>VZTB01014361.1:44872-122023 GCA_013397245.1 Thryothorus ludovicianus
GGGAGGGGCCGGGAGGGGCCGGGGAGTCCCGCCCGCTGCCGGGCCGGGCCCAGCGCGATTCCAGCGGCTCCGCCCGCTGCCGGGGCCTGGAGCCCGCGTTGCGTGGCCCACGTGCCGCGCTGTCCGTGCCCGGGCCCCGGGAGTCGCTTCACCGGGACGCCGCCCGTGGCCCTCAGTGAGGGGGACTGGTGCAGAGGGCCCCGCTGAGCAGTGAAAGGCGGGATTTGAGACTAAACGAACGAGACCCCGGGATCTGTGCAAAAACAGCGGAGGGGAAACCTGCGCCTGGCAGGGCCGGGACAGCATTTCAGACCCCTGGCACTTGATGCTCCTGAGGGGTGGATTCTGTGCGGGAGTTTTCTGTCAGGCCCGTGACAGTCCGTGCAGAAGTAGCATGTGACCTAGTGCGTTTTCATGTTTATCACTAAGAAAATAGATCCATTTTTCCTCCATGGACCTAACAAAAGTGGAAGATAACGCCTTACAGGTTGAAAGGAAAAACTGCTCTCAGGCTGATAGGTGCTTGAGTCCCTGAGGAATTAATACTGTTTATTTATGGGCTCTGGTCTACGTTCTAGACAGAACTGAAATTATCATTCTCATGGCGGGGGAGTTGTTTCGTGTTTGAAACAACACGTGATAATCGGAAAGCCTCGTCACTCCAAAAGTCCTTTTTAGAACCACTATTACTCGCGGCCCTTTTGCAGGTTCAGCGGGGGGCAGTAGAGGGTGCTGTGATTGCACACACTGAAATGAAGCTGCCTGAAGAACAAGGAAACAAATACCGAAGGAGCAGGTCATTGCAACACGGCCATGGTTTATGAAAATCTACCAGGTTTTTAAGGTAACTCCACTATGTTAGAGTCAAGCACTACTTTTCCCACATCGTGGATGATATCATCCTCCTGATGCTTCTGCACTTGTATTATTTGCAGCTAAGGAGGAAAGACTTCAGTAAAATAAATTCTGTTGTTTCTCATGGCATTAAAAATCTCATTAAAAAGGAGGAATATGTGTTACTGAAGCCTCCTGAAAACAGGCATTCCAAAGGGTTCTGTGGTTGGAAGTACTGATAGGCCAAATCCTGTAGAAGTGCAATAAGTGATGGGTGACTACCAGCTCGCAGACAGTGGGCACAGCAGGTGAAGATGGGTGGATGCATGGAGTCATTGCTGACACGTACTTCTTCTAACCCTGCCTGGTTGCTGGAGAAGTCATAACACACTCCTGACTACAAGAGGTTGTTTTGTCAGAAATCAGAGTAGGGTTGTGTTTTCAAGAGGGCCCTGAACATGGACAATGTAAGAGTGTTGCAGGTTTTTATAGGCAACTTGTGAAAGAAGAGAAGAAATGGAAAAGCTAAAACAATTGCAACATATTCCCCCTTGGAAACTACCATGGTCACAGGCACTGGAAGGCAGAAGTACATTTCCACTCATGCTTGCCAAAAGAGAAGATGGGTGGTCTCGTAGCTGAAACACGGGGACTACAATTCTCACCTGAATTCTGACTGTTGACTTCACCAGAGAAGTCTTGTGTTGCCATGAACTGCTCTCGTAACTTCCCCGTGCCACAGCTCTTCATTGTAAAGGTGGACAAACATGGCAAGTAGCTATTCTCTTAAACCTTTGACACAGCAAAAAGCATCAATGCCTGTGAAGCACACCCCAGAGATTTTTTTCCCCTCAGTCCCCCTCTCTGCTGGGTGCTGCCTCTGTTGCTGAGGGGTGCTTTGGGGCACTGTGGGCTGTACCCCCAGGGTAACCTGTGGTGGTGCCCATCTTGATGCAGCTGAGGTGTCAGTGGCAGTGTAGGTGCCACATCAGAGACTGGACAAAGATACAGAGCATCCTCCTCTCCAGGCAGATTCCTTGCAGGAATCTGTGACACTAAAGCTCTGGTTCTGCTGTATTATGCTGGAAAAAGGGACAAAGGGGAAACTGCTGTGAAGAACTCCAGAGAGTTGCATGAAGTTTATATTTTTCAAATCTGTTGTTTTATCATCAATTTTTGGGAAAATATATTTGTCTCACTGCTAATAAAAGAAGTGGCTCCACTGAACTGCTGAATTTCTTTCCACAAGAAAGAAGGAGGATTTTTATTTTTTTGCATGTGTGCATGTGTGTTAGCTTATCTTCCCAATCTTGAAGTTATTTTTCAAGTCAGAATGTCACAATTTAATTGGGGGAGAAGCCTTAATCACAACTTGCAAACAAGGTGAAAATGGAACATTTTTAACGATTCCTTTCCAAAAAATAGATGGAACAAGGGAATGCTGACATTGCTTTACTTTTGCCAAAGGCTGCCAACACTCCGAGGGAATAAGCTATTCAGCTGGCGAAAAAGTGCTGAACAAACACTGAAGGAGCTAAAGGGATACTCCCAATCATGATATACTCGCTTTTCACTCTATCTCCTGCCCCAGTCTGATGTCTTTCTCTTCACCTCATGCCCTCACAAAAAAAAAAAAAAAAAAAAAAAAAAGAAAAATAGAATAAAAAGAGAAAAAAAAAGGAAAAGAAAAAATAAGAAAAGACAGGTTGGATTAAAACAGTAGCAAGAGGAATTGGTAGATCCTGAGAGTTGGCAGGGGTATTAGTATTTTGTAACCTGATCTGTCATGTGACCTGGGCCAGGCAATAAAAATAAGTCTCCTACCAGCCCTCCTGTTTGCTCAACTTTATTATATGGTGTCAGTAGAGAACTACTTTTTTTTTTCTTTTTCTTTTTCTTTTTTTTTCTGGCAAAAATTTAGCAAATGAAGCCACCTGAATCATTAAATCCTGAAGGAAATCTGGCAGAGAACTGGAGGAGGTTGTTGCTGTGCTTCCAAGTTTTCCTGGAAGCAAGCATGTACTGAAGAGAAAAGGAGAAGGTGAAATCTCTCCTAAATGTGGTGGGAGGGGCAGGAAGCAGAAAAACAAAACTATTAGAAGTAAATTAAATTCTTGATCAACCTCAGTAGAAGTTGGCAAGGATCTTTTCGAATTAGCCAGCAAAGATTACTACTTGTTATGGACTAGCACACACACATATTCAGCTGCTGCACACCACAGTGAGCAGAAATGTAATAACATACTGTAAATTACAGTTTGCTCACCACAGTGCTCAAGATGAGTTAATAACAGATAATGGCCCACAATTCACAAGTGGATCATTCTGGTAATTCTCTTTGATCTGTACGTTCAAGAATACCACGTCAAAGTATAGCTATGCACAGGAAAAAGAGTCAGCGTTCGAGCAAAAGCCCAGTAACAGTCTCCCTCCCCCTTTACAAGTCTATCATTAGCACTGTAAAAACAGAGATGCACACCTCACTGCCTTACTGGCCTCACCAAATCCGAGATTAATAGGCAAAGGAAAAGCCTTCTTGAGCCAACATTTAACAGAGGCTGGTTGGGCAAAAAGACTATTAACCCTGGAATGGCTACCAAAACATCCCTAAGCCCTGTGCCAGGGAAATTAAGAAGAAAAGTTTTAACAAGAGGAAAGAACAGCTATTCTTTTTTTCTAGTATTAGGTGGATTCCCAACAAAGCAATCGGTTACATTTGTGCAGGTGAATGTCAGTCCTGAGATTGAGTCCCGGGTCTTAACCTTCTTCTTAAGTGGCCCTTGTGAGAAGAGGTAAAGGACTTGCAAGGGGACAGTGATCAAGATAGATACAGAGGCACAAATCAGTGTTATTTGCCTCATCAGCTAGTAACCCTGAAAAAGAGAAAGATTCTGAAAGCCTTATAGATTTCAACAGAGAACAAAACAAGGCATTTTAGGAAAATATTTCTGAGACCACATAATGCCACCAGAAAGCTTCTGAGAAGCTTCTCCTGGTGAGAAAACCAACTTCCAAAGAGAAAATCTTCTAAAGAAACAGGTTCCTTATGTCTTAGGAACCAATTTGTTTACCCTAAGCTCTTCCCTAAGCATTTTTATTCATTTTAGTGAATCACTCTTATTCTATTTAATATCATGTCATATTTACACATAATGAGTTTCAAGATAGGTAAGGTTTAAGTATAACCTTGAGTTCAACAGACACTGACTTTCATTGTGTAATAGCAATGTTAACAGTGATTTATATTTTGTGAGAGAGCCCAGGAAATAGATATGGATACATTTCTTAGAACTCTAATGCACCACATTAGTATTGTAGTGCAAATCAAAGCCTATCCGAGTGAGACACAAAAAGATTGTTTGTTGGAAAAGGCCTACATGGTTTTGAAGTACCATCCAGATTTTAGAAAGTTTCTCTGTCAAGGAAGGTAAGGGATGTATATTTACTGTATTATTAAGTGTCTCACACATGCTTGAAGTGATTTTGTGACAATCCCCCATCTCACAAAAAATGGGGGGAAAAGGTTGGAAGAAAAGCACAGATGCAGAGTTGTTCATCTGTACAAGTGATGGTGTTGTTTGTTCTCTCTAAGAAGACCCTGCAATGGCATTATGTACTGAATCCATGAATGATGCTGTAGCCCTCGACACACTTCTGGGAACAATGAAATTATAAAGCAAATTCATTTAACCCCCAAAGTGTGAGGAAGGGCCCATGTCATCATATGTGTTTAGTCTGAAGGATGGAGCAAGCAAAAGAGCATCTCACATATCTCCAAATCCAATGCAAAACACTGGAGGAAAATGGTCAGATAAATAGGAGAGAGATGCAATTTGACCATCCACCTTGTGTTTTGATTGGTCCCAGTAACTTCCAGCTGCGAGCAGAGCAGAACAGAGTGTAAGAACAGCCTGTTCTGAAGGAGTGCACCTGCGAGGTGACACAGCTGAGCTGTCCCGCCTGTCCCCTCCTCCTCTTGGCCCTCGGCCCGTGGCTGCTGCCACCACTGCTGGGAAGTGACACTGCACACACAGACATCAGCTAGAGACTGTGTGGCCGTGAGTGCAGCTCCGTGGGTTTGTGACATAAGCGCTCAGCGTGGTTTCAGTGGGCCTTTGTAAGTCATCTGTGAACTCCACAAGTGCAGGATCAAGCCTTTACAATCTGATGCACCTTCTGGGTGCTCTAGAAATGGTGTTTACCAAACCTCACATCTCCTCTCTCCAGCAGGAAGAGTATATCGAGTCATCACTTCATTTAGTATGGTAGATTTTTAAGTAGACACAAAATGTCTGGTTAAGAGCTGTGCAAAGCATCAGGGAGGTAATTAAGTTGGAGCTCAAGAGTAATGAGGTGACAGAGATTAGGTTGTGCATCATTTCTTTCACATCAATGTGTGCTGCTTTCAGAAAGACAGAAATGCACTTGGGAAAAACTTCCACCAGACATTCCCAGTGAGGTTACAGGAATTTTTTTTTAACTATATAAGTTTTTAAAAGACCAAATGAAGAATATCACAACATATAAAGAAACAAAACCAAAAACTAAACCTAAACAAATCAACGGAATGTCAGAATGTCACCAGGGAGGATAACATTGTCCTTGATATCAGAGATCACCTGGGGATGTGTGATTAGAAAGGGAGCCACAATGTCATTGCTATCCTCCATTTGTGGTCCCATCAGAAGGACAGAAACCCCAGTAGCATGTATTCTCTTGATACCATGGGTGTTGCTGTCTCAGGAAGAAAAGGGTCACCTATCACCTCACCAGCACTATTTCCTGCCTCTGTTGAGGATTGCCAGCAAAGCGAGACCTGGCTGGACTTCTGAGGTTTGAGGATCACAACAAAAGCTGCACTGCCTGTAAAATAATAGTTTCTTCATAGCTCAAGCAACGATGTCCAATACATGATCTACACATCACAAAAAAAAGACAGTCAAGTTAATTACCAGATGAGTGAGGTGACAGAGACTGGCTTAGACATCATTGCTCTCACTTCCATAAGCCCTAATTTTGGAAAAACAGAGAGTTTTAACTGTTATTACCAGATATTTCCAGTAGGATTCCCTTATTGTAAGAGCTGCCAAGCATACCTACTTATTCAAGACTTAGTCCTACACTTTGCTCTTCCTTAAACATTCCTCCAAATGTCCCGACACTTTCTAGGAACAGGGTGGTGTGGGGAGGCCACTCTGCAAGCCAGCAGCTGCCCTGGATTCGCTGGGTCAGCGGCTGGAGGAAGCAGTTTCCTGTTTTGCTGGTGCTCATTGCCACTTAACAATAGGGGGAAAGAAAAAACTGCAGGATCTAGGCATTGCAAAGCTGTTTTCTACATGAGCTGTCCGCCTGCCTTCCCCCCCTGCCCCGGACACCCCCACCTCACCCACCCAGGCACAGGAGAGGAGGCAGAGACACTCGGGATTGAGGTGACAAGGGCTTGAAGGTATCTCTGCCATATAAACAGCCTGGATGCCATGTAGGTGAGTCTGAAATAGCAGGCTGGATATTACTAGTTTGTGTCTTTTGTTCTGCTCCCTGTGAGAGAGAAAATGAGAATCATGTGCGGTGCTTCTGCAGCTTCAGTGTCAGCAAGTGTCACTCGTGCCTTCTTACAACACCTAAAACATCTCGTCCATCATAGCGGATGGTTTTCAACACCATCCTGAGATAACCATTTCCAGCAGTGGTCAGTTCATTAGGGCAGGAACAGCACTGGCCATGATTTCTCATTCTGCCTTTCTGAAACATGTCCTTCTTCTCTAGTGGTTTGCTCAGTGCCAAACCCTTAATCCACTCTTATCAGCTCGTGGAGTGCTTTTACTCTCCTACTTGCCTCCTACTGCCTACACACTCAGGCAACATCCCTTGCTATCCTGACGTAGTTTGGTTCTGGTGATGTCTCTCCATATCCAAATAATACCTCACTTACTGTTTATCAAAAGCTTCTTCTGAGATTAAGGGTTGCAGAGGGTACCTCTGTAAAGCAGAAGAATCTAAGCATTGTAAGTGTGAGTGGAGCCACTCAGAAACAGGAAACACAGGTGCCCAAACCATAATCTGGGTTTGTTGCTCTCCTTGTCCCTTTATTTCTGCCTCCCCCTCTGTTTCTGAATACATGTTGTCTTCAAAGGCACACAGGGCAGCAGACAGGAGCCCCAGGCAGATTGGAAGTCACAGGCCCTTTGTTAGTGCTCAGGCTATAGAAATCCCAGGTGAGTCACCCCTGCTTGCAGGAGCAGGTTACCTAGACATTGCCAATCAAGCTCACAGAGCCTTAAATGCAATTCTGGGAAGGAAATTATCAGAAGCAATGCAGATATTACAAATGCAGTTCCTTTGTTATTGCCTGTAGCCTTAAAAACTTCTGTGACAACTGACCCCTACAGCTTTCAAAGTTCAGGAGTGGCATTGCTTGAAGATAACATGTGCAAGTATTGTGCTAAGTGTACAGAATACTGTGCCAGAAGTATCCTAATTGAAGAATTAATTTTGTAAAAAAATTCTGTTTGTCTGTTTGTTTTTGCAGTGAAACCTCAACACCACCTGTTGGTTTTGGTGTGGGATTTTTTTTTCAGAGAAGTTATGATTGGGTTATAAAGCCAGTAAAAAAGCAGTCAAATCTCCGGTACTTAAACTGCCAAGCACACAGAGAAACTTTACAGAGAATTCAGCCAGTGAGATAGATGTAATCTCAGTGAGATAGATGTAATCTATACAGTAAATGTAGGTCATCTATCATGCTTAAAACTTACAATGACCCAACATTGTTTTATCATCATCTGAACCCAGCAGGAGAGCCAAACTGAGCCCTGTTGGATGAAGAGTACTCTATGTCTTTATGAAGAACATTATAAAAAGGATATTTTTGACACACAAAAAAAAGCCCCCACAAATCCTAGGATGAAAGTGACTTTGTCTATGCTAAGGGTTTACCTAACATTATTTTGCAATCAGGGTTTGGTGTTCTCTCACCTTTGTCTTTCCTTTCGTTGTTTTCCCAGACGAGACTGAAGAGTATCATTAACGCAATTTCTCAGAAGGCATCTGTCATCTGTCACATGTGTTTATATATCTGTGCCTACTGTGTGCAGTCTGGGAAAATCCCCTAGTGTTCTTGAGGGAGAATAAAGACCACAGGGATGAGCAGTGGCATGACACCAGCTACCCGTGGAGCAGCAGTGTCTTCAGTGTTGCATTGCACTCAGTACTTCTTAGGACAAGTTAATTATCAGGTTAGAGGAAGATAATTAACATAGGAAACAACATCATTATTCAGCAAGGCATCAAATGCTATCTCGGGTGCCTGTTACTCTTGCTCGACCAGTTCAGCTTTTAACAGTGTGTTAGTCATCTGACCACACTGAACATCAATCTTTCACTCCTCATTACACACTAAAATACAAGCTACAGTGTAGACTTGCTCCATCCTGTAATTACAATATATAGCCGTGCTATAAAATCTATTATGTGTAGAGGTTAGACTCAGAAACAAATTAATTAATTGCACTTTCTCCACTTTTAGGCTAAGATAAGATTTTGTTGCTTCTTTTGAGTAAAAGACTGCTTTTTCTCTAATTAACATGGTTTGCTCTAATAAGCAGCATGTCAGCAAGAAACTCCTCAAACAGGGACAAGCAACAGGCATTTTATCATCACAGGGCACCTGATTATCTGTATTATAAAGTTATCTTTTGGCAGAGAAGTCTTGGCAGCAAATAGCCTCTTCAGTGTGAGATTAGCAGTTCTGCAGCAGGCCAGAGCCCAAGTGAAGCCCAGCCCCTGGGTGCGTGCCGTGGCAGTGCTGTGGGGGGGATGCACCCCTCTGCACAGCTCCAGTGCTTTCCCATTCCACTTGGTGACCAGGGAATGCCTTCATACAAATGGAATTGCTGGATTTAAATTGGATTACATGATTTGTCAGATGGCAAATGTCAGGATGGCCTTTGGACTGTTTGAACACAAGAGTCTGGAGAAAGCAAATATTTTGGGGGCTCTGTAAATAGGATTTTTCTTGGCTTTTTGCTCTTTGGAGGACAGGACTCCAAATTGATTCCCCAAATTCTACCGATTGTGGGTCAGTGTGTGGTCCTCCTAGGGTCCAGGACTGCAGTGTGGCAGGAGAATGCACAGGTCTTGCACTCATGGGTGCTGTGGTTAGAATGTGCATTCAGAGAGGCACCAGGGGGACAGCCCCATTCCTGGCTGAGAAAGACATTCTCCCAAGAATGATTTTACTTTTTCTTTTACTCCTTTCCCACAAAAATTTTTTTAGAGGGGTTGTTTCAGTTCCTTTCTTCCTTCAATTTTCCCCTCTTGTTTCCCTCTGTCTCAGCTCTTTTCTCCCTATCAGTCACTTCTCTGTCACAACTTGCCATTCTTCACCACCCCAGTCATGTACCTGGCTGTCACCCAGGATGGCTGTCACTAAGCAGGGCAGTGACCTCACTAACACAGGGACCTTCCTGCCCCTGCCTCTGGTGCAAGCTGAGGCACTAATGTCAGAGCTGGAGTAGCCATGGTGCAGTCAAGCTTGGAAGCTGAATCTTTTTGCTATTCAAGACAGGGCAGTTCTCACATCCCAGCACAGCCGTGTCCAAAGGGAGAGTGTTGTGCTGCTTGTGGTGTTCTGGGGTGTGCTGGTGCAGCAGTTCAGGCTGCTGTAGGGCTTAGGCACACCTGTATAAAGCAATGGTTCCCTGCCCGATGCCCCCACAGTTTAAGTGACTTTCATAAGCTTAGCAAGCTCAGAATCTCTAGTGAAAGCTGCAGTGCATTTGAAGAGCAAGTTGGGAAAGTCCCGCTCTCTGCAGAATGAAAGTCTCTGGGTGAGGAAGAAGACAGGTATCACTTTCTCTCCTTTTCTCCACTGTTTTGCTTCTGGTCCTAAGCTACAAAACAAACCCAGGATTTCAGGGAACATTCAATCTGCAGCTTGTTCTCAGCTGATCCTGTTGCAGGGAGCAAGTTCCTGGCTGATTCACGAGCAGTAAAAATAAACAGTCTGGGGAAGGCAGGGAGGAGGGAGGGAGACTGGTGGTTACAGAGGAAAAAGTAGGAGCTACAGCAGCTGGTGTTTTCTTTGCTGGTTCTTTTCAGAGGATTTAGGCAGGTTGGAGATGCAAGTGATTAATGGAGAATGATAACACCTCACCCCCCTCCTCCTTCTCCTGGAAGGAACATGAGTCTTTATGCGTATCACTGGTCTCTCAGCTTTAACCTTTCCAAGATTTACACACTCCATCCACTCCAGTGCAGTGCTGTGGAGCTGACAGCACATCTGGGTGTATTAACTGTACACTCTGCGGTTTTTACAGATGCTTAGGGTTTGTTCTCAGTGTTTGGAAATGCTGCACTCAAAGCTCTGAGACTTCCCCCATGGAACTGACCAGACTGAAGATGAACTGCCACACAAACCCGAGACTGTTTTTGTTTTCTTCTGGCCTCTTTTGTGCGTGGAGTAAAGGCCACAGCAATGTATTGCAGAACCCCAATAAAATGTGCCTCCACAGTGGCTCCCAAAGCATATTTGGGAATACTGTACAAGTGGCAGAAATCCTTTTCTGTCCCCCTCCATAGGTATATCAACTGCTTTGCCAAGTATTTCTAGAGATCCCACTCCTAGCTCTGCTCAGGGCTGATCATATCATGGCATGCTTCTGTTCTGTGCTGCTTGAAGAGGTCTGCTTTCCTCCTGCCTTTCTTGCACTGGAGAAAAGCAGAAATAGATGGGCAAAGGCTCACTCATTGCTTCTGCCATTGATGAAAAGGAGCTGCAACAGAGGTTTTGCATTACAACTTTAAGGATAAGATTCCCACCAGGAACAGCATAAGACAAAAGTTAAGGAGATGTTATTTAATATATGTCTTAAGCAGGGCTGGTGGAGGCATAAAATTAATAGTAATAGTGTGCTACTGAAATTTGCTGAGGGTGAGATGGCACATTAATGGAGAGGATGAGTAGAATACCAGGAAAGAATGCGATGACTTCAGAAATTCACAGCATAGAAGGTCATACCTAGGCAGCAGGAGCTCCTGCTGCAAAGAGAGGGACACAGTATTTGTAAGAAACAGTAGTGAATAGAGGCCAAAACTTATTCATCCGTTACAGGATAACTGAGCCACCAGTGTAACACAGCCATGGAAGAGGTAAACACAGTAAACATACTTTAGTTGATTGGACAATTTACTACCATTGTGTAGGGCAGTATCAAAACTCCATCCAGAACAATGCACGCAGCCCTTCTCACCCATACTTATGAGAAAAAATAGACCATAATCCCTGATGATCAGGAAAATGAAAACTGTCCTAGAAGACTGTAAAACTGATTTGAAAGCAACAAAGCAAGAATGGATGAGTAGGGATAGGATTATTTAAATATGTCAGAAAAGAAAACAATAGGGAAAGAGAATTAGTCATTTAAACTAAATCATGACCTTAACACAAGAACAAGATGGTATGTGAAATAATGACCAGGGGAACAAGCTTATATGAAAAATCTCCATTAATTTAACAAGGGAGAAATAGAGCAAGCTTAGGATGGAGCTTCAATTACAAAGCTACAAATTATTAACATATTATGATGCATAAGGTCCCACCAGACCTTATCCATCTCAGGTCCTGGCATGGACTTTGCAGATGCATTAAGAACAGCATGCGTGTTTACTCACAGGGTGGTTCAGTCTTCAATGATCAGTACTGTGAGGTACTGCTGAGAATGGGAAGCTGTCATATCTTAGTTCCTGGTTGAAATTCTGACCAGACTGAGTGTGGTTGAAGGAGAAACACCCAGCTGTTGGTTGGTAGCTTCTTTGGAAAATGAGCTGCTTGGCAACTCCAGAAGGGCAGTTTTCTATGTCATGAAATCGCCACTGCCAAATGTGGTGATGGTGGTAAGATTTGCAGGCAATCTTTCTAGCAATGCCAGAGACTGCCTGCACAGGGATAACAACCAGTAGCTCTGTGTGTGTAGTGGAGGGTTGTGGGTGGAAATCACACAGCCAGCAGCTGATGTTACCTGCCCTGAGTCCAGGCAAGGACACAGGTCCCTATCACTGCCCACAAAGCACTTGTTCATTTGACTTCACCACTGAAAGTACAGACCAAGACCAAACTGAATGGTGGCACCCTCTTAACTCTCCCATGGCTGGTGGCAGCTGCCATGCCCTGCCAGCAGGACACATGCATTTACACATGCTTCCCATTCCCTGATTCATGAAATATTAACTATGTGCTTGCAAGGGACCCATGTGCTCCTCTCCTGCATCTCGCAAGAGCACGCCCAGCACCACATACTCTGCTCGTGGGGCGGGCTGGGGTGAGAGCACAAGGGGCCTGGCAAAGGCTGAGCTACTCACAAACACACTGGGGTTTTCTTCAGTCTTAAGATCCAAGACTGGCTTTTGCCAAGCAAGTGCTGGCACATCCTGCAGCCAAAGGGAGGGGGAGTGCGTGAGGGAGCGGGGTGGAGAGAGAGACCAAGAAAGACAACTGATTATCTTTTTTTCTACCAGGCTGGTCCTGTGAGATAGGGGAAATTTATAATGCACGTACATACTCCAGGTTTTTCAAGGGCTGTCTCTAGCTGTATATCATATTTCCAGGGGTCAAATGTTTATACATTTTGTCTACAAGAGTAAAAATGTGTATTTTTATTGGGGAGTGACTGATCACAGGAATGAGACAGAGTGCAGTACATTAAAGAAAAGGCAAGTTGCTTCCCTTCTGTGAGGTTAGCTAAGTGGTGTAGGCTCTGTGCCCAATCTTGACCAGAACTGGTTTATCAGTCAGATCAAAACACCGTGACTGCACTGCATCCTTCCTTCTGAACAAAACCAAACCATCTTGAACAGCTGAGGATGCTTGTTTATTAAGTTTTAAAGCTTTTTACCAGTTTTGAGAATTACATCTTTTGATATGTAAATGCTTTCCTGGAATCAGTCTGCCCACGTAACTTGTTTAACCCACAAGACACAGTAGTTGCAAGCAGCACATTACATACAACTTACATGTAAATGGTGCTGTAGCCATATTGATGATATTTGTCCACATGGGACCTCGAAATCTTGAACACAACTAAACTGACTGACTATCTATAAAAAGCAATATAGCTTTTCTAAATAAGTTTTCTAATTAAGTTAAACAAAGACAGGTGCCAGATTCTGCACCTGGGACAGGACAAACCTGGGTGTACATACAGACTGGGGAATGAGATACCTGAAAGCAATGCTGTGGAAAGGGCCCTGGAGGCGCTGGTCTGTGGCAAGTTGAACCTGCGCCAGCAGTGCCCTGGCAGCCAGGAGGGCCAGCCCTGTCCTGGGGCTCATCAGGCACAGCATCACAGCCGGGCAAGGGAGGGGATTGTCCTGCCCTGCTCTGAGCTGGGGCAGCCTCACCTCCAGTGCTCGGGGCAGCTCTGAGAGCCACAGTATAACAAAGATATAAAGTGTTAGAGAGCATCTAGAGGAGGACAACAAAGATGGTTGAGAGTCTAGAGGGGAAACCAGAAAAGTTTGGTCACTTGGTCTGCATTCAGGAGGAGACTGACGGGAGACCTCATAGCTGCCTGCAGCTTCCTCATCAGGAGAACTGGAGGGGCAGGCACCAATCTGTTCTCTCTGGTGGCCACTGACAGAACCTGAGGGAATGGCCTGAAACTTCAGAGGAGGTTTAGGTTGGATATTTGGAAAAGGTTCTTTATCCAGAGGGTGGCTGGGCACTGGAACAGGCCCTGAGGGAAGTGGTCACAGCACCAGCCTGACAGAGCTCAAAAGGCATTTGGAGAACGCCCTCAGGCACACGGTGTGACTCTTGGAGTGTCATGCACAGGGCCAGGAGTTGAACTTTGATGATTCTAGTGTGTCCCTTTCAACTCAGCATATTCTATGAGTCTAGGTTTATGAGGACTAATGTAGGCAGATCTTTAATGCTGAGAGAAAGAGGGTAAACTAGAAGGTTACTCCTTGCTTACTTTTAGAAAATGATAAATGCAAGTACTGTTTGGATGCACACCACTATGAGTCTGTCACTATAGGCCACTGAACACTGGTTATTACCCAAAGAGGTTTTTATCCATTTCCATCTTGGGGATCATGCCACCATTCCTTCATAGGGTAAAGGAAGGATCGCTGCTTTGAAAGACAGATACTGCTTATAACTCACCTTTATTGAGAAAGTTTTAGGGAACAAGGCCTTGAACAACCTGGTATAATGGGAGGTGTCCCTACCCGTGGAAGCCAGAGGTTGGGACTAGATGATCTGTAAGGTCACTTCCAACCCTTAACATTCTATGATACTTCTGCTAAAGCCAGAAGTCCTATGAACAGCCTACAGGCGAAACAAATACGCATTTCCCACAAGGTAAACTTCTCACTGGTCCTGCTTTAGTTGCTGCCTCCAAAGGCAATTTTGTTGTTTTTTAACAGATTGCCTCAAAGTTGATGGAGAGATACTTCCCATGGGATGACAAGCCCTGCAGCCCTTTAGTCATCCTGCATGCATCAAGCATGCAGCACTCCCAAGAGGTCTTGCAGTGTTGGCCATGCCAGATCAGCTCTGCCTTCTCCTGACCCCTGAGTTACCCAGTGCTAGCCCCTTGTTTTCCATGCTCAGCCTGTTCAAGCTCTTCCCACTCAGAACTGCAGTACGTGGGGTCTTTCTGTAGGAGGTCTGTCCCGCATGGCCTCAAGCATCTTCCTGGGTACCCTGCTGCATACTACACAAACACAGGCACTGGCCGAGTTACCACTTCAGCCAGGAGCAGGCTCAGGGGTGGGCTGAGAGATATGGAGGGCTTGCAGCAGCTGGCAACATGCTGGGCACAGCACAAGGCACTAAGGAACACAATGCCCAGCCTCAGCAGGAAAGTGTACCTGACTTCCACGTGTGTTTGTGGAAGGCAGGCGGCTCTTGGGGACAGTGTCATGTTTTTATGTGTGTTTAAACACAGCCTAACACAACAAAGTCCTTAATCCCAACCAGACTCTAAAGTATCATAGCAATGCAAATTAAATAACACTAATAATACACTTTCCCTCTCTACTCACCAGGTCAGGCAGGAGGGAAGGCTCCTTGTTGTCATTGTTGGGAAGGAGCTGGGCTTCACATTAAGCTGGGACGCATTTTCAGGCTAAGCTCAGATAGTTACTGCCCCTTAGCCAGGCTGCCCTGCTGGACCTGCAATGAGGCCTCCTCCTGAGAGGAGAAGTATGTTTAGTCTATACCCAGGAGAAGTGTTAATGTCATTTATCCTGTGTTTGCCCCAGCTAAAAGCATATGTTTGTACAATTACCATGGTTCAGCTAACACTGGTATTTTTGCATGCCACAGCAATTTGGCTGTGTTAGAGTCTATAAGACCTTTTTTAGAAAATAGATAAAATGGAGTTGGTAGAGAAAAGTTCTCAGCAGACATTTGCTGAATGTGTACTTTTTTAAATAGTCCATGCCAGTTGCTGTCACTAAATTTAATGAAAGTTCTAAGACTTCTAGCAAAATATTTCTGATCCCAAAAGAAAATACGTTTCAGCCATTTCCATCTCTTCTGTAATCCAACATTATTAGCTGGCCCATTTCCCACAAGCAGAGTGCTGTACAGCAGGTAATCCTACAGACACAAAGCTTGTCACAGTTCATCTCCTTCCATGAAACTGCATTACAGTGAATGATAACTGAGGATCTGCTTGTGAATGAGCTTATCACCTCTTCTAGTTACAGGAGGTAGGGAAGAACTATTCAAATAATGAAACATACACATCTACATCATTAATCAATAACAAAATTTTACTAACAAAATTACAAGCAGTATTTGACCACTCACTGAACTTGGCTAACAGTAGAAAACCACCTTCATAAATAATATCATTGTCAAAAAAAAATTAGACACATTATTTCCAAGTAATATAGAAGATAATATGTACAGAACAAACATGCAGCATTCAAATTACATTTAACAGATGTGTTCAGTTAGCTGCTCTATGCAGGCAATATCATTTGAGAAGAAGAGGTTCCGGACTCTACACAAGCTCAGCATTGTGTCATTTAGCACTGCAAAGTTTTAAAGAGGTTTAAGAAGGGCAGCAAGATTGTAAGTTTGCTTATCAGTAACAGCTTTTTTGGAAGGCAAATGTTGAGAAAGATGAGCGATATTACGATAAGATTAAAAGTATGTCTTTCGGTAGGGCATTTGATGAGTTCTGTAGGTAAATGCACTGGGTTAATGGTCTCTTTCATATTGAAACAGTATCCTCAGCGGGGTTTGCTTCCTCGGCTGCTCTCGGTCCCCTCCCCCAGCTCTGTGACATGAGAAATGCGGTGTTCTTAATGACTGGAGCAGGAGGGATCTTGTTATTGTGGCTGCATCACCCCTCCAGGACACAGTTCAGTAGAAGTTTGTCATGTGGCTGAGCAGAAACGATGAATGCAGGTTTTATGAAGTTCATTCCCCAAATACAAAGGAACAGGGGAAAAAAAACCCAGCACATTCATGGCTACAGGCTGCGAGAGTACACAGTTCACAGCCGGCGCTCTACATTGATCACTGTCAAGCTGCTGGGCTGCAATGCACCTGCGAGCTCTCCCCCACTCCCTGAGCAGCAAGCCTTTACCTGCACTCCACCTGCATTCACAGCATCTCCCCCCTCACCCATCTCCTTCATTCTCACTCCTCTTCTTTCCTAGCTGAGGGCATTCCGGTCTTTCGTGTCCCTCTGATACCTAGGCTGGGTCTGGGGAGAGCTAAATCACCCCTCTGCTTAGAGGCACGTGGGTATTCACCAGTTAATATCCCCACGGGCTTGTTTCTCTGCTGCCCTTGCCTGCCTTACCTTGGGTATTGCTTCATTTCCTGTTTGCTCCCAGCAGCCGCCTCCTTTGCTTTAACTCCGGGCCATTATGCAGGCTAATATCAAACAGGTGGAAGGGGTAAACATTTTTTAAAAACCACCTCTGAACAACCCAACATGTCCTTCCTCTCCTCAATGGGCATGATGATATTGTCAGGAAATGGGTAATAGCTGCAGGTGCTAGAAAATGAACTACACGTATAAGAATGCCTGGAGTTTGAGTGTTGAAAATATACAGACAAATAACTTTACTGTGAATAGGTTATTCTAAATAGGTAAGAACTAATTCAAGGTCTCCTTGACAAAACACCCCATACACACTTCTGCTGTAACAGCAGTTGTCTTGCTCTGAGTCCCCCAACATAATAGAATGGTTTGGGTTGGAAGGGGCCTTAAAGATCATCCCATCCCAACCCTTCTGCCACAGGAAGGGACAACTTCCACTAGACCAGGTTGCTCAAAATCCCATTTAACCTGGCCTTGAATACTTCCAGGGATGGGACATCCACAATTTCTCTGGGCAACCTGTTCCATTGTCTCAACACCCTCACAGTAAAGAGTTTCTTCTTCATATATAACCTAAACCTACCCTCTTTCAGCTCAAAGCAAATCTCCCTTGTTCTATCACTACATGCTCTTGTTCAAAGTCCCTCTCCATGTCCCTTGTAGCTCCCTTTAGATACTGGAAGGCCACAGTAAGCTCTCCCCAGAGCCTTCTCCAGGCTGAACAATCCCAACAATCCCAGCTTTTCCTCATAGGAGAGGTTTTCCAGCCCTCTGATCATCTTCATGGTCGTCCTCTGGATCCAATTCAACAGGTCTGTGTCCTTCTTGTGCTGAAGACCCAGAGCTGGATGCAGTATTCCAGGTGGGGGGAATGAGAGTTTGGGGCAGCCAGGCTGGCTCCCAGTAACAGCACAATGCAGTCCCAAAACACACATCAGCACAGGGTCAAAATCTGGACAGGGAACAGCCACACCTTCACCTCACCTTATTCTGATCTGTCCCCACTGTGTTTCTTTCTGCAGGATTTGGGGCCTTGGTTGCAGGTAGCAGATGACAGCATCAAGAAAAAGCAAATGCCCTCCTCTGTAGGATGTCCACAGGCGAGTCTGAGTGTGCACACACTGGTCTGATCTGACCATTTCAGGTTCATGAATGGATCAGATGCTGGGCTTTATAGGTTAAGCACTCAGCTTCACAATTTTCTGACATATGCTGGATCATTTAGTTTGTTGGCATCTATGTGACAATAATTTAAGGTGCTCTTTTCCTAAGGAGGAAAGCAAGCAAAGCATAACAATATTAGGAGTGCCTCCCTTGGCTTTACTTGTTCACTCAGGTCTGGGAAACCATATCCCTGAGCTCGTTTCACCAGCTTTACATTGGAAATCAGTATCATTGGTAGCTGTCAATAACTCATTCCACTTACTGCTCTCAGTTGCTCAGGAGGACACGGCAGACTCTGAGCCAGGTAAGGTTACTACATGATAACAGCAATTCTCAAGTCAAATAGGATAATGAGGCTCTCCCTAGATGTTGACAAGCTTTAGATTTCCCACAGAAACATGTGATTGTGCCTGTGTCTTTGCCTGCTGTGTTGAGGACTCTCCCCCTCTTCTCCCTCACAGGTCTGGTTCCCCAGCCCCAGCCCCAGCAGTGGTGGAGCTGAGTGGCTGTGGGCACTTGCTGCTGATTAAATTCTGCTGACTGAGGAAGATGTCAAATTCTACCCAAAGCAGAGAGCCGCCAAGGAAAAGCTGCTTTTCTTTGCTTTTGACAGCTGGAGCCATGAATTTAAGCAGAGGTCTCACCTTCAGGCAAGTCAACAGCTGGGCAGGGAGCAGTCTCTCTTAAAGAGAGAGTGCACCATATTTTGCTGGAGTTCAGTGTTGCCAGGAGGAGAATGAGTTGAAGTGCAAGAGAACATTTATGTAAAACCCCAGGTGCAGCTGGGTTTTTTGTTGTTGGGTTGTTTTCTTTTACTAGAGAAAGACCAAGTAACAAACAAGAAAGAGGAAATGAAAACAGTCTTAATTCCCACCCTTGGTGTTTCTGGTCTTTCATTTCCCCTGCTGTATGAACAAGGAGAAGATGCAGCGTGTGCCTGTACAGGAAGTTCCTGAACCTGAAGTCCTTGTGCTGAGAAGTCCATGCACTGCGTCACATCTATTTTTATACTTTTTTTTTTATACTGTCTTTATTTTTATATGTATGCCACGCCATTCCTCAGGAAAAAGTGGCTCTATTGACCAGTAATGGGATCCACAAGACCCTTCCCTGTTTCTAAATCTATCTGTGCACAATAGCCACCCCATGGCTCTTTCTGCTGAGGAACTGCTTCTTGCCTTTGCAGTATGAAACCTGTGTGCTCAGTCCAGGGGCCAGTGGATGGGAGTTCCCATAACAAAATATCACTGCCCTAACTAAAGCACTGCAAATCACTGCAAATATTACTGGCAGTGTCACCTAAAAGACTGAGGGCTGAATGACACTAAAATATAATTAGGCTTCACTCACACACTGTATTTTCTGAGTCCAAAAGAGAAACTTTTGTCACTGCAGGGCTAGGCTACCCCGTTTTCAGTCCCATTGAGCAGAAACGGACCCAGAGGAGCTTCAGACCTTCTAGGAGGCAGAGAGAGACACAACTGGTGTCTAAGTGCAGTGGGAAATATGTAGCACACAGTCAGTCACGCGGCCACTGTCACATCACATAATTCATGTGTGTGATCTCTTAGCAGGTGCGGCTGGCCAGAGGTGTGAAAGGGCAGTGGAGCCTTGCTATTGCCCTTTCCTACCCTCCATAAAGCCACAGCTGCTTACAGTACTCTGGCCACCAGACAAGAAATCTGAAGGTACTGCTGAAGTGTCTTGTGGGAAAGCCAGCTTAGGAGAGGGTTAGATATTAGTTGGACCAAAAGGGAAGTGTATAGCTGTCTAGTTTGCAGGCAGATGATAAGGGACATCCTGGGCTCCACATGTGGATCTCAGGGATGTTTAGATACTTCATGCAATAGCTGCCAAGTGCAAAATGCACAAGCAATCCTGAGCAGGGCAGGGAAGCCAAGATTCTGGCTATTGTGTGTCCTAGCCAGTAGGCACTGTAACCATAACCACTCTTTTTCTCTCTGACATATCCAATTTTCTTTCCCTTCCCAGCTGAAGACCTCCAAGAGAAGAAATGTCCCATCCCAGTCTCTCCCCTGATCATTGTCACACTTTCTAGGGAGGTGGGAAATGTGAATTTTAAAACCTTCAGAAGATAATTAAGTCCATATCCACAGTACCTTAAAAATATGAAATGAGAGCTCTCTCCTTGGTTAGGATGCAAGAAGTCCTAATGGACTCAAGCATTAAGACTGTCAATTACTTTGTGGCATCTAATGTATATCCTGGGATGACCCGCAACTGCCAAACTCTGGAGTGAAAACATCAGAGTTCATCATCATCGTCATCATCATCAGTGATGTTCTGGGGAGGGAAAATATCCCAAACAAAAACAGCAAGCATCATCATCCAGCCCAACAAGGAAAAGGAGGGAGTGGCAGAGAGAAGAAATATTTTGTGTCTGGATCTCCACTGCTGTCGATATGGAATAGAAGTCACAGTTCTCTGGCCTGCAAACACTGAAGTGCTAGTAAGCACTGTAAGAAGGCTTAAATAGAATTTTTCTATGGATATTAAAATACCTGTTGAAAACAGGTATTTTCAGAGTTAAGCATAACTCGGGTTATCAATGTTAAAAATTAGGGTACAGAAACAAAAATGCCATCCAGATCCCAACCTTAATACAGGCGAGCCCTCTTTGGATTTAACCTGATCCATTTCAGCATTTTTTTTCCCTAAAATCTTTCATCTTTAGCTCCATCAGTGGTAGAATGTTGAAGATGATTGTGAAAAATATGTTGTCTTATTTATCAGACAAGGAGGCAAACAGAAAAAGTTTTCTTAATTATTTTGTTAAGATGGCATAGATGGAAGATAAAATCCCATTTTTACCTTAATAGCAATAATTACCACCCTAAATCCTTTTCTGAAATTCATGCCATATCTCAGCTTTCAGGCATTTTTAAGTGCAAAGGCATTTGGAACATCTGAAAAAGTTATATTTCAAGTAGAATTGAAAGACAAAGACCACTTCTTGCTTGAAAGCAAGATGGCATGGAAATCTGGTGCCAAACTTCTTTCTTGCTAGATTTTCTGCCTAATTTTACAGTCTTCTACTGTTCAGGTGGGGCTCTGTAAGAGACGAAACTTGTATGGCTAAGTATTTTCCAGAATCCCTTTTTAAATGCTATGAGGCATCCCCCATCACCAAATGAAGAAAGATCCTGGGTACAGTTGAAATGAAAAGGGACAGATTGTTGTGAACATTGCAGCTAGAACTGCCAGCTTTGTGATTTTAGAAGAGAAACTTTACCATCAGCATATTGTGACATTTTTGGTGTGATGCATGATGATGTGTGGGTGGATTGCAATGCCACATGTTGTTATTTCAATGTATTGTCATCATCAGGGTTCACTGAAGCATTGCTGTGTTTTAGCAGAACATCATTATTTCCTCTAGCAGCTTCTGCTCAGCCAATCCTGATAAGTTCACAGACATTCAGTGCATAAAAAAAAATCTACCTTGCCTAGATTTGCATCTTAATATTCTAGCAAACCAGATAACTGGAAGCAATTTCATAGAAAATTATTTTTAAATGTAGCTGTATACATTCATAGTGGAGGCTTTATACTCACTTCAGTCTTTTGAGAGAAGGGAAACTTGCCTAGTTACTTGTGCAAATAAGCATGAAAGTTTCCATTTCATACAATAATCACAATTAAAGAACATATTAGAAGAATATAACTAAACAATTTTCTCCCAATGGGATAAAACTATTCTTAAAAAAGCATCAATTATAAATTTTTCTTCTAGTTTCCAGGTACCTATGATATCCAAAGAATGATCCTGTTGCAACTTTTTGTCAAGGAGAGATGCAAATAATTGAATGATTAGCTTGCTACACAAAATGGGTCTGATCTTGAAATACTGGGGTAAATATCAACTATGCCTTTTAGAAATTAAGCTTTAAACTAACACTAATGGATGTCATGGGATGAAAGCTTTCCCTGCTACATTGAAGATACCGGGCACAGTGCACAAACCTAGCTGAATTTGAAAGAGAATCCAGAATACAGTCTGCAGTTAAGTAAGCCAGGATCTGTTAAGCACAGTTGTGTATTCATTTGGATAGCAGCTTCCCACAAGGCCACATCCTGGAACTGTGCTGAGATTATTTGAGCAGTTTGAAGGACCTCTGTGTCCCTATTACCAGGAAATAGTTAATATTCTTCCCCACTGGGGCCCGCATGCACCTGCACAAGTGTGGTGTGTGGTTTCTTCTTGCAGCTGCATCTGTGACCGCTGCTGCCTGCACAGAGGTTTTAAAGTGTAAGTGGAGAGCTGGTAAGGCTGCCCTTCAGTGGCACTGCAGCCTCCAGGGCTGCTGCAGAAGCACTGAAACCACTCTCTGAGGAAAGAAGTGGGTTCAGCAGAGTGTGTTTCTCAGCTGTTAGTGTAATATCTCTGGAAAATTCAACACTTATTATAAATATACCAATTAATTATGTATCCTTATAGCGCCATTCTGGAGTTGCTGTCTATTATTATCTTGATTTTTCCAGGGGAAGAAAATGAGGCTGTGAGACTAATTTGCTTAAGGTCACCGAGAGCAAACCTCTGACAGATCTAGATGCATGATGAAGATCTTTCCCAGCCCTGTAGTGTGGCTGTTCAGCCTCTTTGCTTCTCCCTTAGTTTGCTATCTGAATTCCTTGAGCAAAAGGAGCACTATTTTTGTCCCAATTGCTAAAACCCATCATTCACAATATCTGCTCCCTCTCAGGAATGAGATGATTATGGAGGTCAGTAGTCAGAAGAGAGAATTATCAGCTAGCCCTGGGCTCCAGGAGCAGTGATTAGGATCATCTGTTATTAACCACAGACGCATGCTTTGGAGCAGAAGTGCTCAATTCTCCTCTGCATTTGAGATCTGTCTGGTGTGAGGGTGATATATGGGAGGGAAGAGATTGTGTTCACTGATTCCACAAGGTGATGTGATTTAGAGGAGCTAGATGGTTGTTTTGCTCTATTCCCATCATGTGATCCCCTCAAGGCTCGTATACCACTGAAGGATCACCAAAGTCGAAGGACTCCTTGCCCTTCACACTCCTTTTCTGCACCATTCCTTCCCCCAGCATGTTCCCCACGGTGTGGTGGGAGAGTGACAATCGGCACTTGAGCCAAATCTGCTGCCTTTGGACTGATGGAGACTTTTTTTCCCCCAGGCAACGTTTTTAAGCCAAGGATTTCAATGTCGACCTTGCTTTTAAGAGAGTGTGTGCTGTTATCTTTAGGTTTACAACTTTCTGAAAAGAAAAGGAGATTTATAGGAAGAAATATGATAGTGCATATGTGCACCTTATCATGCAAGACAGGCAGACAGACGTAGCTACATGAAGAATTACTGCATATGGTTGTTGGTGCATGGTTGCACAGGGAGTTTTACTTATGTTGACACACAAAGTTACTCGTTTCAAGTAAAAAACTACCAGGGTGAGAGATCATGTAAGTGGAAGAGATGCTGTCTTTGTTTTTTGTGTGTGCCTTTTGGTGTAAAAATTCTCCCTGTCTGCTCTAACAGTAGCTGTATTTAGGTTAAAAACACAAAATGTCTCAGCATAAATCACTGAAGTTTTTCCTTCTTTTGGAGATTTGGTTTCCTCCCTTCCCCCCTGCTTCTTGGCTTTGTTTTATTTAACCTAAAATAAAAACCTCCTGAATTTTTTGCGAGTAGGAAAAGCCTCTGTTGCACAGCAAGTGACCTCAACTTTATCTGGTTTAGAAGGACAAAAGTTATAGGAAAGATTCCTGGGAAATGTCTTATTACTGCCATAGCCCTAAGCCTTGATAAGAACTCCATGAAGCTGATACACCCACATACATATGGAACAGGTGGCCACTGCTCCCAAACAACCTGCTACCAAAAAAGAATGAGGCATTGTCTTACAATAACATTTAGATTCCATAAACATTTTGGAACTCCTTCTCTGTCTTCATGCATGCTGTCAAACCCCTGCCTAAAAGGCCAGGCCACACCGCAGCAAGTTTTACTTGGAGGAAAGAAAACTGGGGCCACAAGACTTCATTGTCACAAAGCCTTTTTCACATTCAAGCGTTAAAGTTTCCCTTAAGGCATTGAAGGATCCACCTCTGCATTTCACTTCTGGTGTTCAGCAGCTCTGAGGAGAGCAGCTTTGTCATTAGGCTCCAGCTGTCCTGGGCAAGTCATTTGCCTGTGAGCTTCCAAGCTTCTCCACTTGATGTAACTCATGCATAGGGACTTTTTCTCCCATTCATTCCATATCTGGCCCATTTTAGGCAAAGGCAAGAGCTTCAGCAGGAAAGCAAGCACTAGTGCACCTTTTGTGTCAACTCTGGAGCATCTGGATCCAACATCTGCTGCTAGCCAGGCAAACAGGAAGCAAAAACAAGAGAAAGACGGCACTACTAATGACTCAAATCATGGTGGGAGGCTCCCAGGGTGCACACCTAGTCCAGGGCAGCCGCACAGGTGTGAGCAATAAGGGAAAAGCAATCCCTTCATCTGCTCTGGAGCTCAGGCCCTTGAATACTTTTGTGACACTTGAGGCTAAAAGTTGCTGGTTGGCTGGCTTGGCAGCTCCTCAGCCCTTTTTTGCTGGACTCTGGGGTTCCTCCTCTCCAGCAGGTTTCCCACTGCCAAAGCCTCGATGCCTGGAGGTTTTGCCTCAGCCAGGCCCTCCACTAAGCTCTGCTGGGTGTCAGGTGCTGCAGCAGAGCAACCTTCACCTCTTGCATCTGCAGGCCAGCGAGCACAGGCTTGGTCCCCAGCACTTCAGCAAGTGTCACTTTTTATCTGTGCCCCAGGCATTTCAAAACTGGTACTGAATGCAGTGAAGCCATCTGCCTCTGGCCATGCCAAAGAAATTCATGTTATTACCAGTAACACCAAATAAGGCAATAAAAGACATTGCTTCGTTTGCACAACCTTTTATTTTCCTTCCTAGAACTATTTTTAGTTAAACAATTTTCTGCCAAAAAAGCTCTGTCTGTGTCCAGAGCTGCCCTGGTCATCGGCGCTGTTACCAGGGACTCGAGCTTTATGGCCCTCATAACTCCGGAGGGCGAAAGGTCGAGTTGTGGAGCCTTTGTGTCAGCTCCACATTTCTCTTTAAACACATGTGAGAGACAAAGCTCCCCTGAGACCCCCATGGAAACTGCCTCCGGGGGAGGGGAGAGGGTGAGAGAGCACTGGCCTGGCAGATAAAAGCAACTTCAAAAGGAGCAGGGAGCAGCTGTCCATCTGGAGAAGCAAGCTTTTTTATTTTTTTCTTCTTCTTCTTCTTTTAGGAGAAAGAGATTGTCTCAAAGGATAGTCTCAAAAAATTTTGCATGGAAGAAGAAAAAAAACTCAAAAAACAACAACCAACCCACAAGCAAGGGGGAGGGCAGAAAAGCCCCCGCAGCAAACAGAAGGAGGTGCTGCTTGGCAAAAGTCCCAGGCTGGATCATTTAAATCACTTTTAGTGCCTCCAAATGCCCGTTGCTGCCTCTGTTTATAGAGTCACAGCGAGAGGCCTGAAGAGAATATATTTCCCAAAGCAACATCTGAGCTTGGGAATGAATCAAAACTCACTTCATACACAGCAAACCCTCTTTCCTCTGACCAAGCTTTTGTTCTGTTACTGGGGTTGGTGTCAGCCTCCAACCCAAGAAGAAAAACCCCACAGCCTGATGACCAGATAGCTGAGTACGTTTATGACAGGGAGGGTTTCACTCCACAGGCTTTCCAGTATGTGTAATTGCCAATAATGAACAATAAACAGTCTGCATATTGGTATTTGTATATATCAGCACAGCAGTGGAGGTGTAATTCTTCAGTGTTTCAAACTGACAAATTGCCCATCTATACCATTAATTTACAGACAAAGAAAGCTCTTATCCCAGGCTGTAAGTATTAAAATAGTTACTCAAACCAAACATGTACCCACCCCAAAATGGCAAGAAAACTGCAGTCAAACTCAACAAATGAAGCAAATCCCAGTCAACATCATGGAACTGACAGAGCTACCTCCCACTCCTGCCCTTGTTCAAGGGCTTCCCATCATGTTTACTTGCACCTGAAAACACTTAAGATGCTGACAATATATATCACATTTCAATATTGGTTAAAAATATGTTTTAAAAATCAGACAGAGAGTCATATAAAATCAAGAGTCTAACTCATTTTTTGCCAATCCAGTTCTCTCAGGATGGTGAGGCTGAAGGTTTGAAACTGAGTACCCAAGAGGATGCCTGGTTGCAGCTGTTGGAAACTCTCAGACTCTGCACTGGTAAAGTGAAGATGTTGCAAATGGCCTGTAACAAAAGTTTATCCATCCTGTGCTATTCCTCACATGGAAATACCTGAAAGATTCCCACATATCCAGCAATATACCTCGTACCAAAGGGGAAGGGATGAAGGATAAAAGCTATAGCCCGGTTTCCTCTCAAGGTGGACAGCTGGGGTGCTCCCTGCCTTCAAAGCCCAGCACAGCATCACTGCCCTGATGCAGGAACAAGATCTTCCTGCCTCTCAGCAGCGTGGGTACAAGCCACAGCCAGGGGCAGGTACCCAGCCAGCTGCACCAGTCAAGTCGTGAGCCCTGCCCTGGTGATCCCTGACACCCTGTGAGGTGTTTCACAAATGTGCCTCGAAACAACTCGGCCCGTGCAATACGCATCTGTGCAGGGCTTCTGCATCCGCCGAGCGGCGAGGGGGAGCAGCACCCTCTTCACAATTCACCCAGGGACACTGATGGCCTCTCTTCATGTCCACACAGCCTCCCACAGTGGCAGCCTGGGGTGCTCCCAAAAACCTGTGGTGGTGCCCAGAGGGCAGGCAAATGTGCCTGGATGTGTCCAGCATGCTGCATGCAGCATGTTGCAGGCAGTGCTGCAGATCTTGCCAGCCAGGGCAGGAGCTGCAGGGCAGTCTCCTGGGAACTAAGCTGAGGTGTCATCCTAAGCAGTGAAGGGAGAGGGCAATGCTGTCTGTACTCTGTACTGACATGAATTGTTTTGGCCACCTCGCAACAGGCACCTGTGCATATTGGAGCACCTTGAGGAGACAGATCCCTCCATCCGCAGTGCTATCCATGGCTCCTGCGGCACCCTCCTGTCCCCAGCTCAGGCATCTCCTGTGCCAAGGACAGAGCCAATCCCTGCCTTCCTCACAGATCCAACTCCCACCTTCTCACTGCTGGGATAATAAATACCTCACGCCTGAGCACAGCGTGGGGCCAGGCTGCTCTCCGCTCCCCGACAGCACGTCCAGGGGCGGCAGATTGGCAGGTTGCTGGAGGAGGAGAGCCTCGGGGCTGGCGGGCAGCCAGGACGCCGTGGCCTCCTGCCACAGACCCTGCATCTCGCAGGGCCAGCCTGCCAGACACGTCCCCTCGTCGCGTGACAGGCCACTGGGTTGTTTCACAGGCTAGAAAAGATTTGAGAAGGTCTGCTTCATCACTGAGAGGCCCATGCAGGGTCCCCTTCACTGTCTTCACTCAGCCTGGGGTTTAGAGGGGTTGGTGGATGATCCTCCCCCTGGTTCTGATTAAGAATTAGTGCCCATGGTGCTGCAGATGACTTTTATCTCCCCATGTTTCTGATGGAGATACTCTGCATCTACTCTTGTTTGTGTTTTGCAATCCACTGCCAACATCACCAGGGTGTAGACCTTCTCTTCCTGTTCTCCACCAGTGCAGAAAGGCAGCCAGCCCTGGAGAGCCCAGGACCCACACTGGACCACACTGGCGGTGCAGATGAGCTCCTGTCAAATCTGGATGCAGATAGCCAGTGGCTCTTTATACCTCAGCTGTGTCTGTAGTCACTGGTGGTCTTTTACCCGAAAGCTGGCTTCTGTGGGTCCCCACATATTCAAACTGCTACTTCCAGTGCCACTGGCTGGGCATGGCTCCAGTTCTGGCTTCCACAGTGGGAGTAAGCAGAGAGCCTCTCCTTCCAAGCAGCTCTGGTGCCCAGTCCCACTCACAGCCCCACAAACCCGAAAGCTGGCTCTGATGGTTTTGGTGAAGAAGAGAGTTTTTCCCTCAAGAATGGGCTATCTGCCATGAAGTACAGATTCAAATTTTGATGAAGGCTAGGCATGCCCATACATACACATTTTCAGATGTGTCCTCTTTTTCTGTGGATACATATGTATCCACAGAAAAAGAGGTATTTTTGGATATTTTTGGATATTTTTCTTTTCTTTAAGCTTCATAGATTTCTCATGGTTTTCTGAATATTTGGTTGGCCCAGGAGGTCAAAAGCCTCTTGCTGTTCTGCATCTCAGGATCTCAGACAGGTACACAGGAGTCACCCCAGTAAGTCCAATGCACAGACCTAATATGTGCATACTGCCCCAAATATCTAATTATCAGTCTGGAACACAAAGAATAACAGGACACACACATGCTGTGCATCTGTCTGCAAAATCTTAAACAGAAATATGGGAGTTCTAGAGCAGAATTTGTTGCAAATGCATTACTCAAGCCTACTTGGTCTATTCTTAGTGTCTTCCCCTCCATACTAACAGGTCATATTAACAGACTGGTGATCTCTTTGATTCCTCATTATTATCTCCCAACTGTCTGGAGCAGAAGTTTCTGACATTGCTCACTGCTTTGGTGGCCACTTCTTGTTCCTGTGGTGCACACCGTACGAAGGCTACTCATCGAATTTCCCCATGACCTCATGGCACAGGAGTTGCACCCCACAGCTCCAATGGCTTAGATGGAATTATTCCAGACATAGCTGAATATAATTTCTATCAGAATCTGGACTGTATTTTAAGCACATTTAGCCCCTGACTATATTTCAATTATGTTTCACCTTCCACAGACATTTAAAATGCCCTTGCACTTGTCCACTGTTGCAGTGAATGCGGTCCAGGAGCTGCTCTGATCAGCGGGCCAGAACGTGTTGGTGCAGAACTGGGTGTCTCTGATGGCTGGACCAAAGCTGAGACCTGTGCATCTGCTGGACAGCCATCTGAGCCTGAATCTTGCCCTCTTTAGCATGCTTCATTTGAGCATGTAAAATATTGCTTGCAAAAACAACATCTGAAAAAAAATCCTTCCAGTTTTAAGGGTAGATGTCCAGAATCTTAATTTATTAAAGCAAGTCCCACCAGACCATGCACAGGCTCTGAAGAAATGGCCCAGAGGCACATAGTGGACTGAGAGCAAATCCTGTGAGTTTGTCAGAGTAAACTCTTGTATAAGTTGCTTTCCTCTTGTTTCCACACCGAGCACCCCTCGTGCTCTGAAGGATTTGAAAGACCCCGAGGAAGATTGCACAATGAAAGTGCTCCTGTTAATGCAGCACCCTCGTCAAGCACGTGAAATTCTCCCCAGGGCCTCAAGAAGCCCCGTTCCTGACTCTTTGTTTTGCTTCACCAGAGCTCTGCCCGTGCTGAAGGGGTTACTGTCTCGTACAATATAACAGTGGGGCTGACTTGGCTGGAACAGACATTAACTTCCACAGTAAATCTGGCAGGAGCTGGTAATTACAGAAAAAGCAGCCAGGGGTCATGGCCAGCCAATGCTCTGGAGTAACAGAGCAGAAAATCAAAACAGAGGGGGAAGGGAAATCATATTCATCATAGTCCTAGGGCTGAGGTCGGTCTTCTCCGAACTATCAGGAGCCTGTCGTCAATTGTTATGTTTAGAAGGAGCCTCTGGAAGATGAGGTAATAATAATGTTAAACATTAACTTGTTAGTGCTCCCGCTGCACTGCAAATTCACCTCCACCCCAGCACAGCTGGGAAGGGGGAATGAACGCTCCCTGGAAACAGCCAGGAATACGGGTCACTAATTGCACTCTGCATTTGTCCCATTTCTGGCAGGTTTCTAGTGCTAGCACGCGACCCAAATGTTCCTGCTTCATGAGTCCAGTGCTCTCCCCCCCACCATGCATTGTTTCCCATCCTCCAGCACACGGTTCTCGCCTCGCTGTCCCTGCGGAGAGCGGGTGGCAGGGCCAGGGAGATCTGCCTGCCTGCAGCGCTGCCTCCGAGCTGGCAGGGGCAGCGCCCATGTGACTCCTGCACAGCGTGGCAAAGCCTCCCCTGTGAAGCAGGAGCAAGCACCAAGTGCCTTCATGGCATCCCAATAAAGCCTGGGAGAAAAGAATAGGGGTGATGTTCCTGCTGTCCTACAACTCCCCACAGCTCTGCACTCCAACACCTCTCCTGCAGCCTGAGCTGAAATAGTGACTGCCCTGTAGCTGTGCCTGGAAGCAGGCTGGCACTTCCCGAGAGTCTGTCCATGAAGTTGTGAGGTCACACAGCATGTGAAGGGTTATAAAATGCAGGGCAACTAACAGGTAACATGGTTACTTTGACACTGGAAAAGCCAAAAGCACTTCAGCTTTGGACTTTGGCTTGGGCTCTCACATGCACAGAAACCATCACACCATCCTGATGGGAAACCCCATCCTTTGACAGAGTTGTCTAGATTAAACAGACAACATCCCATTTCAGAAACAGAGGAAAATGAGGCTTTATCCCTAGCCATGGTGCAGTTTGGCACGTACCCTCTGATTGCTGCCTGGCCTCACCCAGCCCTTCTGTAAATGGAGGATATTAAACCTGCCTTAAAGATGTGCTGAGGCTTAAATAATCTGCAGTTACAGAGCACTGCTGACATCTACAGAAGATGAGAGCCATTTAAATGGAGAATTCAATTATCAGTGGGAATATAAAAGAACTTGAGGTCTAATGCACAGAAAACATGGATTAGCTGGTGCAGATTGAGCTGGCCTCTGGAAAAAGTTATTGGCACTGGTGGTCCCGTGTGCTGTGTACACAGTGGGCTCGCTTGTGTGGCAGCCCTGCTCCACTTCCAGGGAGAAGCCCCTCGTCAGCTGCTGCAGAGAGGGGCCAGAACAACAGACCCTTTTCTGCCAGGCTGGCTTTCTGGCTCGGGCTGAATGATCCTGGAGAACGCTGGAGAGATGGTTTGTTTACTCATTAAATGACTAACGAGGTGGCCCCTGTCTGGCTCTCTGCATGCCGGCCGGTGCTCAGTGGAGCGGAGGCGGTGGGCGACCACCTGGCTCAAAGAGAGGACAGGAACCCTGCATGCCAGCCCCAGGCCACTGGCCCCACCCCACGGGCTGTATCCCATCAGAGTTTACTCTCAAAGTAGTGCTGGTGTTGCAGTAACCCCATAGAAAATGCACAGAGTGGTAAAACAGACACCCGTAAGTATAAGTAACACAGGAACGTGTTAATTATAGCTTTACAAAAAAAAAAAATTGAAAAGAAAATTGAAAATTATGCATACTGTCTTCTACCAGCTCTCCTGCATCTCCTCCTTGCATTCATAAAAACCCATTAAAAATGGGAGAGAGAGGGACACTGGGTCAGAGCAGTTCTTATCTGCTGGTAGCCCCTCAGTGCAGTATGGCAGGGCAGCCTGTCTCAGCATTCACATCCCCTGCAGCCCTCTGACACACAAACAAGCTCGGTGCAGTTTGTGACTGCTGTGGAGGGAGCCTTGGTAGCTGTGTGCCACTAGAGGATGGGCAAGCAGTGCATGTCTGCTCACAGCAGCTGGGATTCAGCCAGTGCAACTCAGCTTGTGGAGAGGCAAGAGGTGGCCCTGGCACTCGTGGGCCAGCTTGCAGCTGGGTAATAACCAAGCCATGGCATCACACTGTGATGTCTTTTCAGGCTGTTTGATGGGATGCAGTGCATGCTTGGGGCTGGGGCTCTGGCTCCTTTTCCCTGTGTTTCAGTTCAAATAAAAACCAGGAACAAATATGATCATCTTTTTCTTCAGGAGAATTCTAGCACAAACTTTGCAGGCCCAAGATGCTAACATAAGCTTTGGGTGTTCACACAATCTCTGGAGCACTTTTCTGAATTGCAGGCTGTCTTTGTTCAGGTGCCACACCCTTCAGAGAAACGAGATCCCTCACAGCTGCCCAGGACCCACCAGTGCTCTGGCATCCAGGCTTCCAGGAGAGTTGAAGAAGTCAGCACTGTCACTGGGCATGCAGCTCTCCTGCTCATACACAGGCACAGCTCCCCCCACGTAGCATTGGAGAGGCATCATTTGCTAGAATTAAATATCTCCAGGGTAAAAGGTTCAGGTTTGGACCTCTCTGAGGGGGGCCAAGATGAGTGCCACTTGAACTTTTTTGAACCATAGAATGTAAGGACACACAAAAATAATAGTCCAGGAATCTTCAGAAGATGTGGGAAAAATTCTTACTTTAAATACAAGTGCAATTTTCTTTAACCTCAGTGTCATGATTCAGCATTTCTAAAGTAAATAATTTACAATAACAAAGGCAAGAAACTAAGACGTTTGTGTGGGATCAAGGTAAAAATGAATTTTGCAATGTGAGAGAGATGAAAGGTAGATTATCATGGAAACAGAACATCTTGATCCTACCACTAAGGAAAAGCTGAATCCTCCACCACAAAACCTAGTCTGAGTCATTGTATAATGAACCAAGCATTGCTCACAAAAACTCAGCCCTGAGCTCTTTTTTTCAGATAATAAAAACAGTGCTGATATTTTTATATTGAGTTAATGGTCTTGAAGAAGAGCCACAAAATTGTACTTTGCTGTACAAGCCCCTGCTGAAGAGGAGAAGTAAATCTGGAGGGCAACAAAGAGATTCTGGATGCACTGTTTACTTATCATGTCACGACACACACATCCCCCCCCAACCCCACCTTTCTTCCATCACCCTGGACCTTTCCTTTCCTCCCACACCAGCACCTAAATCCACTTGTGTGCTTGCTGGGAATTACAAGGTCTCTTCTCAGGGCTGTGGAGATTTACAATATGATTCAAAGAAAAGTAGAAACCCTCCTGCTCTCTCCTAGTGTTTGCCAGTTCTACTAACACTGAGGAGGAGAATGCCAACATAGCTTAAATCTCAGCAGACCTTTACAGAGCTCGCTCTGTGTTTCTATCCACATTTTACAGCTGGAGAAACACGTTCAAAGGTAGGACCTTGACACTACCAGTGTGCTTTTACAGAATGGATTCAGCTGCCTCAGAATTAGCAAGATGAGCCCTGGCATAGGCAGGTCCCCTTTCCTGGCAGCTGAGTCCCAAAGCCCCCCTGTTTACAACCATCTCTCAGCAGTGCTAATGCTTCTGCTCCAGCACTAGCAAGAAGGGATTTCTGTGGACATTTTGCCTGAGTGGGGTAAAGATTAAATGGTTTGCCCTGGACCAGTGAACAGGTTAGTGTCAGAACCAGAAAAGGTAGCTAAATCTCTGGCTCATGCAGTTAAGGATGTGTGCAGACAATTGGGCTGGGAGCTTGTCATCACCTCTTATGAGGAAAGTGAAAGGGGGAGGCCTCTTGGAGAGCATTAGTGCTTTTATTGCAGGGAGATATTACAAAAGATTGCACAGTGGAACATGTTCCAGAATCAGGAGGGAACTCAACCCTAAATCTTTTGATTCCTTTTGCAGCTGGAAACATGTCACAGCAGGATCCACTGCAGGACCTAGTGCTGGAAAACAATGGAGATAAATGGTACAAGAAGGCTTTTCTCATATAAAAACCACACTTTTTCTTTTCTAACATGAAATAGTTTTCACACAGGCCTCTCCCTAACACTAGAAGGACTGTGACAGGCTGAGGAATGAGTAGATGTGGCACGTGACATGAAGGTGGAATTCAACAGCCGATGGAAGAGATGTTGATCTAAATTATACTTCATTTTAAGGCCTTTGACTGGACTTTCCGAATGCTTCTGACACAGATTTCCATACTTGAACCACAATATTTCAGACACTGCAACTGTAAAACTCAGTGAGAGGCAGCCTGAGAGCTTGACTCCCTCACCTTGAACCTCTTTGGATGTGGTCAGGGCGTAGCCAGCCACTGATGTGTGAAAGCCAGCATTTGCTTGCTCACTCATTTGCTTTCAACCTCCACCCCCCATAGCCATTGAAATGTTGCTTTTGGCAAGAACTGGGGGCACAGGGGAGGGACAATTACCACGAGCTCTCATTGTTTGCAGAATGTTTTTCTTAATGCCTTAGAAAAAAAAAGAAAAGGGTCAGGTTGAAAGGTCAGCCGACCTTTTTGTTTTCTTTGGAATGAGAGATTCAAACTCTTCAGAAAATGTTTTATTAGCTCTTCTGAATTTCACTTTCCGCAGAGGTTTTCTCTCCAGGCGATGTTTAGAGGCACCAGCAAGGAGTGCCCACGCTCATCAAGCTGAAGGTGATTTAAGGAGAAGGACGAGATCTGCACTTTGGGTAACGGAAAGCAATTCTTCGCTTCAAGTTTTGTTATGAAAGAAAAAAACCCACTTGCTTGCTGAGGGAGGAGGGGCTTGGAGAGTGAGCAAAGGGCTGTGGAGTCAGTTTTACATTAGCCCTGGTCAGCTTTCAGTAGAAACTCCCCCGTTTGATTCAACCACCAGCCAGTCGCTCCCGCCGGAGCATCGGCAGTCTCCGCACAGATAACGAGTGTTTATCGGACCAGCCTGCACGAGTGGCATTTCAGCATTGCAGCCTCTGGAGCGGGGTGGCAGGCGAGGGCATGGCCCTGTCCTGGGAAGGAGGCGGGCTGGCATTGAGTGCAGCGCTGCTCCGGCTCTGCTGTGTGACCCCTTCTCTCCCTGTGGAAAAACACAGAAAATGAGATTCCTCTCCTTTGTGAAGGGCTTTCAAACCTGATGACAAAAGGCGGTATTCAGAGCTGGAAACTATTATTGTTCTTCTCTGGGGGCATTCAGTCCAGGACAGGTTGGAGATTCAGCAGTAAATGAGGATAAGAAAATGCCATTTACTATAGCATAAATGTGAAATAAAAGACTTCATCCTCTTCATTTTGCTAACTTCTCTTACCACCTTATATTTCGCAAAGCCTATTTTTGAGGCAAGCCAGGTAGTTCTATTTGTGCTAATGGCTCTCAGAAAGGCTGATTTCTACTTTTTCGTTTTCAGAGCTGCAGTCATTGAGATGTAAAAGACAGGGGCACCAAGAAAAGAGATGTTCCTGGTATTAGGGTCATCAGAATAGTGTGGGGGCCCTTAGGGATAGAGTTCAGACCACCATCCTCTCACCATGGATATATGAGTGAGAAGAGAGTGGTTTTACATACAGCCTCTCTTTATCAACAGACACTGAAAAAGCTTGAGTTTTGCGCTCATACTTCTCAAAATGCTTCACAGCAGGAGCGGGCATCACTTCCCCCTCCACCTATACTCTAGCACACGAGTGCCAAGCCTACCTGATACATTGCTAACAGGTACATAGCTGATTGCGGGGATGTGAGCTGCAAACACAGGCATGTCTGTGCATGGCAATGAGCAGCCCCTTGGCAGAGATCCAAGAAGCAGGTCTAAATAAACCAGGATAACACTGGATGAAGAAAGTAGCTCAGCTCTTGGAAGCAGAAGAACTGTGTCAGCAGGGGCATCCATGCTGGAGGTAGCCCAGGTGATAAACCTGCTACCTGAGGTTGTGCTCATCCAACACAGCTGCTGGGCTTCCAAGCTCCAAGGCAATGGTTCTCTCGGTTTCGGAGAGAGCTCAGGGGCTGCAACACCACAGTTCATGAAGCAACACAGACACCTTTTCTTCGGAGGTGGGAACAGAGGGGAGGGCTTACCATTTGGCCATGGTCCCTCCCTATTTACACCTCCTTCATCAGCGTGTCTGGGTGACAGTTCTGTCTAGCTCAGGAAGAGCAGTGACTCCCCACGGGTTTCAGCTAACCCCCAGAGCAAGCCATTAGGAGGACTTTACATCCTCAGCAGACCTCCTTGCCTCTGGGTTCAACCCCCAGCTCAGAAGACAAACCCAGATAGGGCTTCTCTTCAACAAAAGCAATTCTAGGTTCCTCTCCCAGACCCGTGCTGCCCTGCTGGTTGCCTGTGCAGTACCACGGAGCCCTGTACCAGATTATCTGGGTGCTGCACAGGACAGGGACGGTGCAGGCTCATCCTCTGAAGTTTTACCAGACAGGCATTTTGGTCAGCTGCCAGGGTTTGGGGTGGCAGTTTGATCCTGCAGAATAATCCTATGGATTACAGATGGGAACAGCATGAGGTTGAGATAGGCACCCTACATGAATCCGAGCCACAAAAACAGAGCCCTGACCCTCTCCTCAGGCGGGGTAACCAACGCCCTGGCAGCTCGGCGAGCGGGCGGGCTCTGTTACCTAATCTCCAGCTGTGGGCTCCGCGCCGTGCCAAGTCTCCTTTGGCTCTGTCTAGTAATAATCGTTTCTGGAGCTCCGCCAGGGCCTCCTGCCAGTTCCAGTCACACTCTACTAATGCGAGAGGCAGAGTTTATTAATTCATCGCCAAGGCCCATTGTCTGGGACACTGCCTGGCTGTTTATTTACTCCAATATGGTCTGTATTTACTCAGACAGAGCAAGCGAGGGGACTTTGTTTAACTTTGCAAGACCTTCTGCTGGAGGAGACATGTGACCTTATGCAGAACTTCAGATAAATGTGCAGAGCTCGGGAAGGACCTTTTTTTTTTTTCAAGTGTGGCCTCAAATAACACCGGTAGCCAGTATTGACAAACTGTAGCAAAGTGTAATAAAGGAAAGGAAAACATAATAGAGCTCTCGTTTGAAATACATTTGTGAGTGTTTTGAAGATAAAAGCAGAAAAACAAGCTCGTACCCTAGGACTGAGGCCATGAGATAGGGATTTGCAGCAAAGGGAAAGGGCTTTGCCTACAGAAAGGGACAAGTCAAGACATGTTAACCTGAGGCCACCCTCCCCTTTCCACCAGCCTCCAGCAGCGTGAGGCTGCCACTGGAGGTGAGAGGAGCCTTCTGCTGAGGACATGTAATGGCACCTGATGGCAGCGTGCTGGCTGTGATACCAAGGGGCACGCACCAGGACCAATTGTAAACCCCATTAAAGCTCTGTCAGTCAGGAGGGTATTTTTTCCAGGTAATCCTGCTGTTCTGGCATAACCCTTGGTGTGAATTTCTCTTGGAATAAACGTGTCTTCTGCTAATGCAGTTGAAACTCATGATTAAATATGATGTTTTCTTCAACAATAAAACCTCTGTAAGGAGCTCCTGTCTTCTCGTCCTTGCTCTCACCTTCACACTGTTCTCAGCTGAACCTTCATTTGTTGTGAAATTGTGCTGTGAACTGAATCTTTGCAAGAATCTCTATTTAGGAATGAAGGAAGAAAAATCCAAACAAACTTTCTCCCCATATTATACGATATTTGGAGTCCTGGCTAAAACACCTTCATGTACTTGCATACTGGGCCAACTCAGTCCAGGGAAAGGCTACTGTATTCCTTTAATTCCCTGGTTTATTCAATGTGGTAGGAATTGTGTATGCATGTATGGGTATATACAAACATACAACTACTTACATGCATGTGCGTATTTATAAAGACAATCCCCTGGGAGTGGGGGTAGGGAAAAATACGGCCATCTGAACAGTGCATGCTCTAGTCTGGCTTGTTTTAAGTCAGGTCCTCAATGCTATTGTAACATGGTTTTGTATTTAATTTCCTGTGTTTGTAACTCAAGCCAACTTCCAGTGTTGCTTGTGTGAGTGTTTGTTTGGGTTTCTCTGAGGGCCTTTCTTTTGTTGGAAAGTGTGAGGATTTTAACATAGCTGTTAACACCGCACTAAAAAGCCTGATCTTGTTTTCATTGGGGGAGCAGCTAAATCACCCTTGTGCTCGCAGTGGGAGCGGTGCTGGTTTCGGTGTCCAGCACCAGCATCTCCACACACCAGCCCTGCCTCTGTCTGGGCACATGGTACAGCTGTCCTGGAGAAGGTTTTGCTCCCACTTTGCACCTCTGTGAAAGGTATATCCTAAGCAGCAGCCTGTGACAGACAGAGCAGGTGGATTGAGTTCTGCATCTCCAGTTTTCTTGTCTTTGGTGGACATGCCTCCACCTCTGCAGGGGGATGAGCAGGACACACCTCACTGGCTACCCCATGCCTCTGCTTCATACCTTTGTGCAAACAACCTTCTCGTGCCCAGTTGCCAATTCAGCCTGGGAAAGCCCACAGTCCATGTGCTTCTCCCTCTGGCCTTGCCAGCAAGGCCTCTCTGGGCATGAGCAAGGGCACTGATTCCCCCCTCCTGCCTCAGGCCACCCCTCAGCACTCTGCTCACTTTGTGCAGGTTCAAGGGGCCTCAGAGCACTGATGGCACCACCCGTGGGAAACCACGTTTGCTGGGGGATGATGGTGTGGTCTGTGGCCAGCTGACCACCACACCGCTTGCCTTTGGGGCTGTGATGGCTCGGCCCCTGTCCCTGTCCCTGCCGTGCCGCTGAGCCAGGCTGCAGCGTGGCCACCCCTTCTGCTGCTGCCAGCGGGGCTCCTGGCACTGCAGGCTCCCATCCAGGGCTGCTGCCCGTCCTCCTCCGCAGGCAACGCTGCCTCTCCAAGCATGCACAGTGGCTGATACCCTTTGTTTGTTCACTGGAGAAGCTTTCAATGGAGTGGGAAGAGGGGGATACAACCACCAGGGTACCACAGGTGGGGTAGTGCCAAAGCAAGGGGGAGGTGACGGGTGGGTTTGTGTCTGTGCAGAACAACACACATTGCCTTCCCTGGGTTTTCCTTTCCACTGGGAATCAGCAGCCTCCATAGTGGAAGGAGGAAGGTGCAGTAGAAGTTCAGGATGTTCTGGTCTTCTGATATGTATTGTGAGGATCATGTTGTTCTCCTTTGAACTGCATTCTCCCAAAATGCCCAGAAGTGAGAGGATCAGCTGTTGGGAATTGGGTACCTGGGCTGGGCAGAGCCCATCTTTTCTCTGCCATAGCGCACCATCACTCTCACTCCTCCCAAGGGCTCGTACCAACACCTGCTGGTTCCATTGTAAGAAGAGTGGCCCGGTGTTTTCCATTAAGGGCTCCCATGTATGAGTTCTCTACCAGCCCACTTCAGTCCAGATTAGTGAATTTTCCATGCTTTTGGGACCTGGGGCTTGTATTCCCCAGTGGTTTATTTGGAGTAGCATGTGAATCCTAGAGGATGTGTAATCTTATGTTGACCATTGGGCCTCATTTGTGTATTTTATTAGTTAATTTTTAAACACTGACCTAGAGCTCTGTATCCATTTTAAAATAATCCAAATTATAAATAAACAGACTGCCTAGCATGGGCTTGGAATAATAAATCAGGAGAAAAACAATTAAACACAACAGAAAAAAATTGGTCTTGAGAGAAAACAGACATTGAAAGAAGAAAAGGCACACCAATATATATTCTAGAGGGAGAAGGAGAAGTAATACAAGACTGAAAGAAAAAAAAAGGTAAAGAAACTTCACATGCTTAAAAAGTTTAAAAAAAGAAAAACGTTTGAATACAGGCAATTAATAATGCAGCATTAGCACAAACATCTCTGTTAGGCTTAATTACAATAGATTCATCTTAATGAAAAGTCAATCCTCTAAGCAGCTCTTAATATTCACCTTCACTGCTTGTACCTGCTAACTGAGCCTGCACCTATATCACATCAAAGATTACACACAGCTGAGCTTTCCCCCCACAAGGGGCTGGTGAAGGCAGCCTGGCCATGGGGGCAGAAGGCAACCTGGGGGCAAGGGGAGTCCAGCAGCCGTGATGAGGAGCAGGGGGCCTGTTGCCCTCCTGTGCAAGTAGCCCATGCTGTTTGCTGCAGATAGGGGAAGGAAAAAGCAAGAGTGGCTTTTCACTTGTCCAGCTGATCTTTATCACCTCTGAGTTTGGTGACACAGGCAATGGTATTTGGTTCTCACTTCAGGATGCACTGCAGTTTGGCAGTGCAGTGGGTGGGAGCCATTCACTGGCACTGTGGCCCATTCACTCAGGGACCTGAACTGCCATACCTATTCACAGTCTGTTTATTCTGTATCATCTCTCTAGCAGCAGCCAACATTTATTTTTCCAGAAGATGCAAGAAATCTTCTATAGTGATCTGTCCTGGAGAAAACTCCTTCTCTGTTGCCAATAGCAAGAATTTGATTTATGTTCTTCATATCACACCTCTAATTTAATGTTGAAAGTCAATGTTCTCGCACAGGACAATCTAGCTTCATTTACTCACTCTTAGACACAGTGATGTGGCAGTTAGTCTGCTGATTAATTACATAGTGTATCTGAAAAATGAAGGCAGTGCTTAGGTGGCCCAGCACACCACTGGATCAGTGGAGTGGTGAAAATGGACTGCCACCATGGCTCTAAAGGAAGTGAAGTCACCTTCATCCTTCCTGAGACACAGACACTCACCGCAGATATGCAGACACAACGCCAAACTCTGGGAAATTAGCCAGACCAGTTGGGTCAGAAAGCACAGGGCATCCCTCATGTGCCCACCAGGACTGGCATTCAGAAAGCATCCAGCAAGCTCCACATAAAAGAGCACAGAGGACTCACTTCTCTTGGCACTTCTCACTTCTTCCAGGCATGCTTGGTGTACACTGCTGCTGCAGTAAGACCAGAAGGGGGCCTGGTGACTGTATTGGTCTGTAATCCACTAATCCGTGAATCCTGCGATTTAAATGGCTACAGCACTGTTTCTTCCTTCACTCTTCCATCTCTCCCACTCTCCCAGGCAGAAAGCCTGTTACATCCAGTTGCCCTAAGCTTCAAGAACCAGTCCAGCTCTTGAGAGTCCCATGGTATCTCCAGCACACCCTGCCCCAAAGCTTCCAGCTTTGTCAGGATGGTTTAAATGTTCCCAGAGCACACAGTGAATACAGCACATGGCGTGCAGACCTTCCCCAGCACCTGGCAACAAGTGACAGCACAATATGTAGACCTTGGTGAGAGTAGTGAATGTCACCAGCATTTCCCCACCTTGGTTCTACTGCACTGCAGAAGAAACCCTGAGCTCGGCTCAGGCAGAAGGAGGAGGTCCAGAACCCTTTTCCAGAAGTTTGTAGTTTGTCCTGCGAATCACAGAGCCTTTCTGTATAGTGGTGCCATATCTTACATGAGCACGTTCCTCACCTCCGGACTCGTTTTTCTGACCTTCCTTCAAGGGCCAGTGGGTCTACCTGACCCAGGCTCACGTCTGAACCTTCCACTGGCAGCACCTCTGACCCTTCCCTCTGCAGTGAGGGGTTTCCCTGTCTTTCTGTGAAGGAACAACTTGTTCTCCCAGCTTTGGCTAAGCAAGCCAACATCCCAGGGTGTTTCCAGCTATAAGAACTGCCAGGAATATGCACTATTTCAAGGAATATGCACTATTGTGTCCTAGATCAAACCTAACAGGGATGTGAAGGAGTAAAGGCCAGAGGAGTTTGCCCATATCCTGGGTATTCCATGAGACACCATTTTCCCCCATCCACCCACACTGCTGCAAGCAAGGGAATTCCCAGTGGGATGAAGATGAGTGCCTCCTGGTCCTCATCCTTTTCACACAGGTTGTAGGTGGTGCTTCAGGCTGGGTTTTCAGCATCCCATCAGTGGGTTATAAATTGCTAGGAACTAAAAGACTTGCTCTGGATGATGGAAACTAAACCAAAGTGACAAAGCTTCAACATAAGTACTCCAGACAAAACCCTTAAATTTGATGGGACGAATCATGAGTTAAACACCATTTGTAAAACACTTTGGGACCCTTCCTGCATTTCAGTGAGCTGCACGGGATAGCCACCTTTCCCAAATATTTAACCAACAGGCCTGACAGGAGCAAACATCCAAAGATTTGCCCATGTGATGTCTGCAGTTGTGAGGCTACCAAAGCACTTGGCAGGCTGAAGGGCAAACAAAAGGGACAAATGGTGACTGCAGTGCATTTGTGATTTCTTCCTTCTGAAAAGCAGTGACCTACCTGTCCCAGCACAGTGCAGCTTCTTGGAGCATAACATACCAAAGCATGAATGGCAGTGATTTGCATCAAGGAATGGTCTCCATGACATCCACAGGGATATTTATGTCTGACAAAATAAACATCACCATACGTGGTGCATTTAGCACATTAAGTAATTCCAAAGGGAGGCTGGAAGCAAAGATTCTCAGGCACCTGAGAGGATGCCAACACTGCAACATAAAGGCATGGTCAGAGACTTTGTAGCTCTGCAAGATCTAGCTTTAATTACCTAGCTCAGGCACTGATAATGCAGCACAGATTAGCTGCTCAAATATTTAGTTTTCTTGGGCCAGTTTTCCATCCAAGGCTGAGTCTCACATCACTATGGCTAGACTGCAAGTTCTGACAGACCCTGCCTAAACAAGCTGTACTCCACCACTGTCCTGGAACAGAAAGGCTGCTCAGTCTTTCACTTCTCAATCAATGATTGGAAGCTGGTATACTATGTGAACAAGTACAAAGCAGTCCAAAATTCCTATCACATCACCAAGCTCTTCCCCTTTTTTCCTGAGTATGCTTTACAGGAACTTTTGGTAAAGTTTCACAAAGAGCAACCACAGGCAGGCTGCCCTTTCCATCCTTGTCCTTATGGAACATTTGATGTCCACACTTCTGGCATGATGCACGTGATACTTTCCACGGGTGCTCCCGCCTGGCCAGCACGTTGTTTGCGGATGGATGTGCAGGCTGAGGGCTGCGGAGCCAGGACCAGCTGGCTGAATGGATTGCTGAAGCAACTCCTGCACAAGGACCAGGGGATTTTGGGTGGCAAAGGCAGAGGGTGAAGCTCTGCAGCGGGGCAGCTGGGGCAGAAAAAAACCTGTGGTTTCAGCATTCACAGACCAAACCAGAGTAATAAATAACTACTATAAAGGGTTGAACTGGGGACTCCACGTACCTCTAACAAGGTAATGTTTTGAAATGAACGACCTCTGGAAGCACTGAGTAAACAGGTCAGAAGGTCTGGTGATTTCACATATTGGAGAGATAAAAATTACACATTGCAGAATGAGGAGGAGCCAAATTCCATTCTTTGCTGACATCCAACCAAAGGCAAACATGGCAGCACAGGCTCCATGCTCACAGGGATTCAAAACCAGGCCTTTCACCACAGTTTCCAAGCACCTGCTATCTCTTTGTTATCTTCTTAGAGGAACGGATCAGGGCTTATTTTTCTGTATTTCCAGCTACCTTTGCTAAGGATCCAACTGACTTAGTTTTCTAGCACAGACAGCAAGAAGCAGTTATTTGCTGGGTCAGCTTTAGATCCCTGGCTCCTCTATGAATCTCTCACTGGGCTACTTCTATTCTCAAAGAGCCTTCTAAATAACATATACAGTTTCAAGCCAAAAGGGAATTATGCTGTCCAGGCAGCTGTGGTTTATTTGTGTCAAGGTGGGGGCACTAATGTGTATTTGGCCATTCAGAATCACAATTCTTTCAACGTCTTCTAAATCTCAGCTTCATCATTCCTACAGAAACAGTGTCTGGTAACTATTCCAACACCTTAACTGTTAAGTTGCTGGAATTGCTTTCTTCTTTCTCTTGCTTTCTGTATGCACTTTTTTCTCCCAGCCAGTTAAAAAAGGTATGCTCATAATTTCCCATCCAAGCATCAATGTGATAAAACTTACCATATGCATGTTAAATGATGTTAAAAAGTTGGGTGAAAAATGATATCTTTCAAAGGGTGATGTTTTTATGCTGCTATCATTTCTCCCATTAATATTTCCTTCTGTTCTCTAAATGTTCTTTCCTTAAAGCTTTCATTTTGTGGCTCTGCCAAACTGTCTATATTTTCTTAAATTCTCATTTCCTCTGGCACACATTTCTTGCTTATAGTTACAGTAACTTAAAAAAAAAAAAAAAGACAGAAAAAAGATTTTGCACTGAGCCCAATTTCCAGTATGTAATCTTCTTTCTTAATATTGCTTCACCATCCTTTTTATTCTCATTTTTCTGATTGCTGCAAACTTACCTGTTCAGTTTGGAAATTATTAATCCACTTCATTTTCAGAGCTGCTCGAAAAGAACTGAGCAAGAAGCATCCTGGTCTGATGCCTTTTATAAATTTCTGCTTGCTGTGCAAAGGCTGAATTTGTGCTTTGTTCTTGCTGGTTACTTGGGTGCTGCATCTCTTCTCTCCTACACCTCATTCCATTTGTCACTGCACCAGGGGGGTTTTCTCTTATTTTGTCTCCCCCTTCCTTCCCCCCTCCCCACTATGAACTGAGGAGTGGCTGTGTGTCTCAACAACACTTAAGGCTAATTCCTGCAATGGATACTCAGCTTTCTGGGATTCAGTGCACTAGGTTAGATAGGAAGATGTTTTGTGATTCAGGGTTGCTTTGGGCTGTATGAGCATTCCCTGCTTACACAGGAAGTGGCAGAAAAACAGTATTTGGAAAAAAAGCAGTGAAAGTACTACTCCATTCCTATGGAGCATTAGCACCACAAATGAGGCAAATGAACAAATATTTAATTTATGATAGTACTAGGAGCAGCTATTTCCCCCAAGATGCTTTCTGGAGTATTGTGATTTGTCACAATACTATGGAGAAATAAGTATCTTTCAGTCATTCTTTACAGAGATAAAGTGAGTCATCAAGATGTTGTTGCCCAGACTTTCAAAACAAGTTCATATTTTGTGCATTGAGTTCTCTGTGTGCTTACCATAATTGCAGACTTAATCACAGTGGGGATACACACACGTACAGGGGTAGCATAGTCAGGGACACTCCCTTTTCCCTGAAAACAGTGCACCCATGCTGGTGGTGAAGCGAGGAAGGATCTCAGCATCCAGCTCCCTCAGGCTTCATGGAATACCTATGTGAATTTCACTAGTCCACAGCCAGGATTTGTAGAAGACTTTGCCTATATTGGTCTCTTTCAAAGTGCAGGAAAAAATAGTGATGAGTTGATGCTATTTTCTTGGGAGGAGTAAGAGGAGGAACATGACAAAATCAGCTGCAGCAAACCAAGACTACCTGTGACACAGCAAAGAGCAGAGGACAGACTCTAAGGGGAGCAGGGAGATGAGCAATAGGAGAAATAGGAGATCATAATTTTTCACTTAATCTAAAATTGTAAGTCTCCCCCTCCTTTAAAACATCAGAAACTCTGGCACCCACTACACACTTCTTTCAGCCAAGGCAGCTTTCCCTCCCTGATGTTTTGTGAGGTAAAAGAGCAGGTGACAAGAGGCTATTGCATGATTTAGTCAAAACGAGACCTTGCTGGCCCTTGGAAACCAAAGTGTGTCAGGACAATCCTTTGCTCCTGGTATCTTTTACACACACACCACGGCTTTTTGTGGAGACTGAAACATCAGAGCTGCTGGCTTTGAGCTGGTGTGCTTTCACTCCTGGTGGGAGGAGTGCTGTTCATGAAGCCTGCTCTGGGATTGTTTACGTTCTGTCAGAAAGAGCTGCTTCCGTCAGGAAAGTCTCTCCCCACCAGCCATCTCAAGGATTTTCAGTAAGCTTTTCTAATCAAGAAATATTAGGAAACAAGTCCAAAAGCCAGAGTTAAATCACACTGCTCTACCTAAAAGCAAAGAATATTTGTTATTTTCTCTATTTCAATGCTTTTGCCCTGGTGATGAAGGAGCTGATCCTGTTTTCAATTTTACACATACTTATCTCGCTGACTTGAACTATTTCAGAGAGAAGGAGATGCTAAGCTCTGAGCTGGGAATTACTTAACAATAGCATCTCCATTTGGAGACAGAGCAGGAAATCCCTTTAGGGCTGGGTTAGAAAAAGGTGGTAAAGCATAAAGAGAAAGCAAATACAGCCAGCAAAGCCCCCCAAGGTGAATTCCCCTTGGCTGCAAGCCTGCAACACAAAGTTGTGCCCTCATGACATCTATTACTTTATGAGCAGGGTACCTCTAAATGTTTTTGAGTCAAACATCCTTAAGCCATTTTCCTCTAACTTTGTGATATTTCTGTGTAGATTCAATACACTGCAAAGAGAGGCCAACACCCCAGGATGTGAGAGACCTGTGAGGGCATTGGCAAGCAGATCTTGGGAGACACCACTGGGAGCTGAGGATTGCTCTCCTGGGCAGAAGTGCTTTGGTGGCTCTTGCAGGATGACCTGTAGTGACTATTCAGAACTCTCCTTGAGAAGACCAGGCTTCTGGTGTATTCTTGATGGGGAGTGAAAGCTTTTGATAACTCTATAGGAACTTGGCATCCGTGCATTTTTCTCCCTCTCTGGATAAAGTCTTGGCAGCTGCTCGAAGTCTATTTTAAACAAAGCCAGTGATTTCTGGAGAGATGGAAAACACATGAAGGGCACAGTGAAAAACAAGCAGAAAATCTGGCTGCAGGACAGTGGGAAACAAAAGTGATAAAGAACACTGCTTATTCCTCCTCCTCTTCCTTTCTCTACTCCTCCTCCTCCGCAGGGCAAAGTCCCTTGCACTACACACCACCACCCCAGGGCTTCTCACTACTCTGCCATCACAGATCCTGCTCAAAACTCAAGAGCTTTTCTCAGCTGAGCTCCCCTCCCCTTGATGGTGACCCATGCTGCCCCACCTTTGTGACCAGCAACCAGGTGGTGTTGGTGACAGGAGGTAGCTGTCACAGCAGAAAAATGGGAGCATGGGACACAAACAGTAATGCAAAGGCCTGATCCATTGCAAAAGCTCTGGTAACCAAAACAAAAATAAGTTATCTACAAAGAATGTAATTATGGTCAAAGCCATACCTCTGACCTAGGGCCAAAAAAGTGTTGTTTATAACTGTCACTATGTAGAGAAATGAACCTGTAATTTATGTATGGTGAAACATTATAATTTTTGATCTAGAAGCCTCCTTTCCTGTTGAAAAGCTTGGTAATTTAGCCTTGGTCACTTGGGTCATGTGGGATATCCATGCAAATCCTTTCACTAAGCTCAGTGTAAAGCATTACACACGTGCCCAGCGTGCCCAGTGGGACCCGTCTGGCCCAGGGACATGCCCGGGCTGCATCCCTCCTGCCCCTGGCAGGAAGGGCTGCCCAGGGCTGTGCTCTGGGAGCTCCAGCAGGCCAATAGCACACACAGGCTGCTCACATGGCCTCACATCCATCTGCAATGGACTTACACAATCCATATGATCAGCTGCCCCCACAGCTTCCCGTGGGCACACGGCTGCTGTTGCACGCCGGGCAGTCTCTGTTTGCGCGGTAACCTCGCTGGGACAGGGAGGCTATCTTTGCTTTGTCTTGGAAGGCGCCCAACTTGCTCTCAAGCATTCAACAGGCAGTCAAGAAATGATTCAGATGGAGAAGCAAAAACATGACTTGCCTGGGCTTGACAGCGTTTCTTTATCAGTTCTCTGTTCAAATCAAATTAGGCTGGCAAGGACTGAAAGAAGTGTCTGGAGACTGTTTGGTAACCCCCAAAAGCTGTTACTGTTTTGTTATTTTGATACAATACTTTCAGGAGATGTTCACAATAAAAAAATACTATCACATCTGCTACTGGTTGGTGTCCTTAGAAGCCATCCCAAAAGACAGATGAAGGACTGAATAAGCATGAAAACTTTGGAGAGAGGTTTAGATGAAGGATAAGATCTATTAGGTTTGGCAATACTATAACCTACCACAAATTTAAAAATTGTGAGTCACTAAAAAAAAAAACCAAAACCAAAACACAACCCCCAAAACGCTAAAAACAAGACTAGAGAATGTTTTAAAAAATACTATTTTTGTTTTGTTCTGTCTTTTCATTTCCAATTCAACCTGCCCACTCCTAGGTCCTTGTCAATTTACCAACACTTCCAACACTCCAAAATGTCTTTCAAGTGAGACAGCTTTGTTGAAAATCAAACATCAGGAATCTTGCTGCTATTCTTGGCTCTGAGAGCAGATCGTGGTCTGGTGGTTACAGGCATCATGGCCAGCTGAAACACACCCATGTTTGGGTCATCTGTAAGACATGAACCATGGATGTCTGCTTGCAAGAGCATGAATTTCCAGCTTAAGGGCGAATGGATCAGATGCTAACACACAAGTAGGAGCAAGGTCAAATTGCTTCATGAAGTTCTCTTGCAGAAGGGTGACAACATGAATTGTAGAAAGCCCTAATTTGGGATTTCCTTTCAAAAGGATATGCAGCAAGTAGCTGAGATGCAGTTCTGTGAAACAGAGAGCTGAGTCCCGTTCCAAGCTTTGCTCAAAGAGTTCTCATGTCTCTCTGTTAAGTGGATCGTTCACCCTCCAAAGCCTTACTGTAGGGCTGGAAATGCTGAAAGACACTAGGTCCTGGAACAGAAACTACAGCTGACAAGGCCCTGCCTAGGCCAATGTTTTTTAGTAACTTTTTCTCCCCTGGACTGTCAGGAGGTAAAATTGTAAAATCAGCATGGAAATTCCAGCAGCAAGGGACAAAACCACATTCTATATGGCAGGTGACAACACCAGCCTAGTACAAAGAAGTCTGTGCTTGAGCTGCCTGTACCGTGTGTGACTGAAGACAAACAGAAGTCTTGGAACTTCCCACTGACATTCCCACTCACCATGAAGTTTTTTAAAAATGGTATCAAAAGGTAGTGCACCTTTCCTTATGCACTTTAAGGGCACAGATTCTAAAATGAGCAAGTGATGACCCATTTTTAAATCCACTTAGGGCATGCTTTTACTCTAGATAGAGCACACATTCCTTTACCTACTCTGGGAAACGTACAGAAAAGTGTTGAACCTTTCAGTACAGCCAATTAATCACTAGTTGGCAAGATGAAGAAGTGCTCTGGACAAGTACCAACTCAAAGAAAGAAAAAAAAAAGAGAGACATTAGAGACCATATCTTATCTCAGACAAAGAAGTGCAATGCACAGAAGTAATATCCCATTATAGACCTGTGTCTATTCTGAGATTAATGAAATACACTACCCTGTTTTCCATAGTAATGAGCAAGCAGAAGCATAAAAGGTAGTTAACATCCTAACTTTGAACTCTGCAGCACCAATTTTTAGGTTCCTTCATCAGCTCCACTGCCTTGAACCAGTTGCCTGAGCTGTCCCTCAGGCATAGTAGGAAGCAGCAGATATCTAAGAGCAGAGAACATCCCTTGGTGCTCTCAGCAGGGAGACAGTTGGGAGGGCCATTGAGGTACAGAGACCATGAGAAGAGTGTCAATAAAACACTTCTCCCCAGACTTTGAATACCTCACAATGAAGTCTCTCTCAACCTGGTTCAAAGACTGAACCCTCAAATTCAATTGATTGTAAACAGAAACACAGATTTTACAATCATGCCATGTTTTTGCTAGCCCTAAAATGGTTGTATTCACTCTCTTACTCTCTGGACTCCAAAATATCTGCATTACAGATGTGACAGAAGGAGCTAAGAGCAGCTCATCCTGACCAGTCACATGTGTAGGGCCCTCCTCTGGGAACAGAGAGCACCAGGCTCAGATCCTGTCTGGCAGCAGACAATGGCTCTGGTGAGAGTTCAAATGGATCAGCCTCCTCTGCATCTTTGGTGAACCCTGTTTTGGTGGTACACTCTGAAACAGGCTGCCCCAACCTGTTCAAATGAGAGAGCTAGAAAAGCACCAGCTTGGTAGATCACACAGGACTGTGGCATGAGATTGGTCCTGAGACGTTCAGTTCCTCCAGCAGAATTTTGGCATGGTGGGGAATGTGAAAACCCCTTCCAGGGTTGGGCAGCAGCTGGATGAGATTATGGGGTGGACTTCAGTTTCAAAAGGGATAGGTAAGCACCAATGCACCTTGCTGGACCTGATTTTGTGCCTTATGTTACAAGACAACTTAACAACCAGGAGCACTAATCCCTTTGCCCACCTTCCATCATTCTCTGCTGTATCCACCCTGATAAAGTGTCAAATTGGTTGGCTGACTCCACACACCTTTAACTAAAGATCACAACAGAGTGGCATGTTAGCAATTACACACATCTACCATGTTAAGGAGAGTTCAGCTGTAGATGTGGCTGGTGGTAACCCCTTCTCCAGCAAGGCAAGCCACCTTGGCCAATCTCACCAGCAGCTGGTACAAAGCTGGATATTCTGCTTTGGTTTTCCTTTTCCAAAGGGCAAGCAAACTACTGCAGAGTGAGTGGGAGGGGATTGGTTCTGTTTCTGTGGATGAGGAAGGAAACTTTACCTGAAGGAAGAGTGCCTAGTTCAGATGGAGGCATAAAGACCAGATAATGTGACATGAGCACCTCAACTCCAAATAACAGCTTACATCAACTTTTTTTTTCTGCTGAATCCCTGATTGATGAACTATTTGTTCATGTTTGGGCACAACTCAAAGCACCGTTTGGATTCCCCTGTTATCAGCTCCCAAGAACCATGACTCACAATCATACAAGGAAGGAAGAGAAGGGGAAATGCTTTACTACATCCAGCATTGCAGGAATGAATGTCATGTTGTTGTTACTAGTGTAACCCCAGGCAGGGATATTGCCATGCAGGGATACAGCCAGGCTGCCAGACCAGCAGTACTTGGGTGGTGGAGCCAGGTTTCTATTCCCAGGTGAGCTGCTCCCAAGATATACACACCATGGCATCCTACTGGAGCCTCAGCCTGAATCCCACAGGCTGCCAGCCCCACTAGGGGAGCCAGTGTCAGCAAGCAGAGGGGTTGGGCAACTCAGAAAGCCTGAAGAATACCCTGGATAATATGCCTTGCCCACTTTCCTACACTTACTGAAGTCTTTGGTGGCTCCAGGCAGAAAGACTGAGGGCAGCAGTGAAAGGGCTGGGTAGCAACACTAACGGAGCCTTGGTATGCCACACCACGTTGGGTCTAGGATTACAGGCTTGCACTGAGGGGAAACACAGAGCTTTGCCTGAAAGCTGGCTGCAAGTACATTGAAGTCAGCAGGAGCTTTTGCCAAGGAGTTCAGTGAGCTCAGGGCTGCATTAGTTATAGAAATGACTTTGGTAAGGTTTCCTTGCAAAGTGACACAAGGACATACAACTAGGGTATTGGAATATAATTAAGAGAGAAAGAAGTTAGGATGGATATTGGGAAAAACCTTTTGTCAGTAAGATTTATTAGTAGGTACAGTAGTCTCTCAAGGGAAATAGTAGAGAGCCATTCACTTGGGATATTTAAAATTAGACTAATGAAAGTGCCAGCAAATATTCCATGGGGAACATGCTTGCACTGAGGCAAAATGAGCTCTGTGACCCTGTCCTGTCGAAGGAGGGCTTTGTGCAAATGTCTAAGAGACTGGGCAAGCTGGCTGCCAGCTGCAGAGCCCTGGGCTTCCCTGCGTGAAGGGTAGTGTAGAGAGCTCTGGAAAGCTGCTGCCCCAGTAGTGGAAATGTTGGGCAGGGTCACAGGGAGGACTCATTGGAAGACATTGAAATATATTTTATATTGAGAGCATCTCAACGCCTTCTTGCTAAACGATGACAGAAAGTTCACTGGTGACACAAAGCTGGGAGGAGTGGCCAATGCCCCAGAGGGCTGTGCAGCCTATCAGAGGGACCTCAACAGCCTGGAGAGATGGGCAGAGAGGAACTGCCTGAAATTCAGCAAAGGCACGTGCAGGGTCCTGCACCTGGGCAGGAATAACCCCATGGCCCAGCCCAGGCTGGGGGCTGAGCTGCTGGGAAGCAGCTCTGTGGAGAAGGACCTGGAGGTGCTGGGGGACAACAAACTGTCCCTGAGCCAGCAGTGCCCTGGTGGCCAAGAAGGCCAAAGGGATCCTGAGCTGCATTAGGAAAAGTGTTGGTCAAGGGAGGGAATCCTCCACTGTGAGTTAGCAATGTTCCTGACATTTTCCTTCAAATTCTCAAACTGCTCACTTGTCACCTGTTTACTAAGGGGCTGCTGGTCTCCTTGGGAAGAGCCATCCTACCAAACAACTCTCAAGATCTTCAGAAGTCATGGAAGTAAGTCTGGTAGCAAAGGTGTCCAAAAATGGGAATTTCTCAGTGGTGTGGGTGACCCTGCTGTTCTACACTCACTGCTGGATTGCAGAGAGTCATGGTTCTGGCTGATCATCATAACCAGCCCTGAAATGTAAACATAAGCCTCATTCCCCTGCTTGTGCCCTTGCTGTCTCAGATTGAGCTGGTGTGTTCCAATACCATAGTGGACTGCTACAACAAATCATATACTGCAATTTAAATAGGCAGTGATGTAAAATGATTGAAACAACCAATTTCTTTACATATTCCATTAATCTTCCCTGGCTATTTATTTCTGTTGATTTTTTTCGAAAACTTGCACTGTTGAAAGATGTCAAGCCTCATTGTCCTCTTACTAAGAGCTAACTGTCTCCATGAAAACAAAGTTTCATGACTGCTGCTGTCGTGATTTGAGCAGCAGACGTAAACAGGGTCATCTCCAGCCATAGTGGGTGGATGTTTAGTTTATAGCGCTGAGGTTAAGAGTGAAAGCGTGTGACTAAGAGCAGAAAACAGAGGAGTCTTTGTATACATCAAGAGCCCTGAGGCAAAACACAGAGAAGGAGAATGCTGACACAGACTTTAATGGAGAAAGAAAAGAGTCCATTATGAATGTTACAGAGAACATAATTCATTTAAGAGAAATCAAGATTTAAAGGACTTATAGAGGGCAATATGAATACTGATGTCAGTGCGTCACGCCTGGTGGCTTGTTGTCAGACTCTCTAGCTGTGTTAGGGTACCATGCATCATGTCAGGTGGAAGACAACTCACTATCAGAAATTATTGTCACCTCCTTTTATTTTCCTATTGGAAACAGTTTTCTTTCAGTTTAAGCCTCTTGACAGAAACCAGTAATATGAACAATGAAACAAATACATCTCTTGCATTTTAACGCCAACCTCCCAAAGCTGTCAAAAGCTTTCAGGGTGCTTTTTCCTCCCCAAACCTCATCTCTTCATAACTGGAAACAGGAGGGGCGGAATGGGGGCAAGCAAAAGAAGGAAATTGGGCTGTATCATGTCTGAATTACTCAAGTATGAGAGCACAAGGAGAAAGCTGGTTAGGAGAGCTGCTCCCAAGCTTGCATATACATTGCAGAGACTGAGGGCAAGCACATTTACTGCACCATAAAACAATGTTATGAGTGCTTGAAAAATATTCCCCAATCCATACACTATAGTGGCTTCTAAACTTCAGCAGCCAGAGTCATGAAAATAGAGTGCTTTGTGCAGTAGCTTGCGCAACCAAAGAACTTTCTTGTCCTCAGAGTGCTTTATTATTTTTAACGAGACAGGCTGAGCACTTCTTGATAAACATTTTTTCCTTGAAGCAGTAATCCTACTTAAACTTTTTACCTTGTCCCTACAGCATGCAGCTAGGAAGTTAATAACAGAACTCATTTTCCTTTCAAGTGCTAGTCATGTTAGTACAGAAAGTGAGGGGCATGTGATTGTCATGAAAGGGGCCATGACTGGAAATAAATTGGAAGTGCCGTGTTCATATGCAGGCTTAGTACTTTAAGAAGAAAGTTTACTGAAGTACATTTTCTAGGATATCAAATTTCTTTCAAACTAACAATAAAAGAAAAAATTTAAAAGTATTAATGTTGCAACAGGAATGTTCCAGCCTATACTATTTGGTCCTGATGCCTAACCCTGAAAATGTTTCCATGCACCCTGAGTCTACTTTGCCACAGGCAAGTAACAGCCAGCAGGTCATGACAGAGCCAAACCAAAGAGCCAAGAGTAATTCAGCAGGTCTCACAGGAAGGGAGGCTGATCATACATCTGCACGCCTGCCTCTGCTTTGAGCAAGGTGCAGTGCATGCTGCTGCTTTGGCAAATGCTTCTGGGGTAGCATTACCAACCATTCATTTTTAAAAGCCTCCCTGCTCTTTAGTACAAGAATTATTAAAGCTTCTAAGAGTGAGAGTTTAATTAACAGTGAGAATTTAACCACATGAAAATGAGGAAACTGCAAACCCACCCATCGAAGTCAATCTCATGTCTGTCCCCTCGTATCAGTGTGTTACAACAGGCTCTTTCACGGTCACATGAGGCTGACCAGGGGACACACTTCTCACCAGTTCCAATACAAAGAAAAGAAAAACTGTCTTTTTCCCCCTGTGGTCTTAGATGCACATGTGGCTTTTCATACCACACACATCATGTGTTCTTGGAATGAAAGGCCCTTTTGTAACATGCAGACACCAGTCAAGGCAACTTAACATCGGGTAGGATTGTTAACTTGGTTCCCTAAGCCTCCCATGCACACTGCAGCAGCATTGCACTGGAGGAACAATGTGGTTGAAGGAACATGACCAGCTATATTATAAATAATTCCCAATACATGTATCACCATTGCTGCTCCACTCAGGTTAACTGCCTTTGCTTAGTGGAGGTAGTTTCTCCCATTAGGAACAGAGGAAAACTTGAAGACAGGCCTGATAATTGCTGTGTTGGGATGGCCAAAACATTGGCAAGTCTGTGTTTGAAGGAGTCATTACCACCCTACAAACCCTCTCCAACGTGGCCACCTTCCTCTGCTGCCTCAGAATACCAGTGAGAACCATATTTCCTTAATAGCATTACCTAGCAATGAGTCTTTATTCTTAAGGCCTCAGTGCCTTTGAATGTAGCTGTGTAGGCAGTAGGTGAGTGGTCATCAAGGATTACCTTTTGCAAATTTGGAGGATGTACCTTGTGTATCTTAACAAGATCTTCCTGATTTGAAGCGGGCTAACTGTGCCGTTCCAAGCAGCAGTAGTCCTCTGTCCAAACATGGAAATATATCTTCTTGAAAGACTATTTTATAAACCAAGTTATGCCCAAGAAAAGCAGTCCAATCTTGAAAGGAGATCTTGTCCTTGCTGCAGGGCCTGGTATTAGGATGCACACAAAATGATCTACCAGATATTTTCAAAGCTGAACAACCCAAATTGTGTCACTGATTTAGGTTAACTCCAGAATAAGTCAGTTGTGTAAATGCCCTTCATCCCTTAAAAAATAAAACAAGGAACACAGACAAATTTAACAATTTTATTAAAAATTGTACCAGTTATTAGAAAAAAAAAATCCAAGTATTAAAGTATTAAAAAGCACCAAAGAAGAAAGCACAAAGCAAATATACTGCACAGATACAAAAAAGGAGCTCTGCCCAGTCACCATTGATATGGGCAGGAGTCCTGGAGGCACACAACCAGGATAAACAAAATGCTACATTCTCACTGGGTCTCAGTCCATGGCAAAGAAGGTGTGTGCACTTCAGGACTAGTTCAGACAGAAATCTCACAGGAGAGCATTGGGTTTACTTCTGCAGCAGGACAGTATCATATTCTGGTGAACATCAGAAGTCATGGGGAAACCCTCCACTGAGAGGAAGTTTTTTAAGTACATTGCAATTTCTAGCTCATCTTACCCTTTTTGTTTTCCAGATGAAGGACTCTGAACAACTTTGTTGTTGGGTTTGTTTTTTTTTTAAATATCCCACTGAAGAACAGTCATGCAGGAAGCAGGGAGGGGGAAGGAGAAGAAGAAAATGTGAATCCACATTTCACAGTATTCCCATCAGTGAACTTCACCTAGAAACATGGGAGGCTGTACTACATACCATGGAAGAAAATAGAAAAGCGCCACGATTATTTTAACTGAAAAATCCCAACATCTACACACCCAAACTCAAATTTAGTGGCAGGATTTTCAAATACACCCAGTGGAAACAGATGTACATCTCTTGTAGGTTGTTTTAAAATTTCCCTTTTATAAGTCCAACTTCTGAAATGTATTTAAGGACATACTGACAACATCGTCCTTCCATCACACCAATCCCTCCCTCCTTTGTCATCAAATATTCATTTCAGGACAGTCTCATCTAAAACTGAGTTGAGGAATCTGTAATGATGCTCTCCTGGAGCCATGTCCACAAACTGGGGAGACTCCTTTGGATTTAAGAATAACTTTATACATGCACAATTTCCATAAAAGATTTTAAAAACAGTTTAACAATCTACCCTTCCCACCCCTCTGTTCCCCAAAGGCAGCAAAAAGTCTGAAGACAGAACCGAAACATGGCTTTAAAAAACAGCCCACAGACATTAGGTTTCGCTTCCCAGAAACCAACTTCCAGCATGGGATTCGCAGGAAGAGACCCTCCTTTCTGTGGCTAAGGGGGAAGGTGAGGCACATGGAAGAAAGAAGGGGTAGGGGATGTCAGACTGCATTCAGTTCAAGAACACGCACACACACACATACTCACACACACACACACACACACACAATTACATTCCAGTGCATTTGATGTGTTTGGTCTTTTCCGCTTTTCCTGGTGGAGAAGAGCTGAGCTGTGTAACACCTGTGTGAACACATGCAAACCAAAGAAACAGAGACCACTGAAGTCTTTAGGAACTGTAAAAGATTGTCCTAGGATCTTTTATCAATTCCTTGAGGTATTTCTTCTCGCTAAAACAATCAAAGGCAACAGGTAGGCATTTTTGCAAATGATCACAAATGCCAGTTTGAAAGATAGACTCTTTTGACGAATATTATTAAAACCTTTGTTGTCAAATTATGCTAATACTCTACAGTGCTTGGTTCATGAGCAGACTCCCATTAACATGAACCAGCATTCCATGGTTCTTTTATTTTTGACCCTGCAGTAAATACTGCTGGTAAAACAAGGCAAGACCTCCACAAATCTGCACTCTTGTCTGATTCTAGCACATATGCTGAGTGCTTTCCCTATTTTTCCCTTTAAAAATACCCTCAATATCACACCATTCAGCATGTCACAGTCTCACCATTCCCACAGCTTCAGCAGAGATATGGGTCAGGACCGGCAGCAGAAGGGTGGAATTCATTGTACAGTTGATAGGGTCACATTGGAATAACTGCCTCAAGTAATTTTGCTTTTTCTTAAAAAAAAACCCCAAACCAACCTTTCTTCCTAGTCTACTAATGGTCAGGATCTGCTGTTTCCCAGAAGAGTGCCGAGTGCCACACCGAATGAAGTTCCACCTTGGGTACAGCTCCAGTAACTGCTATGGAGCAACTCCAGGACTGTAGTAACTTCACATACACACTTTGCCTACATCTTTAATCCAGGCTTGAGGGGACAAAATAAACAGCCAGTAGAAAGAAAGCTGTCTTTGCAATCACACTTTGTACGCCAAGAAAGACTGGGTTCCTCGCCTCTATTTCCTTGCTGACACACAGATCCAAAACAAAGGCTGACAAGGATGTTTCTTTCAGGACTCCTCAAACAAGAGTTTAGCCAACAAATATTTAGTAACAAGCTACTTAAACTGAATTATGTGATCAGTTGTGCAGGAATTCAAAGCTACCAGGGATCATCAGCACCTTGAGAGAAGGCTGCAGCCCTTTCCATGCAGTTTCATCCTCTCCCCTGCCTTTTTTCTATCCTATTTGCAGCAGTTTGCAGCTATCCCTGGGCAGTCACTTTGTGATTACTGGCTCAGCTTTCAAGAATTGCAGGAAACAAAAGTAAAGCTAACTATTCCCTACTAGCACCAGGCTTGCTGGATCCTAGGATGGGCAGGTTACAAGATATTCAAAAGAGTAGGAAGCTGGGAAGGGATAGGAAGAACTCCATCCCTCAAGGAAGGACAATTGAGTTCTGAAGCCATTTTGGAGATCTAGGGGAAGGCACCATCAGCAGCAGCTCAAGTTTTTCTTAAGAACTGCTCACTAAAAACAGGAATTTGTTTTAGGAAAAAGATCCAGCTCTTCTTTCTAAATTGTTAGACTCTAGCACAGAGAGAAACAGTGTCCCATTCTTTACACCAGAAGAAACTCATATCTAAAAACCTGAGCATAATCCTTCAGCAACAGGATTTAAACCATATTCTTTGGAACCATTTCTCCAGATAATCAACATATGTCCCTGGCCACACTGCAGTAACTACTCTGCAGGCAAGATCTCCCCAGCAGGCATTCAAACACAGAATGGGTGACACATACATGAGTGGTGTGCATCCATGTGTTTGTTGATAAATGTGTGAAAGCTTCCCACTTTTTCCCCAAGTAGGTGAGGCTTTGAGTATGAAGTAGTTGCTTTTCCCTAAGCAAATAACCAGCTTGCCCCTCCAAATCTACATGAAGAAAAGTAAGACTTTTGGGTTGACAGAGCATATTTCCTTTCTCTGAGATACGCAGATATGGAATATAATTAAAATATATTATCAGTGGTTGTAAATCTCTGGCACCAGTAACCAACACGCATATTGCAGGAAGTCAGCCTTTGTCTAGTATTAGCTCTATGTCTCCAATGAAGCATTGTTGTTCAAGAGGGTTTTGAGACCCTGGCATGACCAATTTTGATAAGTCTGTTGTTGCAGTGGGAAATACAGGCTGGCAAAGATGTGTCTTTCCCTGAGCCAAATGATTTTATTGAGGCCAGTAGCCTGATGGAGGAACCATTTCAGGCACTTGTTTCTCCATGTTAAGAAGACTCTTGTCCTAGATAAATTGGTTGGGTCTTGACACTAGAAAGTGGTAGTACCAGACTTATCTTTCCAGCTATGCATCCAGAGAACAGGCCTGTTTGGCCGTCAAGTCAAGGCAGAGGGAAGGGTGAAAGCACACAATGGTTTTTAAATGTCAGAAGCAGTTGCTAAATTTTTCGTAGTTTGCAGGGCTGTTATGATGTAGCATTGACTGTTCCTGATAAAAGGGTCCTGGCAAGCAGAGGGAAATGCAAGCATCACATCCGAGGGCATGCCACACAGGGAGGCATCATTGCTGCGTTGCTTCCTGAGCCTCCACACTTCCACTTCTGCCTCTTAAAAAGCTTCTTATTTAAGAGTCTTCTCCTTAAAATTCCTCAGAGGTCCCCTGTTCAGTCTGTGCTTGCACAACACCTCAGGCTTTCCCCACCATTTAAGTCTTCTTTCTCTAATGACCAGCGTTTACATCAAGCAGACTGTGCAAAGCAAAGTATGGAAAGCCTCTCTCAAAGCATGGGCAGAGAGCAGCTTCCATCCTGCCACAGCATAGTCAGCAACAGCTATCACTTAGATCACTCTGGGTTACTCTGTAGTGCACATGCTTAAAGAAACAACACAAAACCAAAAACAATCCCCCCCCCCCTTAAAAAAACCTCCCACCCTCCCTCTCCATAAAACCCACCCCCAAAAATATTACTTGAGATTCATTTATATGAATTATTAACCATCATGGACAAACATATTACTCTAGCTCTAGCTAGAAAAATAACACAAAAGGAAAAAAAAGCTTTTCTCACATAAACCCTCTCCTTATGTCTAAAGAGAGTGGCTGTGAATATATGAGGGTGAAAAAGGCTTGGGAACCTCTCTCAGGGAGCTAAAGTACATTTTGCCACAGTAGAGCAGGATGAAAATCAAAGAGAATGGGGCTGGGAGAAAGCAAGAAGGTCCAAATTTAACTCTGTTCAGCAAACTGTTACCAGACGTTACAGTGCAATGATGAGATTACACAAATACCAGAGAAAGCAGGAATTAGAGACAAACAGGCAAAGAGGGGTGGAGAAGGAAAGCACATGTGCAAGTAAACTACTCTTCTGTACAGTAATACGTATTTTTCAGAGTGGATCAAGAGCAGAAGAACTTCTCAACACCTGCAGCTGACGTTTCTAACACAATTGAAGAGCAGTTCTCTGGACAGCTCTTCCTCATGCTGGTTATACCATTTGAGACCTACAACAAGGTGCAGCGGCAATATGGACATTTTCAGAAAAAATAATAAGGTTTATATTGCTTCTGTGTTCATGTTTTACCCTAGTTGTCACTGGGTCTGTGAACGAAGTATATTTAAGGCTACAGAGAAGCAGCCATCAATATTCAAGGCTACTTCCTTTTGGTAGGGTAGTTTCCCTGTGCTGGTCCAATAGTGTCAGCCATACGGACAAACCTCTGAGTGCATACAAACTGGGAACTGATAGAAGCTCTCCCTTGAAATAACACTGCTGCTGCTAGTCAGTATATGCTTACAGCAGCCTCCAAACACTACACACCAGAGTAATGGACAGACTGCTTGTACAGTGTACATATCAGACAGATGCTAATTAATTTCCCTGTCAAATCCTGAAGCAAAATTATCGGATGCCTGGGATCTAAGCCTTCCTGACCAACCACATTATAGTAAGAGAAAAGAAAACAAAAATTAAAATAAACATCCATCGTAAAACTACTAAAAACATGTACATTAGCATTGTAGAAGAATGACACGTGCCATATTCCATGGGTTTTGGCTTCCTGCTGGCTCATGGGCACTGAGAACACTGAACTGAAAGCAGGCAGTGGCAGAAGCTAACGGCTGCCAGCAACTCCAAGAAGGTTTCTTTTTCAGACTGTTCTACTGAAATGATTTTTTTTTATTGATGGCATTGACAAAGAACAACTTCTGTGAGAGAGCTGCAAGTGGTGCCCAATGGAATGGCTGAAGAGGTCAGATTTCTTTGTGATTTTCTCTCACACAGGGTGCAATGAAATAAACAGTAACCAACGACTAAAACAAGTAACCTGATGGAACCAAGCTACTTGAATGTTTTTCATTGCTAAAAATGTGGAGGAATTGAGCATCTCTGCTCTAAAAGATACCCAAAGTATGTTTAGTCATCAATCCCAGGCATCATTTTTAACTAGCAGCCAAAATGACACTCCTGCACTCTACCACCCACTACTACACAGGGCAGAGGAAGCCGTCAGTCTAATACCTGCCTCCCTTGCACAGAGGTCACCGGTGCGGGGAACCAGCAGCAAGCTTTACCAAACACACCCACATTCTGGCTTTCCTTCAACAGTGTTGGACAAGAGCTCCCTGCCTCGCAAGGCAGGCAGCAGCAAAGAAGAGTCCGTAAAAACACCCAAACTTGAAGACGAGTATCAGAAAGTCAGAGTCCTCACATCCGGCCGGCGGTGTGCAATGTCTCGCCCCCGAACCAGTGTTTGTTCAGTGCTCCCTGCAGACTGGATGCGGCCTGAAACAGGCAGGCGAAGCTCACCTCTGCCCAGTGTGGTTCCTGTTCACCTCCGTGTTTAAGGCCAAGTTGTGTAGGAAGAGAAAAAGCTGCCACCACACTTGATTTCTGTTCTGCTGATGCTGTAGAGAAGAACAGTTAAAGCAAGGTTATTTATATTTCTAAAATTGCAACATACCACTTCTCTTTTCCAATAACAACTCAGTTACACTTTTCAAGAGCAGACACTTTAATCCCATCAGCATAACAAGGGGGTGCAGCAAGGGATGAGGGGAGAGAGGGAAATGATAAGTTCTCCAGAAATAATTGTAGCTCTAACATTACAAAAAGAAAAGAGCAGACCCTTTATGCATTGTGCACAAGAGGATTAAACTTTTTTTTTTGCTTGTAGGATTTCGCAGAGTTTAGCCAAGTGCTGTTTTTAATCAGATTGGCTTCTGAGCCTTTCAAAAGCCCCAGCTGCATGAACAAACAACCTTTTTTTTTTTTTTAAAAAAAAAAGCCCCCCTTCACCCCGAAAGTAAAAAAAAAGAAAAAAATATAACTGGTGATCCATCTGTAAGTGATTTGACACCGTGAAGGTCAAAGGGTTAATCTTCAATTTAAACCACACTGCTGAGACAGCAAAACTCTGATTTCATCTAGTACAAGAAAACACATTCGTGCACACACACACTCCCCCACCCTCCCCCCACCACATTTTCCTTCCCAGCATCTCCAAGATAATACTGCCCTTTTTATAGCCACTTTTGACAGTAAGCCATAAATAATCAGCCTTGGAGCCCTTTCCTACTGACTGGAGCCAATTAAACCTTAAGCAAGAACATACTTGAAAACACACAAAAAACCAAAACCAAGAGGTTATTTCAGGTCCCATTGTCAAGGAAGAAACATGGGAGTTGAGTTTCAGGGGGACACCAGACTACATAATGCAGCTTTGGGACAGGGACGCTGTTCCTCCTTTTGTTGTATGTAATCACCCCTGCAAAAGTGGCTCCGATTATACCCCCACCTTCCTGCACTTTAATGGCATCTCATACAAACAGGTGGGTTTCTCTTTACATTGCCCAGTCTGGGATTCTATTTCACCTCAATAACCGACTCTCTATTAGAAGTCAGTCTTCATTTTCTCATCCAGAATTCCATATTTGCTAGGCAGGCATGATCATTTCTGGAAAACAAAACAAACCAGCCCAAATCTCCGCCCCCTACCCCCCTCCCCAATCCCCAGCAGACCAGGAAACAGAAGACTGGCTTCCCACAACTTTGCCTCAGAACACAGGAGTTCATAAAAGAGCACTGAAGCACATTATATGAACAAGATGTTTCAACTCAGATTAGCCCAACACGGCAGAACAACACAGTTGCAAGGCATTTTTTACATAATCACAAATAAGAGAGTTGCAACTGGAGTTGGTCTATTGGAGATATGTCAATAGACAGCTCCTCAAGGCCCTTCCAGATAGCCATTAAATTATGTTCGTATTCCAGTGTGAGTAGATCTGTGCCGTTTGAATCACAAGCACACACAAAACAGAAAACCTGTGCTCATCTTGCATCTTAGCAGTGGGTCATTATTCTTGCCCTCAAGACTTAACAAGAAGATGAAATGGATTTGGAAGAGTTTACACAGATCCCACCATACATTTCAAGAGCATTGTGTAACATAACCTGTAGGCAGTGGCTCTAGAGCCTGCTGTTATTTATTTCAAAGTAACTAGTCCTGGGTTCACTCCTTACTGATTGCAAAGGCATTGCTAGGTTTACAGGTGAAAACAATCTTTTATAAACTGTCCTGTAGCGCTGGGTTAAAAAATACTAATTTGGTCTCAAAAAGCAAGATGGTTTTTGTTTTGTTACTCGCATCTCGGTTTGGCCAGGTTTGCCTTTCCTCATCAAACTCCAGAGATTGTTCTCACCCTCCTCCACACAGCCACACTCCTAAAACTGCTCAAACATGCACAGGGAACCACAGCATCCCCATGACATCTAGATACCATGTTTTTATCAAGCTGTTACAGCCTAGGCAGATTCCTTAAACAGAGATCTTTGGGTAAGACATCAATGAAGTGGAATGCAAGAACAAAGTCGTCTTCTGCAGTTTCCACAAGCAAGGAACTATGCTAGGAGGGCATAGTGGACAAACATATTGCAGATGCTCTGAAGACAATCTGCTTTGTTAGATTATTTTATTCTATTGGCAGACAAAAGAGTAAAAAATTGTCTTATAGAGACTTAGTAAGGGATCCTTAAAAGGATGTTTAAAAATTGGTACAGAAATCCTAAGCTTGAAATACATCTCAGCTTCACTGGTGGACCCTCTCTAATGGAAACTCCCATGGAATTTTATAAAGTGGGTTAATCTGGGGACACACAAGAGGAGTGCTGATCTGGCATGTACAGTTTTACTATTTCAAACTGTTGGGAAGATAAATACATGTAAAGAACCCCCATATTAATGTCCTCCTTCACGCAGGAGGCTGCTTTGTGCTTCCCATACAATAACAGGTTTCTAATTATTCTGGCTCCTCAAGTTTTATACCTCACCTCGGGAGAAAAGGATTACCTACTCTTTCCAGTGATAGGTAAAGGAAGCCATGTTCTGAAAAAAAACAGTGGAAGGACTGAGCTCATATGCCTCTTTGTTTTTTTTTTTAAGGGGGGAACTTTTTGAGGAAGGTGATGAGTTTTGGTTTTATTTAGTAAATAAGAGTTTTAGAACTGTACTTGAAGATGTTTTACAGGCCTGCAAGAGAATCAGTGGGATATGATAAGGCAAATACTGAGAAAAACTCTAATATGTATTTTAGTTTATATTCTATTGTGTTTATTTCACTGCCTCTTGAAGATACTTTTTGGTACAGTATTTTTGTCTTCTCCAATTAAAATTGTTTCCCATATTTGCCAGAACAGGAAATATTTTACCCTTGGTTCCCCTTGCTTATAAGAAGCATAAGATCTCAAGTAACTTTTTTAAGAATGTTGACACTATTTTGAAGTAAAAAAATAGAGCACTACATTGAGGATAGCTTTCCAGGTTTTATTCCTAGGCTTAGGCCTAGCTTGTATTTCCCCAGGTCTGTATTCAGCATTTTCTTCCACATGCACCTTCACTGGCCCACGTACTGGAGCAGCCCACTCACACTGTCCTCTCCCCACAGCAGTGCTGCAAAGTGAACTAGAGCAGCACAAAGACCAAGGCCAGAACTAATCTGATAAAGAAGCTGTCCTTACTGTTTAACAGGTCATCCTAAACTATCTGATCCATGTAGTCAGACTGACGCTTGTGCCAGGACATCAGAAAGAAGAGGACCTGTGAAGAGGAGCAAGCTGGGATTACCTGCTTCAGCAGCAAGCCTGGCTAATGGGGGGGTTTGGAGTTACAGCTTCACTTCTGGGCTGATCTGCTTTCTGTGGCACTAATTCAGCATGGGACAAGAGCCACAGAACAAAATAGCAGGTATCATTTGGAAATTTATGGAAAGAACTAAAAAATGTCCTTTTCACAAGTTTCTGTGTCTTTTTTTCCCCAGATAGGCTTCAGCCAAGACCAAAATTCTTAAATATGTCAAGATTGAGGGGTTTTTGGTGTGGTATAATTTAGATGTTAGGATGCACAGAAAACTCAGAAGAGTGATTCCATGAATTTGGAATATATTTTTTTTTAAAATGTGACATGTTTTGAGACATTTTTCTAAGATTCGTAACTATTGTGATACTGGTGTATAATTTCCCTAAGCTTCACCAGGCTGATTTGCCCTTTATCAAAATAACTCAATCCTCAGAGAGTCACTACTGCACAAAAATACCAGGGATGAACGCTTTGCCACAGCAAAATAACCCTTTTGAGGCTTCCTTCCCAAGAAGGAAAGAAGCCCCTTTTGCCCTCTATACTAACTGTAACTAAAGAAGAGTAGACTTGTGAATACAGTAAGTCAACACAAAGCTGGAAACACATAAAACCATTTCCTATTGCAGCTGCTGCTTTTTAAAGGGGATATCCTTAAGAGACTGTCTGTCTGAAATGTTAGCATGAATGCTTCAATGAGTCACAAGGAAAGGCCATTTTACAGGAAAAGTGTCCTCTGCAGCAACAGTACATCAGTGAAGCTTCCTCCATGAACTGTGCTGAACCAAAAGCCAGACTACTTGTAAACAAACACAAAAAAAACAGGCAAGACTTTTACTGGAAGCAAGTGAAAGAGGAACATGACTGACCCGACACTTACTCCTTTCCCATAATTAATTCCTAATACATGTTTCACACTGTAAGCATACAGATACATATCTGGCAAATAGCACCCCAGACTTCAAAACCTTTTGTACTCCTACCAAGCCCTTGAGCAGGGTGATCAAAGGGAAGATCAGTACAGATGATGCACTTCAAAGAAAATGCAGTCCCTTTGACACAGCTCCTTGAATCCATGAGCATAAATGTTTAACAGATTAATAAGACTCATTTTTACACTTGATATACACGTGCCATTAACATCTCTGTTTTAAAAAGTAAATATGCTTGTCACATGTTGTATGTGGGTATGTATGGTATACTCTGTCAACTCTCTCAATCTCATGGGCAGCTTCTGACTTTGCTCCATAGCTTCCATACAATTAAGGGTCATATTCTAGTCCCATCTTAACTAGAAGGATTAATATGGTCCTAAATGGTGCTGTGAGAGCAAGAAAAGAATAATGGCATATGTGTACACAAAAACATTATTCTTCCTTTAATGACTAATACGAGTATTAGCAACAAGTTGTTGGGATTGTATTTATTCACTGAATACAAAAATACTTGCACACCAGGAGCAGTTGCTGACTCATCGCTGAAGGCTGTTTTGGCTGCCAGGTGGCTGGAGGCATATTGTGCTACCACAAAATATGCTTCAGCTTAGAAAGACTAGAAAGTCACAATCCCCAAGGCAACAGAGGTTACAGAAGGTGTCCCCTACTGGAGAGAGACATGCAGGCCATTGGAAGTCAAATACAAATCTTTCCAGCTGTGATTCCTAATGACCAAAGTATAATGCATGTGTAGAACAATCAGAGAAAAAAAAGGAGGCAGTAACAGAGGAAAAAAAAAAATTAAAGAGGAGCTCAGCCACATGTTTTCTCATGGTGACACAATAAAAAGGATGAGAGACCTTCCTTGGGAAACTCCATCCTTCTGTCTTGCAATGACTCTTACATGGGACTAAACTTGTAGTAAAGGGAGGCGTCATCTCAAGTATTGCTTCCTTTTTCATGAGCCTCCATCAGGCTTTGCAACAAGATAAGCAACACGTGTGTTTATGGAGAGAGGACAGCCAGCAGTGGGCAGAGCCGAAGGGATGCAGGGGACCCCCAAACCCCACGTACGGGCTGCCCAGCCCAAGCATGGCAGAGGGCACGGGCTGAGGCGCTGGGTCTGAGCCGCAAACAGCGACGGCTGTTGCCGCAAAGCTGCTGCCGGCGCAGCTGCGCAGGTGAGCCCTTTCTCAACTTTCTCGTAGTTTAAAAACAAGCAGGCAGCCACTCGCGCCTTCCTCTCCAGCACGGGCAGGAAGGGGAAGCAGACAGCCGCCATGGCAACAGCCAGCTGACGGCAACCTGGGAAGGGCAACCACCGGCCACCGCGTTCCCAGGCCCCCGGCCTTCCCCTCCTTCCCCATCCCGAGGGGCACGCTGGCTTATTTTCCACAAAAACGGTCAATAAAGATCCCACATTTCCACAGAGCCGCACCCGATACCACTCTGTACCCGTGGCACGGGGTCCGGCACGGTTCGCCCCCATGCTCTGTGGGGGTGTGGGTGCCTGAGGGTGCTGGAAGAGATGCCCAGGAGAGGCCACTCCACAGCGCCCAGCCACGGCCGGCAGCTGCAAGAGTTTTTGAGCCTTTCAGGGGTTTATTGACTGAAGCCGCGTGTGATGGGGCAGAGGTGTTCCACAGCTCTCAGTCTTCATCGCCTGCCCTGCGCCGGCCGCGGGACCCGCTGACCTGTGTTTGGCATCCATTGCTTCACCAGCAGAAGGGAGGTGCTCCCAAAACCGCTCAGTGCTGCGGAGACCCCCCCTAGTGATTAAAGTCTGCCTCGGGGTTGGCTTAAAATAACACTTTAGAAGTTTTTACAGGAAAAATATCCTGGCGCTGGGGGAGGGGTGGGCGCGGGGCCGCCCGGCTGCGCGGGGAGGCGGCGGGAGGGCAGGTGCAGGGCTGGAGCCTGCGGGCAGCGCAACCTCGTCAGCAGCGCCGATGAGTCAGAGGCTAAATTTAGCGAGCGATATAAACACAGCCGCCGAGCGCAAACACGGCCCGGCCGGGCCCTCGCACGCACCGCCCGCTCCGCTCCTGCTCGCCCGCCGGCCGCTCCGCTGGCCCTCGGGGGACTCCAGCCCCATTGCCAGCACCCCCTCAGGTCTGGCTCCCGCCACGGAAAACCTAACTGGGCTTTACAGGGGTTGCCTCACTGCTTGATTTTGGATCGCTACTTTTTATGCCGTGGTCCGGTCCTCGGAAGGATTCATTTTCAATTGGTGAGGCAGCTACTGAGGAGAAAAACAAACAAACAAACCAACGTCCAAACGGAGACTACAAAAGGCTGGCAGGACATTCCTCCTCAGCGGCTTGAAACAAAGGAGAACCCTGCGTTTGGGCACTTGCTTTCCTGCCTTTCCACCATAAAATTTAATTGAGTAAAATACAAACATGTACACTCCTCACCATGAATAATCAGTCCAAACATCTCATTATCCCCCTCAGAGATGGCACTATCTTAATAAGATCAACCAGCCTAGGTGGAGGACTGGAGGCAGAACAACTAGAAGAATATCAGCAATCCTTGCATGATCTCAGTCAAGTTATAACCTGCATTTTCTACTCTCCCACAATAAAAAATAAGTGTGGTATTACCACAATTATTTCTTAATTGAAAAATAATTTCTCAGCTGTCACACCGCTACAAGCAGAAAGCATGTTACCACTGTCACAGTGCTGCGAGAGCTGAGGAAATCCAGAAGAACCCACAGAGACCGAAGGGGTTGTACAGGAGAGACAGCTGCACTGAACACTGATACAAGAAATACTGCAGAACAATTCACCTGCGCCGTCTCAGAGAACTGTTTTGTGCACTTTATTGTGGGCAATCTTGGTCTTTTGAGGTTGTGGTCCCACTGCCTCAAGATAGTCCTGTATCTGGCAGGATTCGTGGCACACAGCTGCACAGAGCTTGCACAGCTCTCCTGCCACTCAGCTCCCTTAACCTCTGCTCACTTTCTCTACCAGAGCTGGGCAGGAAGTTTTGCTTTTTAAAATGATCCTCTATTTTAAGCAAGAACATACATGTAATATAGTTAAATCTTTTGTCATCTGAAAGCATAGAGGGAGTTAGATTTTTATTAAACTGATATACCATGATTGTGTGTGACTTGCATGAAGAGTTTGTATAGCCCAGCCTCCAGCAGCAGCCTTTCATGGCAGCCTAAGGAAAAGCTAAGGGCAAGTACATGCAATAGCTTCCACTAGTACTCTCTTTCAGCATCTAACTAGTTTGAGCTTAGGACTTCCTGAGTCAGATCTGGTTTCTGTTTATTTAATGTCTGCTTCAATGGCCATAAACTTGTCTCAATTCCCCTTGAACCCAGATAAAGCACTGGGATGCACAATATGCCTTGACAAGGAGCTCCACAGCTTTCACCTGTTGCATGAAAAATGACCTCATTTACTTTGAGCTGGCTCCCACTAGTTTAACTTGATTTTGCCTAGTTCTTGTACTGGGCAAAATTATTCTATTTATCTCCTTCATGTCACTTTTGATTTCTGTTTAATATTGCTTCTCTCTTGGTTTTATATCTTTTTTTTAGGCTTAGTAGTCCTAGCCCATTTTTTCATATGGAAGTTCTATCATCTGTCTTGCCCTTCTCTGAACCTTTTCCAGTTCTGCTGCATCATTTTTGGATGAAGAAAACCGAACTTCATGTAACATTCAAGATATGGTAGAAACATGAATTTATACAGTGGCATAATTATGTTCTTGTTCTCAGTTTCTTTTCTTAAATACCAAAGAATACCATTTCAGATTAGATGTGAAATGGTCCAGCAAGTTTCTGTTAATCTACATGTTAAGTAATCAGCTCCACGGGCATCAGGATTTCAAAACAGGTGCTAGGCAAGGGCCAGCAGGTTGTTGTGTCATTTGTATGCATGGAGAAGGTGCACTTCAAAGCCCACCTCTTCCTTCATTGTCATTTGTCAAAATGAAAAGAAAAAAAAAAAAGAAAGAAAATCTAATAACATTAAGCAAAAAAATCTGTCTCTACCTCCTCATATCAAATTTCTGACTCCACTGACCAGAAGAACGGCCCTGTCCTTTCCTCAAGCCTAGGATTCCAGTCCCATAGCCCTAAAAGGAACTTTGTACTACATCTCAGTCTTCACAGACTCAGAACTACCCTACACCCCTACCCTTTAAACTGGGCTCACTCACTTGTGGAGTTCTCTCCCTCCCCATGATTAAGCATCCTCAGCTGGAGGTTTGAGTCCTGCACTGATGGGCGATACACAGAAAGCAGAGCTGAAGAGGTGACCCACTGCTGTGCACAGCAGCAGCAAGGACCAGCCAGCAGGGAAGATCCTGGAATGCACTGATCTACTCAGGACACAAATGAATAAAAACACATACCCCAGGTCTCAAAGAGACTGTAGGTACAAGTGAAGTATGGAGCTGCTGGTGCTACAGACTTAGCTGTGGGACAGTTTGAGTCTGCATTATTATCAGGAAGCTTTTCTGAACATTTTTTCTAAAATATAAAGTCATCAAAGCAACTGTTAAAAATGTGCTGAATGTCCTCAATAATGAAAAAAGCCTGACGGAGTTTGGGATAAGTGATGCACATGTAGTACTGTGCACCCATTCTCTCACGCCAATAAGTTTCTGCCAAGTGATGCAGGCTCCCTGTTGCATAAGCAGAAGTGTCTCAGAGGAGGCCTTGATAACTCTCATGAGAGACAGAGAGGAAAAAGTATGCAAAACATAGCACGTTTCACTTTCAAAGGAAAATAACATTTCCTCCTGGACATTTTCAGTGTCATTAGCTTGAGACAAACAGGTACATGCCTAGCTGTCTGCTCACAGCCAGTGGGGATGCAGGCATTTGTGTTCCATGGGCTCCTGAACCCTGCTGCAGTGATGGTAAGACTTACTTGCTGAACCAGCTGGGGAGCTTAGAGAAATGAAGTTTTCTATAGCTTGATCCACAGAGGCTTTTTGAGCATGGTCAGCATATCTAAATCAACTGCAGGATTCCTGATGTGTTGGAAAGGGACTTTGTTGTTGTTTGTAATGCACTTATTTGCTCAAGAAAGCTCAGCTCTGATTCAGCATCTGGTTCTCATTGAGGCCCAGCTTTTTTTAAACTGAGCTTTCCAGATGGGTTGACTGAAGCACAAGGAGGTCAAGAGACTTGTCTGAGGTCATACAGCAAGTCAGTGGCTCTGCTTGGACCTGAGCCCAGAACTGTTCAAGGCTACTACTCCTTGGCTCTTAAAGAGACAATTTTATCCCCTGTGAAGTGATCTTATCTGCATGAAGAAGAAATACGATAAAAGCAGTCCCCTCAAAGCTGCAGCCTGCTTAAAAAAGAGTTATTTTATTTGGAAAAAGCTATAGTGTTCCAGTGTCTCATTGGAGCCCATCAAACTGAAGGGGTGTGATACTGATACACAGTGTCATCCACCCCACCCCCGTACAGCCCCGTGCTCCTCTGGGGCGGCTTTGCTGCCGCCACCATTCCTGCTTGTGTACTCACATCCCATCTAACAGCCCCTCATGTCATGAAATACACTCTCCATTCAGCACAGGCTGAAGCCCCTCCTGAAGGCAAGGAAACCCAAGTGCACTCAGGACCTGAAGCAGAGCCCAAGCACTTGTTGCCACAGCCTGGACATGTGGGGTATGGGAAGCACATCCCAGCCAACCAGCCAGCAGGTCCCCTAAGATCAGCTCTGTTCTCCATAACCTCTTGAAGCTCAGCCACAGGCTGGGCTACAGCAGCAGTTCACGGATTCCATAGCAAAGGCACACTTGCCTCAAACCAAGGAGGAGGTGGCAGGTACTGGCTTCTCTTGCAGAAAGCATGGCTTGGCTCTACCTTTGTTTTCCAGGGGCAGGGTGAAAAAAATAAAACAGGGAAGTTTGCCAGAAGCTACACAGCCTCAATCAAGTAAGAGACAGTAAAGAACTCAAGAAAACATAGATGGGTCTCACGTCATTCTGCAGAGCCCTTGCAATCCAGATCAACCTGCTACTTAGGAACACAGAGCATTGCTCAAGTCTTCTTACAAGAAATTCAGCATCTTAAGGAGATGAAAGACATGGAGTTCTTCTAGGGAATGATATGTTATTACTCTAGTACTGTTCTAAGGATGAAATAGCCAGGTTTTAAATTACTGTTTTCTGTTTAACATATTAATAGGAAATAAAACTCTGAAAGTGGTGTTCATGCCAAGAGCAAGCATAGGTGCGGCCAATTTTCTTATTCTTACTAGATGCATACCCAAAAATCTTTTGTATAGCCAAGAACCACAGAATAAATACCATTTAGCTCCAGAAGCCCAGAGAAGAGATAACAGTGACTCTCCAGGGTTCCAAGTGTAGGATGGGTTTAGACCATGCATGCAGCAGAGTCCAATGACAACTCAGTGATGTCAGCCTCAGCAGCAATTGCCCGCTCAGTTTCTCTGTCAGCCAGAGATGTACATTAACCAGCAGCCTTTGTGTCAACACAGCCTTGCTGCTGCAGCAGCAGAATGGGGGCCATACCTGAACTGCTGGAGAATCTCACAGAACTCAAGAGCCATGAGAAGGCAGCTCTTGAGCTAGCTGGATGCAGCATTCCAATGCTAAAGGCGTTTCCTAACTTCCACTGAAAGGGCACGCACATTTTCTTTTCACAAGTTCACAGATAAATGTTTTGTAGGCTCTGAAAACAGGCACAGCTTGTTGCAAACCAAGCTTGCTCTCTCTCAGGACTTCACAAGACCACACTGGTGTGACTAACTTTGTGGTATTCTAAATCTGATTCAAGACACCACTCTGGAAAGTTGGTTTTGACCAAATCTTTGAGACAAGCTGGAATGGGGTTTCCAAATCAGGGATTAGTTTCACAGCAAGATAAACGACAGCCCAGTTTTCCATGCCTCCCAGACTGCCCCTTCCAAACCACAGCACATTGTGAACTGCTCACGTGTCTCCAGGGGCAGACCGCCTTCTTCAGCAACAGGCTGGGCAGAGTCATTGCACACAGGACAGAGGGGGTTCTCCACAGGGGATTCATGCCAAAAGCCAAAGGAAATCCTCCATGCAGGACTGGGAGGGAAGGGATTGGGCATGACAACAAAACACTCCACAGGGAACAGTGCTTTGGACACCAATATGTGGCTCAATACTCAATTTCCCTGACAAACAAGTAAGAATCCCTTAGCAGATCCAAACGCCAAGGCCTATCCCAGGGTCAGGCTGTGGATAACCACTGGCTGAACTACTCTGTCCTCGGGTTCGAGTTTTCGAGTCGGTTTGGTTTTCGGTATTTTTTTTTCCTCGTTTTGTTTTCAAATTTAAATGGCTGAAGGCCCCCGCTGCCGTCCCCTTTACAACTTGTTGCTGTTCCAGTTNTGGGGCCGGGGCGGGTGGGCGCTCCTGGACGCGTTTCCAAGGCACGGGCATCAGATAGGGATACTCCCCCCAGATGAAAGGGGTCAAGTTACAACCAGTTCCACCAGTTCAGTGCAGGGCTCCTCTGCCAAGCTGGTTAAATCTTCCCTTTCCTGTGAGACAGCCTGGCGAGAGAGCGGGGCCGGCAGCTAACGCTGGCGAAAAGGCGCCACCGGGGAAAACCCCATTCAACCACAAACAACACGTTAAAAATCTCGTGGTAGCTCTTTATTCCTGCAGTTTGCTAAATGACATTCATAGCCCCATCTACATTTCTACAGGCTAATCTTCCTTTTCTTTCTTTAATCCTCCACCTATTAGGAGATGAGGAGCCAAGAGAATTTCCTCATCTCTCAGATATCTGACACAGAGGGGGCCAAGCCTTTGCCCAGCAACAAGCCACACTCTCTGATCGGGACAGAGATCCTCACTTACCTTTGAGAAGGGCTGCTAACAATCCCACAGCTAACAGAGGACAAACTCACTTGGAGTAAAAGAAACTTTCTGTCCCTTTCTGAAGTCAGCAAAATTTCTTCATATACAGGCATATATGCACCCTCCTTGTTGGGCTTGCATAGAAGTAGCAAATTGCTGCTTACTGCCAAGCCTCTGACTATTTCTGTATGAGCTGAGATTTCCATTTTATCTCTACTCAAAAGGGGAAGGAGAGTAAGGAAGAAACCATCAAGCGTTCCGGGGGCAATGGTTATTTTGTTTCTTTGAACAGCAGTGTTTGTTTTTTGTTTTTTTTTTAAGAAAACAAAATCAAGAATCTGGAGTGTGGTTTTCAGACCTGATGGCATCTTACGGCTGTCTTTTGTTGTGAGGAAGTTAGTCACGAGTCTGAGACACTAGCTAGAACTGTCTGACTAGTAGCAGCTAGCAAGTCTAGTATGATCTAAATATTCTTTACAACATTACATAGAACTGCCATTAGACAACGAGTGTTGTTACACTCCAGAGCAGACTCCAAGCTTGTTATCTTCAAGGCAAGGAGCTGACATAACCCACTGATGGCTACACGTTCCACAGAAGAGAAGGTGCTGGTGAGGGGAATGGAGAAGAAGAGTAAAAACAGTGATAAAAAGCAAGAGGAAGATTCCTGGGAAAAGCCTCAAACCCCACTGGTGATAAACTGGAAGAGCTGGAATAGCAGCAGTTAGCACAGAAGAGCTCCCTTCCCAGGCAAGTAAATGCAATCCCTCACAATTCTCTTCCCTCCACCTGCCAATCTTTAGGAAGAATGAGCAATCTAGCATAAGCAAAATCCATCGGGATACTCCTGCCATTTTATCAATGTTGGCAGTCTGCTGTCTTAAACAACAGCTCACTTAGGTGATGCCTGGAGCCATTCTTCAGAGTAGCTCTCTTGGTCAGGTAAACCCCCATGGTCCCCTCCAGAGTCACCCTACCCTCTGTATGTGGAGCCGGTGGAACTGGTCGGCAATGCACTGCAACTTCCGTGCAATCTGCACCTCAGCACGTGCTTCCCGCTGGCCTTCCTGAGGTTCCTCTTGGAGGTGCGGATCCAACCCAAAGCCAGCTGGAGGGACATGTAAACGGTAACCAGCACTCCCTACAAAACAGAGCAGAAGAGTCATTCTTCTCGTGCAAAGATTACCTTTTCTACTCAGTACACTTCATGGAGGAAAGAGCTGCACATAATCCTAAATTTTTCACTTTTAAAGTCTAGCTCCCGAAGGCCAAACAATGACTGTGTACTGTAACACAGTGCAGTAAAAGATTTGACCAGCTTTCAAATAAACTTATATTAAGCAGAGCATTATGTCAATTCTCATAGTCAAATGAGCGGCAGGATCTTAAAATGGATTCCTTTTGCTTGTTTACAGCTCAGCCAAGTGCTGTGGGGTTTTGTTTTAAGGACAGTTTTGCAGCTTTACAGGATCTGTGCCTCAAGTTGTCTCCCCTTAAAGGCAGCAGTATCTTTTCTGTCAGTCTTTTCTCAGTTTTTTGTCATTTAGTGATTTTAGTGATTTGAATTAAAGCTGAGTGGTGACCCATCAGTTACTAGTAAAATACTGGATGGACACGCTACTTATTCAGCAACTTTAACTCTAGTGAAGAGACTAAAAGCCGTAATTTTTGCATCTCCTTCTCTCCATGGAAAACTCCTAGGTGTTTCCACTTTCTTTGTTAATGAGACAGACCAATAGTAGTTAAAATTGTTGGCAAATTGTAGGATATGAAGTACAGTGAATATTTAAACATCTAGCAGTAAAATCAAATGTGATAGAATAAAGCCAAAAAGAGAGAGAGAGAATATCAAAGATAGCGGAAGCAATGAGCAAGTGTCTGATTCCTGCAGTGGACAAGCAAGGATGAGAAAATACAAGTTGTCTTTCTTGAGGGAGTAGGATTAAAGCAAAATAATTTCAGTCCTTTAATAAAAGGCCCTAATGAAAGAGATCTTGCTTGATTGGGGAAGTGCTATAGGGACAGTTTCTTTGCTGCAAAGCTAGTGACAGTGGAGTGCTCTTACCATAGAAGAGTCTCCGTGGCTCTTCAGTGACTCCACAAGGCAACATAACATCCTGACTGGAAGAGGATGGGCTGAGTGTTTGAGTTGCCTTGTCCTGCTGCTCAGGATGCCTGACACCGGGACCACAGCAGTGTGTGAGGGGGAATAGTTGAAACCTCCCCAGAAGGCAGCTGTAGGACTGGTTCTGTGTGAAAAAGCCAGTTGCAGTCATCTCACCAGGCTGACCTGCAAGTCCAAAGTCATCAGAGTGAAACACGTCATCGTCCAGCCCATCCAGGCTAGAATAGTCCTCTTCCAGGTAGCTGGGGCGATCCATTGCTCCTGCAATAAAGGGATATTTGAGGAAACACCTAAGACACAACAAGAATGTTGTCCAGGAGAAGAATGCCTTCTGCTCCAACAATAAAATACAACCGATTTTACCACACCTTCCCTCTTTCCCACTTCCCAGTGCTGCCCATCTGCATGGACAGAAGAGGTGAGTGACCTGTGGTGAAGGTCAAGGCTTTTCAGAAAGTCCTCAAGTGCTGGGCCAGAGAGAGAGACAAGCTTCACACGTGTACAAGTCCACCCACAGCTCCAATTCTACACCTGCTTACAAATAGAGAGCCAACCCCCAGCCTCAGCACACAGAAACAGAAAAGACATTTTAGAAAGCAACCCAAATTCTTCTAATAGCCCCATGGCCAGTCAGCTTCCTTGGGGTCTGCTTTGCTTTGGCCTGCCATATTTGAACTTAGTAGTATATCCCATTCACTTTTTCCCACCTATTGCTTATTGTTGAATAAAAGCTCTTGTAATCACAATGCTGCAAGGCCAGATTTTTAAGAAACCCCGGTGCTTGCAAAACTTAAGAGCTGTCAAAGCCACTTCTGTGAGGCTCTCCATGAGGCTCTCCCTATGAGGGCCAACTTTCCTTTCAACTTCTCATTTCTTCCCTCAGCTCAACTTAAGATATGTCCCAAACTTGGCAACATAGTCACTTCCTTATCCCTCCTACCCTCAAGCCTTCTTGTTAGTGCAATGATGTATCCTACTACTAAAGAAAAATATGGCTCGTGTCAAGTGTTTAAAGCAGGATTTCTGTAGTTGCCACAGTAAACACTCCTGAGCTCTGTTGCAGCACGAAGTTGAACAAAGATAGTAGAGGGGAAAAACCCCCATAAACCCTAAATCACTATTTCAGTGCTCTTTGCAAACATAAAGCAATTAGAAGCAGTATTACCAAAAATGCCACAAGTCCCTTTACTGTTACCTGTGCATCTAACCCAATTGGAAGACAGACTCCTAAGAGATCCATCTCCAGGATTTCCACCCAGTTCCAAACAAGGCAGTGAAATTCAACTCTTCATGTCTCTTCCTTTGCTCTGGTTTGCGAAGCATTTAACAGAATGGAAGACTAGCAAGAGGAATTTCAGGCCTGAAGGAGACATTAATAATAGTTTTATAAAGATGTGATTAGCGCTGCCCTTGGTGCTCCCATCTCCCCCCAGGTGAGCAGCACTCAGGACACTAGCACACTAGAGACAACAGGACCAAGCAGTGCAAGAACTGTTTCTGCAGCGTTCTGGTTTGGGGGCACTATGGCTATTTAAGTTGCTGCATCTCAGCAGTTCACTCAACTGAGCCACAACTCCCAAAGAAGTTTCTGCAGAGCAGAACAGGTACCAGCCCCACAGCTGGAAGCAGCTCTGCTGGATGACAACAGTGTCAGAGCACTCATAACATTCTCATCCATGGCTTAAAGTAGCACACTGAAAGGAGTTATGGGTCCCAAGAGGCAGGCATGGATGATCTCCCTGCCAGCTCTTCTGCTGGATCAGTCACCTGACAGAGAGGCAGGCAGGAATGTATTTTGTCTTCGCAGGAAAGTTTGCCAGATCTCGTCTGTCAGTCTCACTGGGACACGGGCATTCCTCAAGGAAAGTGCAGCACAGGCACAGAGCAAACCCCGAACAAAAGAGGGTTTAAAGAACAAGAAGTTTAACCTGACCTCCTGCAGTACAGTCCGAACCTTTTGCAGAGCTCTTCAGAGAATACTGAGGTAGCGCGAAGAATAACTCGTCCTGCAACTCCCTGGAACTCCTACAACCTCCAAACGCGGCTCACGCTGGGAGCCACAGACACCGGGCAGATCGGGCTACGGGTCTTTGCCCGGGCAGCCTCCGCGTCTTCCTCCAACGCCGTGCCCTACCCGCGGCGCTTCCTTCCACAAGCCAGCGGCGACAGCCGGGGGCCGGGGCAGCCGCACGCCCGCGCTGACAGGCGGCGGGCCGGGAGCGGAGGGAGGGCTCAGCGCACACGTGCGTGCCAGCGTCCCAAAACAAAGCTGGCCGGCCTCGCTTCGCCACTGCCGGCCGCCTTTAACTCTTCCCCGCCCGGGCTCTAGCGCCGCAGAAGTGCCCCTGGCCAAAGGTTTAACGCGGCTCCTCCGGACAGCAGCGCAGTGGGACGAGACTACCGCGCTCAGCGGGGCGGCCCGGGAGGGGCAACGCTAGCTATGG
>VZTB01014361.1:122173-133050 GCA_013397245.1 Thryothorus ludovicianus
GGGCGGGCGCGCTGCGCGCGGCGGAGCGGCGCGGGGCCGGTGCCTGTCAGCCCCCGCGGGACGCGCCGGGCTCCGCGGCCTGAGGGGCTCCCGGGCAGGCGGCCCCGGACAGGGCCTGAGACACAGGCGCGGGGCTGGCTTTAAATCTCATGGGACTGTCACTCCAGCTGGTTGGTTTCCAACAAAACTTTGATTTTTCAGCTTCAAATGACTTAGAAAGTTCTTCCTGACTTGTAAAGTCTGAGCGCTGAGGTGTGAGGGTCAAGGAGTTCTTCGCTTTGTGTTATGCTCTTTCCTGTAGATGAGGAGGACTACAGGACTACACAGGACTAAAGAATTAAACTAATAAAAATAATTTCTTGACAGCGCTTCTCTCTTGAAGCCCTCTCGGTGAGATTAGGGTAAAAAACGCAAGCTTCATGCTGCAAACAGCAGCTCGGTGCATTTACCCTTACTCTGCCAATGATTTATCAGCTCCCCCTGCAATCAGTGGCAAAATCTCACCGTGTTAAGAGATGCAGGACCCAGCTCCTTGGCGCAGAGCAGCACCCTGTCAGGCTGTTTTTAAAACCCACGTAACAAGATCGCTTGGAAGGGAGGTTTTAAAACCCAGCTGGCAGCTGAGTAATGTTAATTGCTGTCAAGTCTGCCACACAGTTACTGAGGTTTGTAACTTAAACTCAGGGGAGGGGTTAGATTGCAAACCCATGGCTGGCAAGGTGAGGCGAATTACTACGGTTTCCTCGTATCACATTGTCCTGGGCAGGCTCACAGAGCCTCTCCAGTTAAATGTTTCAGAGTCACTGTGATTTTGAGTGAGGTATTTACAGTTGCCATTAATAGATTAACGGGCTAATAATGTTCATTGTCTCCAAGAATCCATTTCTTTGTGGTTCTTGTCCAAGTGTTCAAGTTTTTTATTTGCCAGAAGGCTTGAGTCTTTGCTTATTTACGAGAAGATCAGATCATGTTTAACTTGTACCTCACCACGAAGTAAGAAAAACAAAATACTCTTTTCTTTCACTTTCAGTAAGGTACAATGTTCTTAAATTAATTAAACCTCTTTGTTCACTTTTGATAGTCAAAGGAATTGTGAGTAGAAGAGGAGATTGATATTAAAAAAAGAAGGCAACAAAAGACATTCTATATCTTCAAGATAGTCAAATTTTATCACACTGATGGTCAGGCCTTGGCAAAATGCCAGCTGCTGGAGGGCTACTTCGAATTTGAATGTGCATCACTATAAATAAAAAATGAATGCGCTATGATTCCAACCACTTATGTCTTCCAGACTGAGTAATAAGTGCCTGCTGGTTAGGCTCATTAACAGTAAGAACACTACCTGATAGGCTTTGTTTTCATCTCATTGAGCTGCAGTTGGGGCCACACTTTATATCCCTAGAGGCTGCATTTTGGGAACTCCTACTGTGTAGAAAATGTATGGAAACTGAAATCTATGTATATAATCAGGCTGGATAGTAAGAGGGCTCAGGAAGGATATTTGTGCCTTTCAGTGATTAAAAAAAAAGATATGGCAGCATTTCTAAGAGAGGGGACTCAGAGGGATTCCTTGAGGAAATTAGACATTGTTAAGAAATGGCTCCGAGTAAATAGACCGAAACCAAGACAGAGACAGTGAGTCTGAAATGGAAAATTGTGAACCAGGGGCAAGTTATACCACCAACCTCACTGCACTCAGCTGAGAGAGTTTCTACAATAGTATGGAGACAAGCTTCTTACCTGGGAACGGGAGCCCAAGGGACAGATTCTCTGCCAGAGAGTTTTTGCTCATTAGTGTACATGGTGACATTTTGATTCAAGAGATTAATCTTAAATCACGTGCAGCAGTGTCCCTGTGACATCTGTGGATGGAAATACTGTGCCATCCTATAACCCTTCTGTCAGCTCGCTATACTGCTCAAAAGAATAGTGAACAAAATTGCTTCTTTTATTTAGTTATTCCCCCCTGCATATTCCTCACATGTCTTCACAACTATTTCTTATTTTACTGACAAAATGCTATTGTCAGCATTGTGCTGTAATTGCAGAGTACATTGTGATCTTAGGCACGGGCCTTACAAGCTGCTCTGCCTGGGTGGGCTCCAAAACCCACACAGGGCCAAATTAACTTTGGTGGGGGTAGTCTTGTCTGATGAGCTCAGTTTTCATTTCTATTTTTCTATTTTTGTAGCTCTCATGGTTGGAATAGGGAAATTAAGGGCAGTCTCATGGATCATAAAGCAAAGGATGATCAAGAAAAACATTCAGGGTTGGTTCTATTTATTTTATCTTAAAAACATTTGGTCAATGGAATGATTTTTCAGGGGTTTTAATGTGAGTGCAAAGGAGTGGAAAACAGTGTCTTCTGCCCTGACACATATCAGTGGCATAACTAAATGTGTTTTGCCACACTTTGTTGATGTGTGAGGCAGAAGAAAAGTCTTGATTTTCATGTCTGACCATCCCTGCGTATTTCTCACATGGAGAAAGCTGGCCCGTGTCCTGATGGAAAGGCTCACTGTGTTCAGCACCCAGTGCTGGTAGGAGAAAGTGCTGCATATTTCAATCAGTGTGTTTGAGAACAAGATCACTTGCTGACTATAAATAAAAGTGAGAGGATATTACTGTTGGGGATTTCTTCTGAAGGGAGCAAATTTTAAGGCAGCCTGCCAGGGTTACTCCTTGCTTTTCTCAAACCAAAACTGAAGAACACTTTTTCTCCCCAGATAATGTCATTGGATTGGGAAAATGCTTCACTCTCTCTTGGGGCACTCTGATCGATTCCTACTGCAAACATTGAAGACAGGAGTTTGCATTTTTCCATACACCCTTTCTACGGCCAGCCCTGAAAATTCAGCCATGCCTTAGAGGCAATGGGCTGAGGGAAACACTGACCCAGGCTTGAGGTGTCTGCATTTCTGTGTTACTGAACATGCTCTTGTATGCTGGGGCCAGCCTTAATTTTATTTTCTTTCCTTCTTTCCTTCTTTCCTTCCTTCCTTCCTTCCTTCCTTCCTTCCTTCCCCTCTCAAAAACACTTGCTGTACAATTTCATCTTCTCTAAGAGTTGTCCAAGTCCACAAAGATTTTGCACAGAACAGAATTTCTACTGCCTGCTAGTGACAGAGGGGGAAGTTCCCAAGATTTCCCTTTTTTTTTTTTTTTTTTTTTTTAAAAAAAAAAAAAAAAAAAAAACATTTCCANAAACAACAGCATTTCCTCACATCTCTGGGTTTCTACCATTGTCGATGTTTTTCCTCTTAATTCCATGTCCTGTGCACTCTCTCCTGCTTTTCCCCATCTCATTCTTATGAGTTTTCTTCTTCTTCTTCATTTTCTTTCAGTCTTGGTTTCTGGACTGACTCCTGCAGCATAAACTTCCTCAGATGTTTGACTCTACTATTGGGATTTCATAAGGGCTATATTAAAGGAAAATCTGCATCTGATCTTTACAGAGTTGCAGCCTCATTTGTAAAGGTCTGATCCACTCCTGCAAAGACAAATGGACTTAGAGGAATAAGATCAAGAACATTTTTGAGTATGATTGGTAAGGAACACTGAATATACTCAGGGCTCAACAGACATACTCAGGACAGGGCAGAGTCAGGTCTTTATCTCACTGCATGAAAAGTTATGGTGCTGCTAAATGTCACAGCTGTCACAAGCTGTAAGCTTGTGGCTTGACACCATACTTCACTGCCTGCAAGGGTTCCCTGCCTAGTTGAGACTGTTTGATTTTGGAGCTCAGTTATCAGAGAGCTGCAAAACAGCTGAGGTGGAAGGGGCCCCTAGAGATAATCTGGTCCAACCACCCTGCTCAGGCAAGGCCACCTACACCTACACCATATCAAGATGCCTTTAGAATATTTCCAGGGATGGAGACTCCATTACCTCCCTTACCAACCTGTGCCAGTGCAAATCAGCTTGGGTGCAAAATTCTTTTGGAATCCTTAGGTATTTTGAATTGTATTAGGGTACATTTTTATTAATTTTTTTTTAAAAATTCCCAAATCTGTTTCTTCCATTTATTTTAAAACTAATGACAGTGATTGTTCCTCTCTAGGGGCACATACACAGATTCCAGATTTGCAGCTTTTTCATTATTCTCAGTGCTGCTCACAGGTCACCAAACAAAGAAGTCCTTGCAGTGTCAGGTCTTAACAAAGGACATTGCGTGAGATCCCTGTACAGATGTTGTCGTCCTGTAGATGTTGGTGTATTGTTGTCATGTGCAGAAGAGGAACATCAGATTTACGTGTGTCACACATTTTGGCAAACAACTCCGGAGACTGCCTGTTGTGCTATGTGGACCTTTGGCTGCAACCAGCAGAGAATTCATTTATTTTGGTAAATGCTCACGGTTATTTCTTGAGGTTTGACCTCAAAGTCGTTCATATTTGGGTAGAAAATGGTGGAAAGTAACACTCAGCTATCCTGAATGTGAAGATAAAGAAGAGAAATTTGACCCTTAGTGCTGACTGTTTATGTTGCAATACAAGACCATTCAGGGTGTTCAGCACACTGGAGCATTAAGTCCTAGGTACAATAAAATTAAAACTGAAGCTAGAAAGTAACAGTGAGAGTAAAAGCAGAATTGTCTAATTCTGTCAATAGTTCAAAAGGAAGATCTAGTGCTAGAAACTGCCGAGTACTTCACATTGTTACTTATTTAAATATATGAAAAGAAAGATAAACATTAAAAATATAAAATAGAAAAATATATTTATTTTTCCTCCAATTGCATGCTTTCCTGTCATAAAGGGCTTACAGACATTGAATATTCAGTCTGCTCAGAGTACCTTTGAGAAGAGTCTCTGTCTAGGGACACTTGTTTGCAAATGGAGACCCTCCATTTTCATATGTAAATCTATGGTGTTCCCAGTTCCACCACCCAGAGAATATTCTTCAAGTAATTTTTGATCTTTGTCTTTATTGTCTTCAGTTAATGACATTAATATGCTCTCCTTGTGTTAGAAACTTTTTTTATAAAACACACAATTTTAAGTTTGCTATGTAGGCAAAAAAATGCCACTTTCTGTAGAAAAAATTCCTTTTACTGTCTTGAGTTTTTGGTTTCACTGTATTAATTGTAAATGCAGTATATTTTAAAGCATACTTATGAGGACTAACACCAAACTGAGGATCTTATTCTTCTTCCAGTGAATCCAGTGGCAAATCATCTCCAAATGCCAACATAACTAGAATGGATAGATCTTACAGTTTGGGTGGGGAAAAAAAGCCAAACAAGTTCCTGACAAACCTCATGGCCTGGAAAACAAGTCTGAAAAAAATTTAGCAGAACAGGATGCTTTACAATTTTCCTTAAGGAATGTTTGCAACTAACGATTGACCTGTTCATCACAATATCTCTAATGCTCGGGAAAACCCATTTCCCACACTAACCTGGGGAGTTGCACCAGGCATTTTTGGGAAGAGAGTTTTCTTTGGGTTTTGTGCAGCTCAGCCCTCCAAGTGGGCAGCAATTCTGAAGAGGAAACACAGCATTTTCTATGATATGTAAAAAGAAGCTCACCTTTTCTCCTCTCTGCAGCCGAGTGCAGTCGTCCGGATACCAAGATCACAGGAAAGCTTTATCTGGAAAAAGTCCCTCTGTTTGTCTCCTTTTTAGCTCTCCCCTTTTTAATGGCTGGTGTTTCCAAGAACAGAGTTGAAAGGCTGAGACAGATTTTCATTTTTAATAACTGAGCTTCAGGTTCCCTGGGAAAAAATGTTCTCCACTGGAGACAAGAAGGTCCTGTGTCACCCAAATTCTTTACTTATTAAAGAGATAGATGAGATCCTCTTACAAAACTACAGTAAAGTATCTCCTTAAATCTGGAGAGGTGTTTCTATTTCTTTTTTGCAATCTTTTTTTCATATTTGTGGCTACCTCATCAAAGTCCAGCAGGTCATCCATGCTGGGACCGACAGAGCAGGAAGAGCTGCAGAGGGCAGGGAAATGGTGAGGTGATGTCTGCATCCCACTCTGCCAAAGACACAATACTGCAGTGGGATCCACTCACATGGCTTGTGCTTCGGGTTCTACAGGTGTACAGTAGTAGATGGACAGTTCTGTGGTGGAAAACACACTGAATTCCTTCAAATGGTGCCAGCAGGTGGCAAGTAGTACTTTTGTTAAAGGGAGGTTGTCTTCCTTAAAACTCCCATCCTCCCTCCCTGCCTGCTGCTGAGGCAGAGCAGATTGACACATATGGAAAACTCATAATAGAGCATGAAACTCTCTGGACCAATTTTCAGTACTTGCTTCCAGTTACTGGAATGATGTATTGAGAAAGGAAGGGAAGGGAAGGGAAGGGAAGGGAAGGGAAGGGAAGGGAAGGGAAGAAAAGAAAAGAAAAGAAAAGAAAAGAAAAGAAAAGAAAAGAAAAGAAAAAAGAATTTTGGGGAGTGCCCAGTGAAAATGGAGCAGTCCGTAACAAACAAAAAAAACCCCAAAAAAACCAGTGAAGCACGAGAGTTGTCTGCTCTTTAAAGGGTGACTTAAACATAATGGCTTACATGGAAAAAACAATCTGCAATTGAACAAATAGCCCAGTGGTTCAAAGGACTGCTTTACTGAAAAGTCCCAAGCTCCGAACGGTCGGCTTTTCAAATGTCCGTCTGTACCTTGGGTACAGACGTCCCACCAGAGCATTGCCTCTGATTTTAAAATCTTGCCCAGAACTTCTGATTAGAAGCAAACTTAGGGGGGAAACAAGCGGGGAACAAAAATGGGGAGGTTGAAAGGCGATCAGGCAAAGAAGCTCGGGGCAGTTGAAGCTCTCCTGAGCGTTTCACATAGAGAGCAGACTCACTGCGGGCTTCCGAGGAACGGCAGGAGGAGAGGGTGGAGAGAAGCCAGGGTGAGCAGAGGCAGGCAGTGGCCGAGATGTGGATCCCACCTTTCGGTGGCCGCAAGGCGAGGAGCGGGGGGAAGCTGTGAGCAGACGGGCAGGCAGCGCCCTGCCGCTCTGTATTTGTGCCTCAGGGCTGGTTTGTTCACTCCCCGGGGAATCACCCTGCCTTCCCCTCTGGTGCTGCACAGTCCCTCTTGTGATCTAAGTCATCGCTCCCCTTCTAGGGACGCTAGACAGAAGGACTATTTCTGGTTGAATCGACTTTCATATTCTTTTTCCCCTTTCTTTAGTTAAAAGTTTTCAGCTACTTTTTCACCTCCCTGCTTTTTTGCTAATGTTGCCTCCCCTCTCATCTTTTCTTCCTCTCATCTGCTTTGCTGCTCTGCCAGTCTCTGCTTTCTACCACCACCCGCTCTCATTTTTCAGTTGTCTTTCTCTTGCTCTCTCCTGCCAAGGAAGGGGACCAGTGACTGCCCCCCACACCGCCACAGAGTGTTACTAGTTGTAGTTTCTAGCTTTAGTGTTTTTTGTTGTCAAAGCATGTTACAAATAGTATTGTTATGGTAACTGAGAGGCAGGAGAGCCGGTGCCTGACCTACTTTATTGATAGCAAAGCCGAGATAGCTGCCTCATCTGCCTGCCTAATGATTTGTGGTATCAGCCCGAGATGCCAGCTGGCTTTCCAAAATCACGGGGCAGGTTTGACAATTGTGTTATTTCTATGTGTGTTTTCCTCGAGCGCCTGTTCTTTAGGTGTCTCCCCCCGCTGCTGTGTCTGTGCCCCCTGGCAGCGCAGCGCTGACTCCTTCACCCGAGGCGGGCGGCGAGTGATGTCCAAAAGCAGGCAGCGCTGGGATCTTCCCTCCTTCCGTCCCGAGCAACACCACCTTCGCGGAGCCGGCCTGGTGGCCTTGCAGGTCCGAACTGCTGAGTCGCACTATTGTATTTTGGGCTTTTTGTGCAGCACGGGCCTGTTTTCGAAGGGGAATCACAATGGCGGGATGTGGCAGGGCCCCCCTGGGAGCGGCGGGTCCCCGCAGGCCGCGCTGGCCTTTGTGTGGCGCAGGGCCCGAGGAAGCCCTCACGGCCCGCGCCTCAAGAATGCGCCGCTTGCTGCAATATTTCCTTTCAATTCACTGCGACCGCTTTGAGAAGGGGTGGGTTACAATACAGGAGAAAGGCTGCATCTCCTGCCTTTTTGTACAAGCTTTCTGTACAAGCTTTCTGCTATAGCAGTGTGCTAGGTTAGCCTCTCACAGCTCCCTTTCCCCATCCCCAAACTTCTACTGAAATCAGCAGATTTCTGTATGCAAGCTTCAATCCTTAGTAATTTATTGTGGTTTACAGCAGATAACACTTTGGAAGTTGTTCTGAAGAGCTAACTACAAGTAAATTCAACTCTTAAGTGAAAGCAAAATTAGACCTGGCATGAGCAGAAGGCAGAACAAAGGATTGCTCAAATTGAATCTATAGGCAATCTTAGGCAAATCACCTTGCCTGGCTCAGGACTCAAACTTTGTATTGCTAAAATAAAAATTCAATTTTAAACATTACCCCTATAACTCTTCAAGAACTGAACAGAAAGCATATAAAAATATGAAAATTGTTATTGAGTGTTATAGGTAAGGTAGTTTTCTTAATTTAAAGTCAAGCTTCAGATTATATCTGTGTTTATCCCAATTTTATGCTCACATAACACTACTAAATTTAGGGAATCTAATATTAAGCTATGCTCACTGAAGAACAGAGGTAATAGATTTAGGTATTATCAGTAATTCCCAAGGCATAATAATGTTTTTGGTGTAATTTTATCCATTTCACAAAATACTGCCTCTTCTCAACCTCGTAAGTCTTAATACAACCAGAAGTGTTATCTAAATTCCAGAAGCGAGTTTCCAAAGTTAAATAATCTAAACAGCACCTTGTTGCATACCACCTCTACAATTTAATTTTCTTATCAAGTCTAGCGTTTTTCCCGCGTGTTCCACATTTAGAAGTACCCTACAAACATTTCTGCATGTATTTAATGTATTAAAATGCAAAAAAAAATTTTAAAAAATCAAAACCACGATCCAGGCATTTTGATCCACTTGCATAAGTGCATTTGTACTACTATGAAAGCTTACAAGAGATAAATCTAAAACCCTGTGTTTGACTATTCATGAAAAGCACATAACTGGAAGTTAGATAACTACTTGATAAGACAGGTAACTTCTTTTTTGAGCACTTACTGAAATGACCTACTAATTAAATTTGAATTAAATACGAGTTTTGACATCAAGCACACCTACCTACACCTCAAATAGAATTCTTCTTAGCATGGAAAAAAAGGAATTTGAGCAAAACGATTCCACTGAAAAACTGTAACCAAAACTCACTTGTAACTGTTGTCAGATGACACTATGGGTGAAGGGCAAAGGCTGATTTTCCTTGCATCCATTTGTGATGAACGTGTCTCAACTGTTTAGCTCTTGGAGGATTGAGGGAAGGCTGTCACCAGCCAGCACATCTGAGGAGCAGTGCCCTTCAGCACTTGAATCAAGGGGTGTGAAAGACCCCTGTGGGAAGCTAAAGAAGCAGACACTCCAGGTGGATTGGCGTGTGCCAGGTAGAAGTCTCCTAACTATGAGGAAATGCTTACACGAGGCATAAACAAGATTTGTAAAAACAAGCATAACTACAGGCAGTCACATTAAGCCAAATTCATGGCACATTACACTGCAGGGATGAGTTTGGCTCAGTGTGTGACCTTATCTAAGGCTGGAGCCGTGACATCTAATATGTACAGATATTAACACTGTATGTACTTTGAGCCTTTCATTTCTAAATGGATTGACAGAAAAATTCAGTCTGGCATAGAGAAGTCAGGGTACCCCGGAGTTGTGCACGCGTGTACGTGCCGTGTGGCACAACCTATGCTCTCCGTGAGTGCCTAAATATAGAAAGTCAATCTATGCGGCGGGGCCGTGGGGGCAGGGGAGGCTTTGGCCCCGATCCATTACACCTGGCCTTTCTCGCACACCATGAAAATTTCATGTTGTTTTCCTCCAGTGTCTCCCGCGGTCTTTGTTCCTCTCAGGCCAGTGCTGACCAGCGTCCTCACAGCCAGGCAGTCGGTAAGCTCCGGCTGCTGCAGGCTCCCTTTTGTTGCTCTTGCAACTTCTAATGAGCCGTCAATCAGCAACCTTGTTTCTTCGAAGCTTATCTCGTGACTGCTGAGAGGGGCCAGGACTAGGGGATAATGTGCAAGCTGGAAGAAAATACACCAAGAACATATTTAAAGTACTTTTTTAGTTTTACAACCAAGAATTTTCTCCAAATTATTGTCACATTCAAGGTCTCGTAAAAAAAGTCACTCGGGATTACAGCATATAAACAACTTGGTACTTTAGGATGAAGGAGGAGCAGTAACGTCTATGCCTTATCGAAGTCATCAGATAAACAGGACAAATTACCTTGCGTCAGACTGGCTGGCAGGTCACCTTTTTTGGCAGAAAGAAAGGAGGCTCATTTCTAGAGATGAGTCAAAAGTGGAACCGTGTTGTTAACCCACAAAAGTTTTGAAGGGTTGATTACAAAACATGGTCTTGTTCTCCTTTAGGTCCATCTTTATTGTGTTTGTGACTCAGCTTTGTTACAGATCCATGGGGAGAAGTGAAAGATGCTGACAGGAGGAAAGGTGAGCTCCGAGGCAGCCAGACCCGGAGTGGTGGTGGTATGAGGCACAGTTCAGGCTGAGCTCTGTTCAGGCTGAGCTACTTCCTGAGCTGGGGCTTGTGAGGCACAGTCTCACTGGCAGAGCCTGGCCTCTCTTTTCTGCAACGAGACCAGACAGACTGTTTGAAGGCATCACTAACACATCTCACCTGAATTAAGGCAGCGCTGCAGACCTGTAGAGCTGTTTCCCTTGAAACACAAAGACCTGAAGGGAAGGCTGATGAAAAGACAAGTGAGATTTTATAAGGTGTTTTAGCAGTATCAAGTTGTAGCTTTTTTTTTGGGGGGGGTGGGGGGGGGGGG
>VZTB01014361.1:133078-201079 GCA_013397245.1 Thryothorus ludovicianus
GGAAGGGAAGTATTTCACTTAATATCTTGGTATCCTGGAACAGTTTTAACATGATAAACAGTTTTCATTTCTGAATGTAGGCTAACCAATACTTTGGAGGCTCTCTATTACTTTGACCATGTAGAATAAATCTTAGAAACCAAACTGCCTCATCACATATCCTTTGTAACATGCATCTGTGCAGTAAGCTCTACCTTTTACAAGGATAAGGACTGAAGCCCAAGGAAGCCCATGTGACTTGCCCAAGGCCACACAGGAAGTCCATGGCAGGGACCATGCAGGCAGCTGGCACCGCTCATCCTTCACTGCACTTTACACCTTTGCAAAGTCAGCTATCATTCCGGTCTGACAGCATTTTCTACCCACTTCAGATTTTTTCATGCACTGGGTTTAAATGCCAGGTAGTCTTATAAACAGCTGAACAGCATTGTCACTTCAAACAATCCATTGTGAGCCCCTAGATATCTAGTGATTTCTGGCACACCCAGAGCATGGACCAAAGTATTATTTCTAACCATGGTGATGGAGGAAAAAAGCTTGGAAGGAAGTCTCAATACTGAAATGCAAGAAGTCAGGTAGAATGAATCCTACTAAACAGTTATTTCTTCTTACAGACATAGTTTTAAAGTAAACTCTTGCTTTTTTTTTGTGGCTTGGTTCTTGGCTGCCAGGTATTTGGCATTGCTAGAACTGATACTCCCTCACACAACCGCTGTGAAAACATACTGTTAGCAAAGCTGGTGCTGTGATTCAACTGGAGCAGCCAGAGATGGCCAGAGCAGAGGTGCAAGGAAGTTGTGTGGTTGTGTGGTCAGGCAGGTGTGCAGTACAAGGGGTTACAAAGAGTACAGAGTGTTACAAATGAGTCTATGGTATTCATGTGTAACCTAAACAACACTGACTTTGAAGAGGTGGAAATTTAGGAAAAGTTGGTCCAAGAGTTTTATTTTTCTTATGTGTGCCTTTATTCACAGTGTGACTGACTTACAGGTGTCCTGGAAGGGACGTGAATAAGGACTTCACACAGCCTATTAGGCATGATGGCTTTCACACACTCTGAGTCACTGCCAGGCTCTGCTACACCATACTTAACATAACTGAATTTGCAGGAGCTGTGAAGATGTGCAGAACCAGGATTTAAGGATGTCTCTTTGTTTCTTGACATTTCCCTGGTCTCACCAGCCATGAGACACGAGGCATGTAGCTCTCTTCCAGCCTTGCTTTTGAATGGAAGTGGTTACAGCTGCTCTAGTTTGTGCTTTGCTCTAATGGTTAGGTTAGTTACAATGTCAAGTACGTGCCTGATGAGCCAGCTACTCGTGTCCAAAGGGATGACCACTCTTAAGAAATGACTCGGTGGCCATAAATACCCATTGTAAGCAGAAGGTACCTAAGTCAAGGCCACTCAAATACTTAAGTTCTAGGGAACAATAAGGCTCCACACTCAACCCAGCCTTCCTGCTTTCCTCCGGTATTCCCCTGCTCAGCACCCTGGCTGCTGCAAATCTCATTCCAGCTATCAGCTGCTCTGGGGCGTTGGCCATCTAATTGGGGCTCAGGAACTCAAAAGCAAGTGCCTGTAAAGCAGCTGTGAAGATGTTTGGCAAAACCAGGATTTACTGTGTCTGGGCTTGGTGTATTAAAATGCACCTTTTTTTTCCAGCTTATACATAGTATCTGAGACAGTGCAAGCAGTCCCTTACTACATAGAAAAAAGCCAGCCAGCGCTACCAGCACTGATACAGCTGATGCCAGTCTGCCCTTCAATCTCCTGCAAAGCTCTGTAGGATTTGAATGCAGTTAAAAGCTGTATGATCTACTGTCTTGCTGACCCTGTCTGACCCAGCAGTCTAGTGTAAAACAAACTGTGTGCTCCCCCGCACATGCTAGCCATGGGTGGGACAACAGAGCTATTCCAGGTGATCCTGGCTAAATCTCTCTTCAGCCCTCTCCCCACAACCTGTCTTGCTGATCATGTGGTTACAAGAATGGCAGGCCCTGACTCTTAATAATTGATTATGTACAGGCACCGTAGGGGTCATTCAGCTGTTGGGCCATACGTGCAGTACTAGCAGATGTTCCCCATTTCCAGCAAAGCAAAGGAATTTTCTCTGGGCAAAGTATGGCCCTTGAGCTGCCAGTCAGAGCATCCCTTTTATAGGTGAAATCTGAGACTTTTTGGACTACAATGGAAGATCGTTTCTAAATGTCATGTCTAATTAGTCTATCACGTAATTTTTAGTGGTCCAGGAAGACTCATTGTCTGACCATTTGGACATTTAGCAACCCCAGCTGTGCTGCACAGAGCTGGCTGCTGCTTGCAGGGTTCCTGTGCAGTGCTGACAGTCATTGATCTTCTCTGAGGTGTGTGAGCACAAGAGCAAAGTGCTTCTGACAGGTCACAAGGAAGCAGAAGCACTCCTAAGACCAGACTTGGAACAGCTTGGTTTGGATTCTCAGGATCAAGGACAATAAAGCCTTCAGCACAAAAAGCAGCTTTACAAGGACAGGGCCCTCGTGTTCTTAAAACAGAAAACATTGTATAGTAAACATACAGAACATAAATGCCTCAAAGCTCAAGTGCAAGCCCCAAGGTCCCCAGAGTCTGAGGGAAAGAGACCTCTAGATGTGCTCTTGTTTAATTGATAAATAAATTCAAATGTTGAAAGTCTCTCCTAGTGTGCTCCATTAAAACTTTCTTTGGGGTTGCAGCTGATACAGGAGATTTCCTTTTCAAAAGGGTCGGATCAAGAATCCCACTTAGAGTAAATACATGTCAGCTCCTGAGACCTTTCTCTGTGGTTAGAGGAGAGCATGTCTTATTTAAAAGAAAAGTGAGAGAGAGAGGCTGTCTGAGTAGCAAGTTGCACAGAGCTGTCCCATGTGAATAATTGAAGTGGAATCTGGAATGCACACCACCACATCAGGAACTTCTGGAGACCAGGTCTCATCGGAAGAACTGACTCTCACTGGAGAGGTAATGGAGAAATTTCTGGCCAAAACCTCTGTAGTCTCAGCCTGAGGTGGAACAGAGACTCCAGGGTCATAAAGGACATCTCTCGCAGCACAAACTGTATGGGATTTGAAAACCAGGCACTGGTCCATGGTCTGAACACAAGTTCACAAATGGATCATTCAGTGATGCTAAGGATAGCCAGAAGCTTCCTCCAGAGGAAACAATTCTAGGATTTCTGAAACAGTGATATCATAGGAGATGAGAGACTCTAGAAATCTCCTCTTGCTCAGTTCAGTGTTGAGCATCTCTGGAAAGAGCAGGATGACATGATATTAGAGATATTTTTATTCTTTGGCACTGCAGCTCTGAATGGTACAGACAGCAATACAGCCTCAGAAGTGTCTCAGTCTAGAGACATAGGAATGCTCTGACTGGCAGTTTCTTCAAATAACTAATGACATTGGTAGTGCACTTGCTCGTTGCAGGGGAATGTTTCTTTGATCTGCTGCTGGCATGGCCTCTATTGTGTGCTAAACCATAAATCAGAGAGACTTCAGTCAAGAAGGAACTCCAAGAGAAGTTTGTGGCACACAAGATATCCTCCTTCAAGAAAGTAGCAGGAGCCTTTGTAATCAACCTCTTCCACAAAGAGGGCCAACCAGCACACCTGGCTGCTTTTCTGCTGGGCAGCTTTTCAACTGCTCTTCCCCCAGCCTGTGGCATTGCCTGGGGTTGCTGTGACCCCAGTGCAGGATCTGGCATTTGGCCTTGTTGAACCTCATACCATTGGTCTCAGCCCAGTGATCCAACCTGTCCAGATCCCTCTGCAGAGCCTTCCTACACTCCAGCAGATCAACACTCCTTCCCAACATGGTATCACCTGCAAAGTGACTGAGGGGACACTCAGTTTCCTTCTTCAGGTGGTTGCTAAACATACTAAACAGGCCTGGTCCCAATACTGAGCCCTGGGTCTCACCCCTGTTTACCAGACACCAGCTGGATGTGGCACCATTAACCATCACTCTGGGCCCGGCCATCCAGCCAGTTCCTAACCCAAGGAGCAGCTCACCTCTCCAAGCCGTGAGCTGCCACTGTAACCAGGAGGATGCCATGGGAGACAGTGTCAGAGGTTTACTGGGGAACAGGGGGGATACAAGGGGAACAGAAAAGAGGGTGAGGATGACCTGGGATGTCTCTGAATGTCTTCTCTAACATTTTGTATTCATGCAGGAAGACTAGATTCTCCATCTTTTCCTCACATATTTCTCAAAAATGCTTCCAAGCATTTTGGTAAAAAAGTAATTCCAGTGACGGCTTTTGTGAAGGTTTTCCTGGAAATAGGTAATGGTTTTCTAACCATTGATCAAAATTAAATGGCAAGTATTACTGCTAAGTTAAAGATTTAAATCGCAATAGAGCAGTACTCTTCTGAACTTACTTATTGTTGTTAACAGGCTACTGACAATTTGTGTTCTGTGGAATCCATTCATTTGAACGAAATATATATCCAAGCCTTTCCAAGGCATAGGATTAGTTCACAAAACATTGTCAAATTCCATCCATTTGCAAATTTTCTATCTCTCCAATCAAATATCTTAGAATTAGAATAATCATCCTTACTAATTAAAAAAAAATAGCATTTTTGCTAGTAAATTTTTAAAATTTCATTAGTACAAATTTGATTTTTGCTACATACTTGTCTTTAAATCCAGTTTTCCAACAGTCACTGCAATAAGAAAAAAAAGAGCCAGAAATATTATACTTAGAAACCCAGACTGCTGCATCTCAGGAATAGGGAGGAGTTGAATGGGATGGGGGACAGTGCCTGCATAGTTGCAGTTCTAGGAGGAGAAAATGGTTTATTTAGTTGATTCCCAATGACCTATCTTTCTTAGGTGTTCCCAGGATGCCCATCATATTAGCTCCATTAGCTCAACTGTCTGGAAGGTAGTAACAGAAAACTGCTATTTGATCTCATTCCTTTATCTAATCTCATCTATCAAGTGTGTGCAGCAACTCGGTATCTGAGCACCTCAGAGAAATTACATAAAGTCAACAACCTTCTCTAGCATCTCCTTTTAGTACTAGAAAAAAGCAGTGCTTAGGAACAAGGAAATCCAGATCAGTGCTCAGTGATTCAGCTACACATACCCACAGGGAAAGTGCAGAGGATGAATAGGGGGAGCAAAGCTTGGATAAAAGAAGTTCCTCTTTCTGTGGAAGTCTTCCAACAGCCACATCATAGCCACTCATTAATTATAACCTAGCTGATACAGAACCCAACATGTTTGACATTCAGCACAATTGTCTTGAGATGTTTAACAGATGGTGAAAAGTGAACTACAGGTAAATTGTTGGTCCCAGGCTACTCAAGTAGCAGCAGAGCCAGAGCTGCACTCCTTGGGCCTGGATCCAGGACAATAAATTCTCTGCACTGGACTTGAGGTAGCCTGGCAAGGAAGGTTTTATGCCTCAACACATGGGTCTACTATGGAGGACAACTGCTTGTCAGCTTCCCTCATCCCATCCTCCAAGTAGACATTAGTGAAACATCTATTGACTAGGTTTTACACAGGTGCAGCTTATCCTACAATATCCCACTGTACACACTCCCTGCTCACACACAAGAGTTGGGAAGGGGGTTGAAGAGTGCCTGGAAACACCCAGTTTGAACCTCCAGCAACCTTAGAAGCTGTCCCTAGGCAGAAAAGAAGCAAAGATCCCAGGGCTTCAGACAGCTGGAACTTAGTCTGACAAGGATGGCTTTTAGCAGCACTGCCGGCTCAAGTCACCCCAAGACAAGCCCTCACATCTTCTCTCCCCACCGTGTGCCACCCCCTCCTCCTTTTTCATTGTAGCTGTTTGTGGGGTTGGATGGTGACCCAGACTGCCAAAGCACATCTGAAAGAGCAGCTCAGGGATAAGAATCATTGGTTTGGGCTATTTAAGCCAGCGCCCCGACCAGAAGGAACATCTGTCAACTTCTGCCATAGTTCAGTGCTTAAATATAAGCCCATGTACTGATGAGGCTGCTTGTCTCAGCTACTGTTGAAGTTTCTGCTACATTGCCTGTTGACAATAAGTCATTTGCTATGTAAATTCTCATAATTTTTGTGCTTCAAATTAATTTTAAAGTCTAGTGGGATAAATGTTGGCCTCCTGAGGAATAACAGAACCCTTGATTTATGCTCTTACAATTACCTCTGTTAAGTAGTCACAGCACTTAAAAAAAAAGATCTTAGAGTGGCCAAAGGCTATTTTGTGCACCTCCAGGTCCACAGTTCAAAAGCCACATAAAGTTTAATTGCTTTCCTGATCTGGGCTGATCAGTCCTGCTCTCTGCAGCGTGGTCCTTGCTGCCTTCCTTGCTTGCCATCAGTGCCAGCTGAGAGGGGCCAGAACCTGTGGCACTGTATCTACAGTCAGGCTGAGCAAGTGGTGCCTGCAATTTATAAGGGATCATGTGCTCCACTTCCATAAATAAATGAAAGGGACAGAGTCATCCTTAGGAGCCTCATCACCTTTTAGGCACTCATGCATACCGTAAGTGCACTGGGCCAGCACAACAGCTCGGGAACAAAATGAGCAATTAATTAAACAAATGTACAGTAACAGAGGTAATAGAGTAGCTATCTCACAGTGGGAAAGCTTCCCAGAGCCATCTCACCTGACCAAAGCCTGAATTAAGCCAACAAGGTGAAAAGGAAATGAGCAAAGAAGAGCCAAGCAAGTTTTAAAAGGATCAGAGGTTGTTACTGAAAACCAGGAATATCTCGTCCTGTCCTCAGGGTACAGACACATTAAATCATCAAGGCCTGTGAAACTTCCAGTGCAGAGCCACACTCCTGCCCACAGCCAGCATGGAGTAACCTGAGACTGTTTGGTCCTGGGAGGAGGAGGAGGAAAGGCAGCCACCTCATATTTGTGTTGGGCTGTGCTAGGTGACTGCTCCCCAGGTAAGCACTGTGCAGCTGGTGCTGGCACCCTTCTGTTCATGGCCCAGCAGTTTGTGCTGTAAATTGATGTGTCCCTATCCTCATTTACACCAGCAAGCTGGTTGGAATATTGGTGTTGGTTTTCCTCTGAAAGGGGGATATTTATGTTGATAAGTTTCATGTTTATGTGCCTCAGGCGCAGTGTCTTCCATCAAACAAGGCCTACAGCAAACTGTGGCTCTGAATAAAGTTATGGTAGATGATGAAAGTGCCCTAGAGAAGTTTAGAGGTCCCACTGTATGGAAGAATGTCTTCTGTCTTCAAAGCAAACATACCCAGATGTCATTTGTTGATTCAATGCTAGAAGCTTTAGGAAAGCACTGCATGTCTCAGAGCCCAAAATGAAGCAGGAGAAAACATCCCCTGAGTCTTTAATCTTGACATTAATATAACAGCATTGATTTGGGCAAAATTGTTCCAGTACCAGTATCAACAATGTCTAAGTCCCTCCAACACTCCTGATGTGGTAGAAGAGTCATCTTTGGCTACATGTGGTAAAATTGACTAGTCCAGGACTGCTAAGTGTTCATTAAATGTTATTGATAACTAGTTCCTGAAACACTCTGGAAAACAATGATTTTAAGAAAATGTGTTACAAACTAGCACTGGCCAGCACTTCTAGTGCAAGAGCATTCCCTGAAATGCTAAAATGATCAGTGAATTTAATTTATTTCCAACACAGATGTAAGCACAGGACACACACACTTTTTTGCACATATGTAACTCCGACATAGATGCAAAACTAAGGAAGTGTGGCATGAAATAAAGAGTTCCTAAAATATCTAGTGGGAAACATTAAATTTCTATTTGAATAGTCAGCTTTGCACTCTTCAGCTGGAGATAGGTGGATTAATCAGTCCTCAGGGAATTGCTAATTAGAGTAACTGGGAACAGATAAAACAGTCAGAATAAGGCTGAGTTTTAGTCTGCACTCATGTAAGTGTAATTCCACAGTGATGCTCTTGACTTCATTGGAAGAGATCATGGTTCTTTGTGCTGTGGCCTGGTGGACTCTCAGACCTTAGATGTGATATTAATAAAGGAGGTTTTTCTTTGATCCATTAATAATGCCCATCTTTGTTCTAGAGCTGCAGAAACTGACTGGACTGTGTCTCCCTTGGTGGGATGTAACCAGTGATGCAAGTGATACACAACTCCATCTCCACTACAGGAGACAAAACAGATTAGAACATACACACACGTACACACACAAACACTACAATGGTGGCATTTCAAAATAAAAATGTTGTGTTTTGAGATTTACATGACTATAACAGCTTACTTGGAAAATATCTCAAAGTAATCTCCCTCTCCTACTTTTTTAACAAACTAAACTCTGATTTTGACTAGCTTTTTTTGCTATGGGAGTTACCAGGTATTTAAAAATATTTGTATGTTCTCCACACCTTCAGCTACTGCCTTCACTAAGTACAACTTGATTGCCTGAGTATGGCATCTCCAATTGTGCCAGCTTTTTGGAGGGTGATGGAAAGTCCAGGACATGATGCACCACCCTTAATTGCCTCTTATATCTATAGAAGAAACTGATTTTGCCCCAACAAATATACATGCAAAACAGAGGAAGCATGCATGATCTTCTCCATAGTTAACATCATTTACCTAATGCCAGGGAATTCACAGCAAACAATATTGCTGCTGTCCTTTATCTCGGGCTTATAAAGGGAACATGTGGCTCTGATTTACCTTTTCCTCACACAAATTACTGTGGGGGAGAGTAGCAAGGGAAATAGGAGGCTAGACATAAAAATTACCAAGCAGTCTTTGCTATGTCTAAAGAAGCCCTCTAAGGGAAAAATTATAAGAATGGCAGAAAAATTGAGGGAGAAGGTTGCAATGATATGTTAGATACATGCAAAAGCATGAAAATGTCAGGGCAGGTCCTTGGCTGCTGCAAGCGGCTGTAGCTTCATTAAATAAATGGGACCAGGTTGATTTACACTATAGGGGAACTGTTATGGTGTTCAGTGCCATTATAATTTCTAATGAGCAGTTTTCACTGCTATTAATTCATCTGGTATTAATAATTTAGCTTTTGGACTGGCCAAAATAAGCTATTTTAACTACCAAGAATAAGATTCCAAATTGCCATTTGAAGTTGTCTGTTGAGCCTCTGAAAGGTGCTTTTGAGGATTGCCCTGACAAAATGCCTGAAGGCAGATCTGCATGTCTGCTTGAAAGGCCCGTCTAGACTAGGAAAATGAGCAGCTCTTACAACGTGCTAATGGGAACATATCGGTTGGCAGATTTTAAAACACCTGAGAAAAGGAAGAAGATGCTCACTCAGGTTATAGTGCTGTGTACACTCAGCTAGGTTCAAGTCTTGCCTCTGATGAGGAAAAATAATGCTCCATCTTCACCTTCATTATCCTGTGCCCAAGCAGCTGTGGTTTGTGCTTTAAAAATTATACTCTCAGAACCCTTGCTATGCACCAGTTCACCAAGCCAGCAGAAAACTGATCACAAGAAAAGAAATGGATATGTTTGTGATAGTTTAGTGAGTGAGATCCATTGATGAAAGGTGTGAACAAGTGCCAGAGCCCAGTCAGTGTCCAGAAGATGCAGATGGGAGGGTAGGAAGGAACAGAAAATCTCCACTTTTCTTCAGCAGTTCAGTTGGCTTGCTCTACACGGTAAAACTGCGTTCTCTAGCCCTGGCGTGTGTGTTGAGCCTAGCAAGGAGGAGTCCCAGTGGTTGTGTGGGTAGATCACCACTTCTGTTTCACACCAGCCATGGAGACTGTTTTACAGACATCACTTGGCTGCCTTAGAAACTCTAAGAGGAGCTTTAGTATCAGTCTTAATCTCCTCTTTGAGCATTTTTCTGACGCTTTGTTTAAAGCCAGTGTTCACCCTTAAAACACAGGTCTTCACAGTTGTGTTCAGTCATTCCACAATTTGTTGACTTCACTGTGTGTGTGGGATGCGTTCACCTTTAGCCCCACTCAACCCTTGTCATCCCACTGCAGGTCACCTAATGCACCTCAGCCCACATCCAGCTGCTTGAACCCCCCTCCCACCCCTCTCCTTTCCATATGGTCTGTTTTATTTCTTCCTTTTTTTTTTTTTTTTTTTTTTCACTAATTAAACTCAATGTCCTCTGCTTTTGCACTCTGTGCGAGCTCAGTGTTTTTCTCCTCTGCCTCCTGAGGTTCAAACCTCTCCCTCCATGTTCAGACATACTCTGTTTGGGCCTTATCCACCTATTTCAGATCCCTGTTCCCCTTCAGGAGCTCAGATTCATTCAGCCCCTGGCTCACAGGCTGTTGACACAGCTGTCCGTACAAGTATCTTTCCTTCAGATGAAGAAAAACTGATCAAGATTTGGCCCTTGGTGAATTTTTCTAAGGCATGTGGCCTATTTTTCATTATGGTAAGAGTGTTTGTTCTGCTCCTTCTGGGTACAACAGGAGCTTGCTCACTTGGACAGACAGTGCTGCATATTAGGAGGGTGTCCCTGTTCGTTTTGGCTACACTATCTGTATCCAGCCCTTCTTTCCAACAGGCAGAACAGGAGGGGTAAAACACCTAGCCCGGGGCATGAGCTGTTAGTTCAATATAAAGAGATTTAAGTAGGAGCAATGGGAGAAGGAAACAGGCTGAATATCAGGAAAAGCTCCTGCCAGTGAGACGTGTTTGGCTGTGAAATCTTCTCCCAGGGGAAAGAGGTCAAAGCCTCATTGTTTGGAAGTAGAGCTGGTCAAAACTGTTTTTGGAGCAGCGGCAGCAGCGGGAGTGGTGGAGGTGGGGAGAAGAGCAGCAGCTGTGCATGGCAGAGCGGCAGAGAGATACACGAGGGGAAGTGGCTGGGTGAGCAGCGAGAAGGGCAGGAAGAGCAGGGGAGGCTGGCGGAGGAGCGGGGCTCGCACCGGCGTGAGGGACACAACAAAAGGATTAACAGAGGCACAGTGGGGAGCAGCAGACAAAAGCAGGAGAGAAAGCGGGGAAAGCAGAGGGGAAAAGAGGCAGGGGCAGCAGAGATGCAGGACATGAAAGAATGGTGGGAAATGCCAAGAGGAGCACTGCGAGGAGCAAGTGTGAGGCTGAATGACAATAGCAAGGTCTCGTTTTGTTTTGTGAACACAGTGGCCTTGGCTAAGCAAAGCTGGAAGATATTAAAGGACAAAGACATCAGGTTTCTTGATGACATGACCTGAACTAATCTCACAACCTGGGATGCTTTATGCAGTTTTCTCATTCTGCATCAGGTGAAATCAAGGTTTTTCAATGCATTCTTGGCAAAGCCAGGGAAAGGCAGATTTGAGGAGCCACCAGCCCATTGTTTTGGGGCAGTATCTTGGATCATGAAGGGTACAGGCCACACCCTGACATTTCCCATCTCCTTGATGATACTTGCTTGATGATATGAGCTGAAGGAAACAATGCTAATATTGCACCATAGTGTACTGCTTACTATTTATTGTTTGGAAATCCCACACGTTCAGTGACATTTCACTCCTCTCACTGGAGTGAGCTCCCCATCAAGCAAATCCTATGATATAAATTACCTGAGGTTCTTCAGCCGTCCCTCTAACAGCTTACTGTTACATGGTGAAGCTCTGCACTGTTGCAAAGAAGGAAATTCCCAGCTCAATTTCTTTTGCCTTGATATTATTATTAATGTTTCCTTCACTGTAAACCAGGCTGCTCATTTAATTTTGCAGAGGCTTGCTATGTTGACTCTACATAGATCTGCAAAGCATACAGCAAAGTTTTGGCTGGTCTGCAAAAAACTTTGTGTGCTTAACTTTTCCCTAAGGGATCAGGAGAACAGTGAAAAGATACAGGATCTCCCCAGGACCAAGTGATGTATTACATGGCTAGAGCTGCACTGAAGCCCTGATGGAATTTACCCAAGGTCACAATCCAAGACCATTACTGCTGCTTTGCTCTAAAGACTTACTTTTAATTCTTACAAATCTTTTCAAATGCCAATCCACAATGAATATTGCACACTGAATACAGGACTTGCCAACTTAATTTGAAGAAATTGCTGATAATGACAACAGCAATTGCCTTCTCATTCTGCTCTTTGTCTTCATTGTTAATCCTTTCTCAGAAATGAAACCCTTCTTGGATTACTAATGACAGTCTCTTTATTCTCCTTATTTTTTTGTTTTCCTTAATTGCCTTCAGAGAGCTATTTTAAAAGAATATTCATGCCAAAAGTAAAAACTGGCAGAAATGCCAATAAATGGAAAAGGCTTCTGTAATCTTGTTTCTGGTGCAGTGACCAGAAGTCATGTAACACAGTCATGTAACAGTCACAGTCGTGTAACTAAGCTGCCAGTTCCAAGGTTAAAACAGTTTTGTAGTAGTTCAGCACAAATGGAACTAATCTAATAAAAATCTGTTGAAGCTACTGGTGTTTTTTTCACTCTACAATCACAGCAACCAAGATCAGAATCTGATTCCTGAAGCTGTCTGCAGCATCAATGGAAGGAGTTTGAAATTATATGGATAAATCAGCTTTTTTAAATGCAAGAGTTGGTGTCTTTTTGAGAAATGAATGTATGAGAGCCTGGAAATGAGATGTTGCTTGTTACCTCTACCTTTATTCAGATCAGTTGAATCATACCATGTACTCACTGAATGCAGAATGACTTGGTCTCTGTTAGTCCCCAGTGGATATTTGCCTCAGAGGCAATTTCACAGCTGTTAGTAAGAGGTAATCTCAGCGAAAAGCCCAGGCACTAGGCTTTACTTCTCTAATTCTGACATATTCCTGGATATCAGGGTAGTGCAGTCTTGATGGAGTAGGCCAGCTTGTTTGAGTAGGGCCAGGGCTGGGGACGGAGATCCTTTACACACCGAGCCGTCATTTCCCAGGGCTGGTGCTTTAGGGAAAGGCAACAGTGCCCCTCGGTGATGTGATCGTGGTGCAGCACAGGGCTGACACCGCGCTCCGTTTCCCACTTCTGCTGTGTCACCGGGGCGGAGCGAGAGCTCTGGATTAGGCAACGAGAGCAGCCTTTGTGTCAGGAACGTGTCCTATAACCCGTTTGTTGCAGAAGGACCCAAACAGACAGGCCAGGCCAGGGTGTCAAGAAAAACTAGACGGGACTACCCAAGACCACCGAGGGCTTCTCTAGAGAAACAGATTCCACCCCATCTGTTCAGCATCACAGAGGGACAAACACTCCTGTTCCTTCTAGGTCCCAAATCTGGGATGCATCCTGCAAAGGTACTGAGCCCTTGCAGTAGCCAAAACCACCTTGGGCTTTGAACACAGAGGGCATGCTCTAGAGCTCTAGAGCACCAAAGTTTGTAGAACTGATTTCTTACACTGGATATGAGATTAAATAGTTGCACTGAGAAATGCTGGGTTTACCCTCTGTGGCTCAGCTTCCTATCCAGAAGATCAGAATATGATCATCTGGCCTTCTAGATGCTATCCAGAAAAGTGGAAAGTTTATTAACCACAGGCAGAAAATGAGGATAGTGTGAACACAAAAGATGGTATGAAGAGATACACAAAATTCTATATTGAAAACAAAGCATGTATAGTTTATACAATAAATAATGCAGAATGTATGTGCTGAAGTGAAGAAAAATAAAATTTTAGTGCACCAAATGCAGTATCCATTCTTTAGAAAAAGTCTGATTATTAATTTAATGAGTGTCATCATGTCTGCATACATGGACCAAATCAAGGTAACCTAAACAACTTAATTCTGGAAATTCCTGATTTTTTAATTTTTTTTTTTTTTTTAAGTTTCCCCCTCGTATTTTTCTAGCTTAAGGCGTTTTCTTTTCTTTTTGACGTAAAAAAGCCCGCTCCTCCCTGGCGGCCGGGAGCATCCAGAGCTGTGAGGCTGTGCGAGCATCTAGTGGCCAGAGGGAAAACTTCACCGCCACATCAACCTGGGCTGGGGTTCCTCTCGAAGAGAAAGTAAAGCTCTTAACTACAGAAGCAAACGAGCAAACTTAAGTCAGGCATTCGCTCTGAGAATAAAGGAATTATTACTTATAAGAACGATGACTATACAATGTTAAAATCAGATTGTATTGCCTGCTTTCTGTCCCACCCCATATACCTTCCTGTGCACATTGGTTTTCTGCGTTAGACAGAAAAGCTTAGAAATTGCCAAGGGAATACTGCCTTATTGAAATATTTCCCATATTTCACCTCTCACATGATAAAACTTCATTTTCCTCTTTTCTGAGTCATTCATTAGTGTTTTCTCGGAAGCTGCAGTGGTCAGTAGAAAACAGAACTACACTATGTTTTATCATACTGAGGCTGTGCAATATCTTCTTAAAGGAGACTTATTTGTGGATGGTGAGGAATTAATTTAATTTACAAACATCCCTTCCAGTCCAGATTTGTAAGAACTAGGCAATATAACTGGAGCTGCATTTCCAGGGAAAGGGTTCTGCGGAAGCAGAGACACATTATACATATAACTAATTTCTCACTCTGAACAGCCACACCTGTCAGTGGGACTCTCAAACACACTCACCACAACCTTCCCGTGTTTCCCTGAAACTCAAAGTTCTCATTCAGATGAATAGAACCAACACTAATTGCCACTGGTAATATTAAATACCCATAAAAATAGCTAGTCCCTTCTCCTTACTTGCCTTACAAGGGCTGTGGAACTAAACAGGGCGTTTAACCAATTCACCTAGACACATGAAGAACATGGACATCAGCATATTAGTCTCAGAATTCAGTACAGACTAAAATTAGTGCTTCCATCAGAAATGGCCTTAGTTCTTCCCTTTACACGTCAGCTATCACTGAGCTTTCTTTCTTTTCAGCAAGTCAGAGCATTCAGAGAGCATTTTTCATCACCTTTGATGCATTAGTTCCTTCACCTTAACATCACCAACCTAAGTAGCCATGCCTTTGTGAGGCAGCATCAAGGAGACATTTGTGCAGGATGCCAGGAACCCCTGAGCACAGGAAACTCCTAACGTCCGCTGATTCTACCAGTGCCAGCATCTTCCTATCCTTTGTGTGCTCCTAAAATAAATATCAAAAGGTATTTACTCTGTGATGATAACAGACTGCAGCCGCTGAAACCCCAATACAAGATATTTTTCATACTTGTCTTATATGAGATCCAGAAAATTCCATATTTTTTCCGGAAATTTCATAAGTAGTTGCATTAATTTATTTTATTTTGAAAAACCACAGAACTGTTTATGGATTAGCCATCCATTTCACTGCAGAACATGGTACAGCATGGCAATATCTTAAGCAGGTCTGCTGTTCCCATTGAAGTTACACATGGACAACTTAGAGGTCAAATATCAATAAGAGAATTTTAAAATCAAATCAAAGAGATGTACTATTATGTAAAACTAAATATAAATCTTAATTATTTCTTTGTCATAGATGAACCACGTCCCACAAATTTCACATGCAATAAATAAGTATGATGGTATTTTATGAATATACAACTTCATGTTTAAATTGCATATTTTTGGGAAGAAATTTTAAAGTTTTAGGCATATTTTGTGTATTTTTCTGTTGCAAAATGCTTATATAATATACTTCTGCCAAACTCAAGCTAACTTGATAAACATCCTCAGAAGATCTCATTAAATAACATCCTATAACTGGCAAAGCAGTAGAAGATGTCGTTGCACACACACCAGCTGTGTTTATATCAAGGCTCTGATCCACAAGTTGATAAAGAACCAAAATATTCATTAACTTCAATGAGCACTTCCCATCTTTAGAAGTGCATAATCAAAGATATATGAATTATGGCCCAGATTTTCTGGAACAGTTTTATGCACTTATTGCTCAGTCTTATTTTAAATCCATCTATTTAAGTCTCTTTGGTTGATTTGTAAGTCTCATCTGTTTTACTGTATTGGAAAAAGTATCCATAGTAATAAAACTATAGAAAGACATTTTTTTTTAGAAGTATTCAGTAATTGCAGTCATCCAGCTACTGACAGCATGCTGGTCTACTGATATATTTATGAAAAATGGAGGTTTGGATTAGTAGACAATTTGTATTATGATAATTTTTCTTCAGAATTGAAGTAAGGAATTTTTGCTTTGTTATCTTGTACAGTAAAGACATAAGAAGCTTCACAGCTGCTAAAAATAGCCATAGGATTGCTTTGGTGGCATTTTCCAGAGGCACTGGCATGGAAAAAGAGATGCATTAGACCCTTCTCTCCTGCCCTTCAGGCTGCTGGCAGGGAAGGCATTGGGGAGCAGGAAAATAGGCAGGACTCCCTGAGCTCCAGTGTCACCAGGCTGCTGTAGCATGGGTGCACATATGGTGACCATATGCACAGCAGGAAGGAGCTCACCAGCCTGAAGAAAAACTTCTTAAAAAGAGCAAAAAGGGCTCAGCTGAGACTCTGACACAAGGAGTTACCTACTTCACTGAGGCAGTGAGGTCCTGATCTCCAGCAACAGTGGCTAGGAGTTCCCCAGACTACAATAATTTTGAATAATTTAATATACATTTAGGTGGAGATGGTACCTAGGTTCATAGGTAACGACCAAGCTTAAACCCTGATGGATAAAACACACGCTGGATGGCAGAATCAGAAATCAGTCATTTTGAAGATTGGAGATAAGCTCTAGGAAAAAAAAATGAGAGAAATCTGACAGACAAACATTGGCTAAAAAACTCAAGCAAGAATAATAAATCATATAACTGGGCTAATAACAGGCAGAAAATGGCATTGTGCTGTTGGGGATTTTAAACTGAGCAGAAGTCTTCCTGTTGTATTGCCCTAATACTCAGAGGGAGACTGAAGTAGGGCTACTGTTCTTGCTGGGACACTGTTTAAAAGAAATATATGCTTCTCCTGGAAGAAATTCCCATGAAATGGACAAAAATGAAGTTACAGAGTCTATGATTTTGTGTTTTGTGAATATCAGTGTATTTGTCATTTAATAACCTTTAGCACACTTTCTAGTATAAAGGCCATTACGTTTCAACCACTGCAACTTCCTTTATGTGACTGCACTGGCCACAAAGACCAAGTTCCTGAATAATGGGCACAAAAAGTACTCTGCGAAATTATGTTCATCACAGTGATCACTTTTGGAGATATAACATTGCAAATAAAACTGTCTTCTCTTGTGTGTGTATCTATTGGTTTCTGTAAGCACAGAGAATGAAAATGCTATTATGATCTTTTTAGGGGATTAAAATACATTTTAATTAGTAGTGTAATAACAGATGTAATGCTGCTTTCTGCATCATTCAGCACACTTGTGGCAAGAGCAACCAGGGACTATGATTCTGGCAGAAATTGCAGTGGCTGAGGGTTGTGATGCCTAGCTTAAACTAAGTGGAGGTAACTATTTCATCTTATATGGAAAATTTTGGATTCAGTATCTAAAATTAATGCACTACCTATACAAATGCAAAGAGTAACATAAGTGCATATTCCTAAATAAATCAGAGTACCTTAACCTAGAAAATAAGCATACCTTGTTAATTTCAATAAGAAACAATTATATAACTAATCAACAATATAAATCTGTACACTAAATCTGTGTTTCTGATCTGTATTCAACTGTAGGTCAGAAATGACATCTGACATTTGGAAAGAAATTAAATCTTGTCATTATGCTTTAAATATTCCAAGTGTGCTTATTGTGCTTTATGATTCAGTACATAACATCGGGCATCAAACAATCTGATAAAGGTCTTTGTATTTATCATTAGGGAAAGTTGATCTCTATGTCAAGAATACTGCCACAAAAATCTGAACTCCAAAACTGTGCAGACAGTTCAACACACAACTTCACTTTTTCCTAACTGCTTCTCTGCTTGTAGCACTGTCCATCCAGCTCAGACTTTAGGGCTCTGACATGTTTTAAAGGCAGTGGTACCAAACAAACTAAAATGCTGAAGCACAGCTGAACAGTAGCCTGCTCTTCATTAAACCGAGGCCCTGCTCTTGCAGCAGCACGACCACGAGAGGGCACGTCGCCAGCCGAGATAACGTCTCACCAGTGCTGGACGCCTCCACAGAAGACTTTTATTTTTGCTTTCTCTGCCTTTCCCTGTCTTTTTTAATCACACGAAGAATTTAGTAACCTTATTTGTTAATTAAGTGATATAATTCTCCAGGCAGGTTCTTATTCGTCCCATAAGTGCTATCTCAGAGCAGAGAAAAGTAAAAGTAGAGATGATTGTCAAGCTAAGATGTAGTGCATCTGTTTCCACTTAGAAAAGTAAGCAAGGGAAGAAAGGCAGATAGGTAATATTCGTGAAATAAATAAGATAAAAGCATGGGGGGGCAAAAAGCAGGAAAAAAGATAATAAATAAAAGCCAAATCTGAAGAAGTATAAAGTGTGTTATCACAAAAATCAAAATTTCTAAGCTTTTAAAAAGTACTGAAAAAAACAGCCACAGTTTGAGAATGATAAATGAAAAAACTGAGTTAATGCAATGTTTTTTTTTTCCTAACTATTACACATAATTTTAGTTTACCAATAGCCACAACAACAGAGTTGAAGAGATGCATTCAGGTGTCAGCTTCATCTGGCAATTTTAAAACTTCTCTGGCCTCCCCTCCCAGTTCCCTCAGAGCATAGGTTAGAAACTGTGTTTTCCATGCAGATGTACAGACCTGACTGATTAAATTGTGAAACATTTTACTTACCCCTGAAGTGTTTATTCCCTAGACTTATTAGTTTCCTATTGTTTTAAATATGATAATATTATCCTGCAGAATTCTCTTGCAAAAATGGTAGCAAAAGATGGCTTCCCTTGCTTTAGGAATAAACTAAATGCTGCTATTGATGACATTAATAGGAGTTAAAATTTTGTAAGCAAGGAAGAGCACACAGTATTATATGCAGAAGTAAAATTAGGTTAGCTAGTCAGCATGTTTACGATCTCATTTAAAATGAGATTTATGCTTTGCCAAAGGATTCTTCTCTGTCTTCTTTCCTATGGGATAGTACCCCTTGTAATTCTTAGGATGTTACTGAAACTCATTAGAGGTTAATTGGTTCTTGTTAGGGATCTCTTCTGAATTTCTCTCTCAGAGCAAATATCTAAACTGAAGAGTAATGGTTGTTTTGCCTGATATTAGTTAGGGATAGTGCAATTTGCAGTTGCAAATTACTGTGTTCTCCCACTGCACTCAAAATCAAGAAGAAGCAACATTAGACCTACTTTATCTACACTAGTAACATTTTTAAACAGTATTACTACTTAAACATGATGCTGCTGCATGAAGGTAGATTGATATAGATGCATACATCTATAATTCAGTTATCTAAATAAGGAATGAGAGATTCACAGCTTTCAGACCCTATTTAATCTAGTTTGCAGCTTTAGGAAGGGAACTCTGGGCCACTTGGCAATGAGTGTATATCTAAAAGATTATCTTTTCAGTAACTGAAAAGTTTCCTTTTAAAGAAAACTCTGAATATGCTTGAGTACACAATATCCAGCCCATGAGAGAATCAATGTTAGTTCAGGCTGTTGAAGGTGCACATCTGCATGTCTAAAAGGAGAGTTTACTTCTCTTGATTGACATTTCTTTTAGCTACCAGTATAAAAAAATTTAATAACAAACAGGAACTTACTCTCTGTGAAAGCCTGTGCATTCCTTCCTTGTATCTTACTTCTTTTTCTAGAAACAACATTGCCATGAATCCTTACTGACCTACTAAATTGGCAAAAGAGCATTTTGGGATTCTGCCACTTGTATAGAACTCCCTTCCAAGGCTGGAGACAAGAAGCTGCCATTCTGGCTGACACTTTCTTTGCTGACACAAAGAGAGTGCAGGTTTGCCAAACAGCACTGTGAGAGGGCAATTAGCAACCCGCCTTCACCTCCATGAAACCCAAGCCATCACCTGCTCTGATGAAGGGGAGCTGTCAAAAGCCAATTCACTTATAGCAATCAACACCTAAAATCAGGTCAGTGGCTTTGCAGCATCAGATGTCTCTTGCTGTGCCCAAGAAACTTTAAGTTTGCCTTGCTTGACAGTCTCTCTTGACAGTCTTATTAAGACTTAGTGAAACCCAATTTCTTGCAATCTAATTGCCTTCTTTGTGAGCAAAACGCTGCAGAAGATATGTTCCTGTTTTCTCCAAAGATGGAGCCATAGCCATTTATATTCCTAAATTTCAAAATGTTTATGATAGGCCAGAGAGGATGTATCAGTCCTTACATGAAGCTTTCCAATATCCTTTATGATGTTTCATGACTGTCTCAAAGTTGTTTTGTAGTTAATATTATGCCCTCCGCTAGATTATTAGGCAGAATGCCTTGCGAGCACAAGGTGGCTCAAATTTAGCCTGAATCATTTGGCTTGGTAAAATAAACAAGTCAATGAGAGCATAAAATTTCATATCAACCTTTACAAGATTTTCTAGATAGTTTTAAAAAGCCATTATGATTGCCACTGCCTAAGGTAGAACTGCCAGAGCAGTGTAATATGTCATTCCTTTTCAGAAACTTAGTAATACAGCAACTTTACCAGGTTTAGTATAATTAAAGTGAATGAGCTGCTAGAATCTATAAAACCCACTACCACCAGATTCCTGACTTTCTTACTCAGCAGACAGATATTATAAAAGGATGGTTTAGTAGATTGCCCAAGTAACATGGAATGAGCACTGTAGTGTAAATTTGTTTGATCAGAATAAAATGAATAATTTCTAATTCTTTTCCTAGTGACAGACAAGATAATTTATACAGGTAAAAAGAGGTGTGAATTCTTGTATACAGGATATTTTCTGTAGGATACAGGATATTCTCACTGCAAGCTGACAACCACTGCTCTGAAGAACATTCTGAATGTACAATTTGTACATACAGATCTATAGATCTCTTGATTTAGAGATCTTTAGCTCTGTCTAAATATAAAATAGACCTTGATAGAGATTATCAGAATTATATATATGTTGTTATATAGAATAGTGTTATTGATCTAAATAAATATTATCCATATATATTATCAGAGATATATGAATAAATATGCATTATACATGATTATATAGCTATATGGTTTACCTCTATTTCATTATAATTTATCAATTATCTGCTATTGTTAGCATAATTATTGCTTTTACAGTTCAGGGGCTGCACCTTTTTATTGCAGATATTATGTAATGCACTACAGCAAATTCTATGCAGCACTGCTAACCAGCATCTGTCTCTAAGGCAGAAAATGAGGGTCAGCTCATCTTCACAGTGCTATTCAAAGAAGTGAGCAAAGATTAGCTTCAAGCTACAGCAAATTCCCTTGAGGCTGCTGAGGCAGATGGGCTATGTTTCAAGTCAACTTTTAAATGCAGCAGTATTTCAACCCAGAAAAACACTTGCTCAATAAAGACTCAACCAGAAAAGTCAACACAGTGCCTTACATAGAACTGTGATTTCTTTTCCAAGTTAAGGCTAAACTGATAAAACTGCTCATAGATAAATCTCTGATTTTTTTCAACCCACATCAAGCATTTTATCATCAAACAGTCATGCACTGGGCACTGCACAAACACCAACACATGCTCCATAGAGCTGGATGGCTTCTTAAAAGTCTGGAGAATTTTATCCAGACAGCTGGAAACTTGCCTTTGACATCTCAGGGCAAGCTGCCTACCTTTAGATGACATTATTTTCCCCTGTGCTCAGTACTTTTTGAGTCTGTGGCAGATTATAATCTTGACCAGGGAGACAGGTACATGAAGACCACGACCAGTAGAAGAAAAGTGATATCTAAGTATCAAATGTGATATCAGCTTTCAAATGTGTAATTAATTTCTTATTTTTCTTCCCATGTGAGGCTCAGCACACCAACAACCTCAAAAGCATATCTATATAGGACACCTCAGAAATGTTTTTTTATGCCTAAACTGCATTAAAGTGTAAACTTTAGTTAAATTTGTTTAACTCCCTTCAGACCTAAAAGGGCTTTTTTCTTCCCTCAGGAGCTGGAGGGGGTTGTGACTTGCACAGGGCCCTGAGCAGGTCAGCAGGCACTGATTTCCCTGGTTAGCCTCATGTGGGACCCCCCCATCCACCAGCCATTCTTTGTCCCTGGAGCTGCATTTAAACCCCAGGGGATAGGGATTCAGACCTTGCTGGAGCTGGAGTGTCTGTGTGCTGTCCTGGGGTTCAAGTGACCCTGATGCTGCTGGCCATGGGTACCCTGGCTCTTCTTGCTCAGATTCAGCATGGCTGTACCCTTTTGGGGGCTGGGGGAGGCCTTTATTACTGCTCTGGTGCCATGCCAGCCTCCTGCCCTTCCCTGACAAGGGATTTGAGTGCCTATCAAAATAAACTTGGGCTGCTGCTATGGAAATGAAATACCAATTTTGTATTATGTCTTCAGTCCCTTGCTGAAAAAGGGCCTGATTTGTGCTAATTCTTGCTGTAACTGAATGGAAGGAAGCACAGGATGCAGGGTGAAAGTGAATAAGCCTGCATGATAGGCCAGAGAAGGGAAGGAAGCTGCAGCTGGAGAGAGCATTGTGTCTCACTGTTTGCTACCTACTGGCTACAATAAGGAAAGTCACTTCTTTTCTGTGTGCGGGCTAAGATAATGCTTTGCCACATCAAAATTGTCTCGTGTGCATTGCCTCAGTGGCCTGTACTGGGCACTAAACTGCAGTGAAGGCAGGCCCTGTCTTGTCTGTCTGGTGTTGGGTAGTGTAAATGGTAGTTCAATCTTGCTTCTGTTTCAAGACAAGTACCTGGTTTATCTGATATGTGTACATCACAGAGAGCAAGTCCCCAGGGCTGAGACATTTGGAGATATTCTGTGGCTCTGCAATTAAATCCTTACCCTGCCTAAAAAGACTTCAAAAATTAAACCAAAACCCACCCAATGGAACTCTTTAGATGGAAGACTTGTGATAATCTTGTCATACTTTATGTATGGTAGACTGATGATTCTTATTAAACAATTCTGGATAATCTACAACTTCTACCAGAACTTGGTATACCTTCTAAAAAAATCTTTTCTTTATTAAAAAAATTCAGATGGAGAAGAACCTGATGTATTTGATCTAATTTTTGTCTTTGTTACATCTTTATCTGATAGATGGAAGAGTCATCCTACTTGATAAGTAGGATATTTTTATATAATATTATATAATAAAATATAATTATATAAAATATTATATAATAATAATTTTACTTTCTTCTGCTTTTTTTTTTTTGTGGTAGTAGCAATACTGTAGCTGTATTGGGTGATACATGGTTACTTTTGGTCCCCTTTAGGTCACGCAACACAATCCTGAGTTCATTCCAAGTCTGTCTTCCAAAATAGTTCTCATTCTAGTAGTATGTCCTGCCACTTTGAGTAGAAGACCTCCTGTCTTTTGTATAACTGTATTGAATTCTGAGTAGAAGGGGATATTTAGTGGGAGATCCAGAAAACCTGTACAATTTCCCTGTCTCTATAGTATGCAATGTCACAGATCTCTCTTCTGTAACCTTTTATAACAGTGGTTTTATTTTGTCCTGTAAACTCCACAGCTAAGATGCAAGTACTCTATCAATTGTAAAAATAAAAGTAGATTTCATTTAATAGTTATATTAAGTCTTGTTCCTTCTCTGTGCAACACAGCTTAGAACTTGAACACTCACTCAGCAATTCTTTTTGTTTTTCTTGCTGTTTCAGCAGCTCTTCTTCTAAATAACATATTAGGTCTTAGATAAACAAGTACTGCACTTTAACTCTATTTTTCCTATCCTTACTTTCCTTTGGTATCTACCCATAATTCTGCTTCCCTCACTAACTTCAGCCATTTATGCTGGGCTAGCATAAATGTGTTTAACATTGGATCACACTAGCTGGATCTGGCCAGGGGAGGATGAGTGACTTTGGGACATCAGAAGGGATATTGAGCTCTTGTGACTCAGGAAGCAAAGCTGCAAGTGGTTAAAGGCAGGCAGAGGCAGCTTCAGCTGCAAACAGGGTGAGCTATGATTGCAGTCTTGATTCACTGAAGGAAAACCTCTCCAAATCATCATTCTGGCCTAGACTTGACTTATTCCAGCCAATGCATGGCAGATCAGGTGAGGTAGGGCTCTAAGAATCTCAAAAGCATCAAACAGTATAGAGCTGGCACAAGCATAGCTGGACCTATTTGCATCAAATTTATATTGCCAGATAGGGTCAACAGCTGAGAACAGGCCAGGCATTAACAAAAAACTCTGGGCTTTACAGTGCCACAGAAATACCATTTCCACCCTTCTGTAATTAAAAGGCAAGAGATGCCAAAGCCCTTTGTCACAGGACACTTTAAACTTGAGCAACCTATGGCCTACTTGCACTTCTATATATTCCTTACCTGACTCTAGAAAAGCTCTCTGCTCAACAGTGCAGAGAGCAAGCTTTACATGTCTAGAATAACTCTGTAGGATTCATTTGTGTTCCTTACTGGAGACTCCATAGCACACTGCAAAAGAGAAACACTCAAGATACATGGCATTTAATATCCTAATTGAGGAATATTGGGGGTTTTTTGCTTGTATGTATATATGTTTGCATATATAAATATGTATATCTGGGCTTGAATCTGCTTAAGCTTTCTTCAGAAATGTGAGAAGTTCAAAGAAAACTCTGTGTTTATTAGGAGGTCTTGTTCTGGAATTTGTTCAATATTTCTGAATAGTGAAAGATTCTAAAAATAACAGTGCTACTTGGGTTACAACTGTAATTAAGTGGCTTGCTTGGTGAAAATTGAATACTCCCTTGGGGAAAGAGGATTTTAAATCACCCTTGGCTTGGATAGCACAGTAAGAAAGCAGGTTGTAGTGTCACAACATATGTCCAAATGCAGGGTGATACTGTCCATCATGGGACTTGGATTTTTGAGACCTCCAAACTGCCTCATGGACTTCAAAGTTCTTTGTTTCCTGCTCCAAGCTTTCAGGTATAACCTTTCATCCCTTTCTTTCCTGTAGAAGTGCAGATTTCTCTTTTGGCTCTGGTTCTCAATCGTGTGCTTCTTTATTGAAAGCTCAACTGAAATAAGGTGTTTTTTTAATTAAATACTTTCAGACTCTATGTCTTCAACACTGTTTTGTTGCAATAAACCTTCAAAAGTATCCATTCATAGCAGAATTCAATATGGGGGCAGAGGAAGTAGTGGGATAATCATTCAGGGGGAGCAGAACTGCAATTCAGTGTGAAGGCCAAAACAAAGTCTGGCGTCAAAAGGCAAAGAGGACATAAGTTGTAGGGCAAGCCCCTCTGTGCATGGGGAGGATGGAGATTCTCAGTGCTTGTATTTCAAGAAAATAAATTCTGAAATGTCACATATGACAGCCTGGCCCATCAGCAGCCACTGGATGTTTGAGGGCTCCAGACAAGTGACTGGCCCTTGAATTAGAGCTCTAGGAGATAGGAAGGCTCAGGGACATTATTTTTGGCCTTCTGTTTAGTAGCCCTTCCTTGCTAAGGAGGCATCCGAACTTAGAGACATCAATCTAGAAAGGGGGAAAAGGGACAGACTAGGAAGAAGCCATTAAAGATGCAATTTACATCAGGTGAACAGTGTTTTGACAATGTATGTAGTTAAACTACACTTGGAAAATTACCTTGCCCTTGAAATAAATAGTTGAGGTCACATAATTGAATCTAGTTATTAATCTTTACAAACATCACTGCCAAATAACAGTGTTTCTCTGAAAGTGCTACTGTAATTTCCTTTAATGGTTTTTCTTTAGCTGTGTCTAATCATATTTACTTTTTCCTTCAACTAGAATTTTCCATTGTTGCTAACAGCAGTTCACCTCAGAGGAGGGAGCATTACTGTAAACAGTGCTCCAGGCAGCAACTAACATTTAAAGCAGTCCAACTTCAAAGCAGGGCTGTGTGACCTCCTCTGTGAAACACCAGCAGCTGTCTGCACCCTGTTTACTCCAGCACACTCGCTGCTGCTTCTGGCTGAGCTACTGCTACAGTTCGGCTGTGCTTAAAATAATCAGGACAGGCATTAGGGAATAACTGCTTTGGTATAAGCCTTGAGCTATTGCAAGCCTAGATTCACACCAAGAGCCGTTTCAGAATGTCCAATTGTAGTAAATTTCCACTCATAGACGAGCCCTTAGCATGGGAAAGAAACTCCAGCAAATGCTTCTTGATGTGGATGATCTCTGCAGCATTCTTGTTGCTGGGAGTCAACTTACTCTGAAAGAGTTTGAGGGATGAACACTGACAACCTACCACTGAGGACAGCAGAGGCTGAAATAGCAACGAGCTGGTAAATATTTATTGCCTGTGTACTCCTCTAACCTAACTGCAGTAAGATGCAGAGCTCAGACTAATTTTCAAGTAGGCAGGCCTTTAGCATGTAGCTCACATCTCAGAGGAATGAATGAAGTAATAAAGGGATGAATCAATAGACTCAATCAGGATCTCAGATGGGCAGGACCCAGGAAGCTCTTAGAAATTAGATACCCCAGAAATTGGTAATTAGAGGGAAGAAAGGTCTTAGCAGCACCAAAGTCCAGAGTCCTGTGCTGTTAGGTCTTTAAAATTCAGCCTTATTGAAAGCTTTCATTGACTGATTGAAGCTGTCCTGTGTGTACCTAATTCTTCTCAAGACTGCCTATGGCAATTGTCTTAAAAACTTCAACAAATGGAGAAAAATGTGTGTATCTCCTAGTGCAGCTAATCCTTGAAATGGGAAGAGAAACAGGAGGGCTATGTAAATAGGTGACCTGAGCTTCAAAAACATGGAAGCAAATTAAAAATATCACTGCAAGGAATGGAATTATTTTTTAGGATTCACCACAACATTCACTAGAGTGACCATAACACTTACCTGCTTCAAAATGCCAACACTACTCAGCACCAGGAAGGAATATCTATGCTTCCACAAATTCCAAGTTCTGCTTTGTGCGTAAACCTTTACCTGAAGATTCAGGACTAGTATGTCACCTAAAACTGGCACTCATTATTCCCATCAAAATCCATAACGATCCCACAGAGAAAACTGCAGTTAGCATCCTTGTCAGTCTCCAGACGTGCTTGTATCAGACCTGCCCATCTTCCCTGCCATGCCCTCTTGTAGCTCAGTAGTGGACAAGGAAGGAGGTCAGGAGGGTTTTCATTTCTGCTCCTTACTGAAGGTCTGGCACAGCCTAACTATATTCCAGTAAAGGATGCACTTTGAGACAAAAAACCCTCCCAGGTTTCTAATCTCTTTCTACGGCTCTGAAAAGAGTTTAGTTGGAACCTTACCTTATATCTAAAATCTTCTGCAAGTTTTATTTTTTCCCCTGCTTCCTATACTGTATGCTTGAGTTGTCCAAATCAAAGTGAGGTTCTATAAAATGGTCCATCAAACTTTAAAAATACCAAACTAACTATCTTTTTGCATGTATTACACTTGCAGATTGCATCAGATCCTTCCAATAAAAATTTCTATGAAACAGCGCAGGTTGCAAGTCAAGGGCCACATTTACCAGGGAAATTCTGATATTCTTTGCTATGAGTGATCAAATAGAGTGCTGTTTCTTTGGCTGGGTGGTCCAATCTTCCTTGTCAGAGATTAAGTCTTTGAGAAACTTGACCATAAATAGCTCTGCTTTGAGCAAGAGGTTAAATATGATGACCTCTGGAAATCCATTCCAGCTGAAATTATTTTATATTGTGTAATTCTATTCCCAAAAAGTTTAGATCAATGGTTAGCAGGTAGAGATAAGAAAATGCAGCCAAACGGGAATCTCTAGACCAGGCCAGGATACAGAAAACAAGAGAATATCACAGGAGAAACTGGGAAAGGCTAAGAGCAGAAAGAACCCACAGCTGTGATAAATATTCCTGCATCCCCCAGGGAGCCTTGGGACAGCAACATGCTGAGGCATGGCTGAGCAGCTGTGAGCTGTGGGCAGCAGAGCTCCTGGGGTCTTGGATTCCTACAGCTTCTGTCTTCTCTGCTGTCTGGCCAGAGCTTTTTCAGCACCACAGTCCCTCACAGTCTTTTCCAGTCTTTTCTTCCCTATGTGACTCTGTCCCCTGGTACATCCCCAGTGGGTCTCTAGCAGCACACTTGTGCCTGCACAGCACCAGGCCTCCTTCTTAATTTTTCCTATTTATGGGCATCTTGATTGTAAGACACAAAATTGCAGTATTTAAAATGCATTTCTATATCCTTGCATGAGTTTGATTATATTTTGTTCAAGGCAGAAGTGAATTTTTCCCCTAGTTGTGTAGTAATCGTTTCTCCCTGAGAAATCCCCATCAATTGCACATTTCTGTCAGAGATATTGCAGCCATGACCACCACCAGATTTCTCTTAAATAACTTCCAGCCTAGTTAAATATTAGCTGTCACTTTGGCATGTTGAGCACTTTTACTCAGAAATAATTTCTGCTCAGTCACTCAAATTGTTTCCCAACCTGTTCAATCTTTGCTGTGTGCCCTCATTGCTTCCTTTGCAGAAATCCTAGGAGTGTTGGTGCAAGGACAGTATGGAAAATATGAGTACTTAGTAATGGATGAGTGTATCAATTTGACTGTGTGCTCCAGCCACACCCTGCTGTCTCAGATTTGACAGATAACAGCTTCAAAAGCACAAATTAGGTCTTCATCAGATTTCCAGCTTTGACCATTATCACGCCTAGAAGGCACATGGATTCAAATTTGAAGCTGTTCCCATTTCGATGAACATGTGTTCATTCTGCAGCCTTTAGCCCATCAACTTTGAGAAAATTCAGGTGGGGATCAGGCCAACACTCCAGCAATGGGATTTTTAACTCTGTATTTGGTGGGAAGCCATTTGCCCCTTCAAAAGGTTCAACTGTCCCCCAGGTGCACAGTTTTCTGTAATAATGTTTACAATTCTTGTAGAATGCCAGATGGCCTGGATCAGGCTCATCTGTGTTTCTTGGCTTGAAAATATACACTGTAAATAACTTACAAGATTTTTTTTCTTATTCCTGAAGCAGATTTATTTTTTGGCTGTAAATTCAATTCCTGGGCTAACTCATCAGCCAAAATACAATTTTTGCATACAGTCTCTGCACCAAGCAATATGAATTCTTAATAGTCATTCAAAAACAACCCCCAGCCAGCCTACCAGTATAGCAATTTCCCTTCCATCAACAGTTTTCAAAGTATCTGTGGCAAAACAGTCATTCATACAGAGAGGCAACACTAATTTGAGCATAAGGAGGCACTATTAAAAACTCTGAAAATGTCAGTTGGAAAGGTATTCCCTGAATAATAGCCGAGTTCTGCTTTATTTCTTGACTATATCTGAGTTCAGTGCATTTTAGGGCTGCATCCAGATATCCTATGCTGAAGAGCAGTCAGGATAATATATATGTATAATTGTGAACAACCACATATACACCAGTCTGCAAAATTTGACTGCTCAGGTTTTTGGAAAGCCTGTCTCAGATCTAGCTGTGTTTAATCACTCTTGCACTTACTGACAGGTGTTTTCACAGGAATATCTTCAGATCTTTCAGTGCTGCTGGGCGTACTTGCCAGCTTTTTACATTCTCAGAATTTAGAGAAACTCCTTGTTCAGAGGCAGTAGTGGCTATTTTGGTTTCCTCCTATCGTTCTTTTTCTGATGCATCTGGAATTTCTTATTACTCTTGATTCCCAGGTCTTCTCACTTTCACAATATTATAACAACTGCAGAATAACCACGTAATTTAAGTAAGCTCCCTGTAACAAGTAACAGTAAGAAATCCTGTTACAATTTTACTTTTACACACAGCATGTGCTTGCATTTTGTTTATGGGGAAAACAGGGTGCAGAACTGTCATTTGATTTCCTGATTGTAGAACACAAACTGTGAAATTTATGTACAATGGGGTGGCTATGGATAGAAGAATATGTCCTTGTAGGCATATCTACCTGGCCTAATTTATTTGCAATGGCATTGCAATATAACATCCCCTTTTATAAGCTAGAGTGGACCATCAGAGATAAGAGTGAAAAATCAAAATATCCCATCTCTAAAGGGAATGAAAGGCGACATCCCCTCCATGGTCTGCCTAATTCAAAGTAATGCTAAACAACCAGCAACAGTTGTTGTCACATTGTTGCAAGCTATGTCAAGGAAATAAGTGTTGTAAACTATGCTGAAGGGAAGAGCAACAGACATACTTCTCTTTTAAGCATGAGTCCTGACGTATCTTGAAAATACCCCATTCAATGCTTGTGATGTGTTTTTGGACAGACCTCAATGCTTGATTGAGCTTGGGCCTTCAATTTGAAATTCTTGTTGAAGAGCCATATTTAACAACTCAGCCTCCAAGAACTCAGCCTCCTATTGAAGAGTCTCCTCGCATGTATAAAATTTGTCCCTAATAATCAAAAATGCAGATCAACAGCAACTGTTATTCAACCCAACATGGTCCCTCAATTAAGCTGAGCTGTTAATGCAGAATAATGTTTCCACAGTCCAACCAGCTTGCTCCAGAAAACCTCCAATACAGGATGGACAGCATGGTTGGATAAACAAGCCCTCCTTTCTTCCAGGCAAACCAGAAGGGATGTGACTGGCATTCTGGGAAAAGGATTGGGAGCTCTAAATGACATAGACTCAGAGGTATTAATGAGCAAACTTGTCACAATAACAAGCGACCTAAATAAACTGAAACACTCTCTACAATCTTCCCTTTTGGTTTTGGGAATGAATCAGTGGTTTCTAACAGACATATTAACTCAGTGGGAGGGAATGATTGAAAAAGATCCTCAATTTATCACAGATGCACTTAGCACAGTTCAAACCAATTTTTTTTTTCTTTAGCTCTCAGTTGTATACAAGCTCAACTGTGGATGCAGTCAATGACAGCTCCAGTCACAAGGGAAGGTGAAGAAGGTACCATACCCATTGAAATTCTAAAGGTAATTTGGGATAACATTGTTCCATTTGAAAAGAAATCCCAGTCCTGGTGGTATCTAGACAATTCTACCTATGATCCCATCTGCAGCACATCCACCGTTTTTGTGTTACCAACCCACAATCCTTGAGTATATAAAATTTAGGATTAAATCACAATGGAACTATACTCTGTCCTCTGGAGCATGGAGTATGGGCCCAAAAAGATAGAACTAAAAGGCAGACTATTGATGTCAATGTTCGCATTGTATGAGAGCAAAAAGGATTCAACTGTGAAAGTAGCACCATCACAGCTCAAGACAATTGTTTTGATACTGAGCAAAATATTTATTTTTAGGTTCATTCTAATAAAAACCTGGAAACTGTACTTGTGAATGTTGGTAAAGGATGTACATGTCGCAGAACCACTTGTGGTATTGTTTTTGTAGAAAATATTACTGTACATGCCAAGTAATCGCTGTAATATTTGTGCTTATAGATTTCTCATTATTACAAGATGCAATATTCATTGGGCTGTAAAAACTGATACTATATCCAATCTAATTATACTCTGATTCAAGATTTACATTGTCATTCTACTCCACTTGGTGTGAACCTTACACTGGTAAAGAAATTTCATGACACAAGGACCTGAGATATTTGCTGAAACAAGCCCAAGAAAATGAACAAAAGACTTTTTGATCCCTGTCCCTCACAACATGGAAGAAATGCATTGTGTGATGGAGCAGGTGAAAAAAGATGGAGAATACCAATGGTAGGACATTCTTTTTGGATGGTTACCAAGAGCTACTAGAATTCTCAACTGAGTGTTTTACCCGGTTGCCATTTAGTTTATATTAATCCTTTTGCCTTTTGTTCTAGTAATTGCAGTGTATGTTAAAGTCTGGATGATTATGAAACAATTAGCCTATCAGCTACCCCCACTAATACTAGACTATCCAAGTGTCCATGTGTAGTAAATTCCCACTCATCAACATAACCAGGGGTTCATCTGATTCTATACTTGCAGACTGACTAGTGTGGACAGTATATGGGTTTTGCCTGGAATCAGCTGTTACAGATCTATGTTGGTGAGCTCTTCCATTGGGTTGTACTAATAATCGATTTCCAATATTATTGTTTCTTCTTGACTTTGTTTATTTTATTTTTTTTTTCTGTCTTTCCATCACTGTAGGTGGCTGCAGTGCAGTTCTTATTCTCTCTCACTGACTTCCAGAATGAAAATATTCTGGAAACAAAGTTCAGAATCCAATTCCCAGAACACAGAACAGGCACCTAAACTACAGTTTTCTTTATTAATATCACCTTTGCTCAGTAGTTCAGCAGCAGAATGGCACATTGGTTTTGACAGCTTCTCCCTTCCCCCTTGTCCTGTGGTTTACACAGTGAAACAAAGGAAAAAACCAGAAGTGACAATGCTAAAGGGAATCTGAGCAACAAAGTACCACCATGGGAGGGGAATAAGAGGGATTTTACTGCAGGGGAAACAGACTTATGGCAGGAATGAGTCCATGTGCTTCAGTGATGATGGCCGGAGTTATTTTCAGCAGAGTTGTTTCTCACGTTACTTCTCCTTAGCTATTTAGCCATCAGGGAGAAGCAGCCTGTCAGAGTCAGTGCTCTCCTGGGTTGTTATGAAAACAGCAAATGCCACCATTAGTTTTTCTCTTTGGGTGAAAGAAGTGTTCAGTAAATAGTGTCTCCACCTAAGGCAAATTTTATATTATTTTGAGAGGTAACCATCACTCTCTTGTTTTCTTTCATCAATTCACAGTATATTAAACAGGTAAACCAATAGCAACTTACATAGCACCTTTCATTTGATGAATCCCAGGGCTTTACAGGGGTAGTTTCCCCTCCTGTTGATGCACAGTCTTACAAAGCACCCAGCAGTGTTATAAATAGTATAGGGCAGGAGATGGAACACAAAAGTGCTGGATCTAAATTAGGCTAGCAATTACTTATTTGTTTATTGAATAACTTATTGAATAATCTTAGCAGATCTTAGCAGTAGGTAGAATTTACAGCCTCAGACACAAATCTTCTGAATAACCCAAGAAATCCATCACATCCAATTTTGAAATTGTCCTATGGAAATCCACACAACAATCTAAATTTCAGACTTCACAGTCCATGTTTTACTTAAACTGCTATTACATGATTTCCTGTTTATGGCATTTGTGTTGCCTCTGATTTAAGCTGGGAAATGGCATAAACTCTAGTAATGGTGTTGAAGTACATAACCATCCACTAAGGATCAGCCATACCATCGTGCTTATTGTGCAAAGACTGCTCAAAATAAAAAGACACTAGGTAACTTAAAGCGATGCATCTGTGAAAACAGCAGCTCATTGCTAATGGTAGCAGAGGCAGATGAAAAACCAAAGCTTACAGCCAAAATCTTGAATAGATATAAAATAATAAATGTAATTAACTCCTAATCCTCACCTTAAAGTTAGAAGAACTCCTGCGAAACAAACTGTAAGCTTGCCTGAACTTGTATGACTTTGAATGCTCATTATGTTTCTGGATTGCTTGTAGCATAAAATTTAGCACTAGGAACTGCAGAAATGTTGAAGAGGTAAATGTAGGAAATAAAAAATACAGATGAATTTTTATTCATCTCTAATGACTGTCATCATTACAGATAAATAATTTATTTTATTGAATTATTTCTAGGAAGATAGAAGGCCAAAAAGGAGAGACATCAAGGAAAGAAGTGCCCACATAAACACAAAAGCTGAAGATGTCAGCTTAGGTCAACAGTGCTAGAAAAAGGAAGGGAAGCTATTTCATATTCTAAATAAGTAGGGATATTTTTTCAGGGATGCAGAATTGAAACCCAGATTTCTTCTGTTTTGTACTGCTCTGCAGGGCCTTCATTATCTGTAGCTGAATGAAAACTAATATTTTTGTAGTCCCTTCCAACTGAAACAGTCTTTTCTTCTCTAATAGCAACAGACAGCCATGAAAGCTGCTCATGGCAATTTAGGAAATCTGTTGCCAAGATGTGCCTCACAGGCTGCTGGGACTTGGAAAGCTGGTATATATGGATAACTACCAGTAACTTCAGGTCATTTGTACTGTTTTTCACATCATGCCTTATAGGTAATTCACACAGGAGTTCTTGGTTCTTCTCCAGAACCGCTGCAGAAATTTGTGTTATTTTTACTTTCTGGCATCTTTCCATTTATTGGCTGCCAAGATGGGCACATGGACAAGGGTGCTGAGTGTCTGCCTGACAGACTCCTGTGGCTGAGATTGGGTTGTCCAGGTGAAGTCTCTGCAAGTCACTGGGAAGTAGGCATGTTGGGAATTAGATTTTTTTCTCAGATTTTTTTTTTTTTTAAATATTCAGCAGAAGCTGAGCTACAAGTATTCTATACAGATTGAGGGGTTTTGGGCAGCTGTTTGTCAGATTTGTAGGGAGAACACAGTTCTTTACCTGTCCTTGTTCCTGAACAACTCAACAGACAGCAGAGTAGATCCCTGCTTTGGTCCTTGCTAGCAGGGATATCCCACTGTGTACTGCTGGTGCTCCCTTTGCTTGTGCTGGCAAACCCCAATTTGTTGGATGCTTTGGCTGAAAATTTTTTATGTTAATCTTTTATTAACATTAACCAAAAATTTGAATGTCAATGTTTTAATGTTAACAATTAATCCTGGGGGGGGAGGAGGGGATGTTGTTTACATCCAAATTCAAACCCTTTAGGATCCATGCAGAGCACAGAAAGTTCCAGGAGCCTGAATTATAGCACTTCAAACCTTTTTTGTGTGCTATGAATAAAGAGGTATCTCTGTTTATTGATCTGTTTCATCATTCTGCCTCATCCTGCAGTTGTTAGGGGTGGCTATCTTCCACTGAAAGGATTTCTTTTAGCAACATCTTGCTACAGCTGAATTTATTATTTAAGTATTGCTGTTATTACTGTGCTATGCTCCTCCAAGCCAACAAAGTCAAATGCTGTTGCTAGCTTGAAGAATATAAATAGGTTTTAAAATTACACCTGCAGTACTTGAGATAAAGCAGAGTAAGAGCTGATTATGCTTGGAACCAAGAGGAATTCCACAAAGCTCAGGAACATCTTTCTGCTACTTGGCAAATATTAAAATTTTCATCTTCCAACTGAAAAAATAATCAGTAACCTGCTGATGAGTAGCAACACATCACTTTAGGAGCCTGACAGTCAACAGTACCTTCACTCTGGGAATCTGACTCAGCTTCTACCACATCCAGTGCTGTGGCACTGAAATTTGAAGTACTGCTGCCATCTGCAGGGGTTCGACTTGATGCCATTTCCATGCTTTATTGCTGAGCTTGTCAGGAACAGAATATTCTTCAGAAACTTGCCCATTAGACATGTCAGACTCTATAATGATTGCTTTTTGCTGTGTACTCCTTTTATAGGCTCCAGAGGCAAAAAATCTCTAAACCAAAATTTCAAAACATATTTCACGGGGATTATTGTGGTCTGTACTTATAATGAAATTGCCGTGTATTATTCTATTTCCTCCTTTATTAGGTGCATCTCTCCTATAAACTTATTTCTAGTCTACAAAATAGACTGCTACCAGGTCAATGTGAAACCTTGTAAATCTGATCAAACACTGGATTTATCCCAACTCTTTTTCCACAATGAAAGGTGTGATTGCTCATTAACATGCAAATGTACTGCTCTGTAGCTAATTCTAGTCTTTTAGGTGCTCATGGACTTGTACCCTGTATACATGTATTTTAAAGAAGGTTTATTGGGTTGTGAAGAAGAATATAGGTTGAAGGAGGGAGAAAAGTTGACTGGGCTAGACCACGTAAAACAGTATTTGCTAGCTACTTGGTGGCCAGGTGAGCTAATCTAAATCCAGTTTATGAGTGCATCAATCAAGATACAACTCATACTACCTATAACAAAAGCAATTGGAAACATTGGCATGAGAATTGCAACTGTGATCATGTTAATGCAGAGGGAAAAAGGAGGTATTGAGTATTTGATGTTGAAATTGCGCATAAATCATTTATGGAGTTAAGTGTGAAGCTGTAGGATACTAAAATGTGATGAGCAACTGTGCATGCTGAAAAGGCACAAAGATCACTGGGCCTGGGGCAGATTCAGCAGCACAGTTCAGGACTGTTAGATGTAGCAGAGAGTTAAAGATGCTAGACATGAAGTCCTTCAAACCCTGGGATTACAGAATTTGGCAAAACTTCCTTGTCAGAGTTTTTCTAGGCATTCATAAAAGAAATAAAAAGTAATGAGGTCAAACTGTTGGATGAGTATGAGTTTCAAACATGACCCCATTGTGTCTGAGTTGTGAAGATGTAATAAATGATGGAGAGCCCCTACCTGTGAGGCAATTAAGAACACTTCTATCTTTGTATCTGATTCTATACCGTGGAAGTGATGGTTGAAGAGATCTTATTTTTCCTATCTTGAACAACAAGCATAGAAGACAAATGAACTACTGACTCCATGCAGACTTCTTGGCATCTAACAGATTGTTTTGCTTCTTATTTGAGGAGTTCAGTTTCAGGTCATTTTGTGTCTCCTCCTGATATTTTCTGAGAGGATTCTCCCTCTATTGTACATTCAGTACAAGCACACTTCCACATCAGAGATAATTGTTCTGGATAGGAAGAAAAAGATTTTTCTTTCCTTGAACTGAAGACAGAATTAGACAGCAATTCTCACCTCCAGTTTTTTTCTTTCATAACTGTGTTTTTCTTCTTGAAATGGCCTTATTTAATATTTATTTAAATATATTTTTATAATTTTATAAACAACAGCAGCTTGTAACTGTGACAAACTTGAGCTATAAGAATATTTGAAGTTAAAAAGGCTTTAGAAGTTCATGTTAAGGAGTAATTTCCAGTAATTTCTAAATCTGTGTGATGTGATCACTAGGCACTGCAATCTTGAACTGCTGAACAAACTTCATAACAAACCTCATAATCCTTCCCTGTTTACTGGAAATTGTTTAATTTACTGAATGATGACTTGGATGAAAGGGGAGATGCCTCCTCAGCAAGTTCACAGAGCACACAAAGCTGGGAGGAGTGACTGACACCCCAGAGGGCTGTGCAGCCCTTCAGAGGGACCTCAACAGCCTGGAGAGATGGGCAGAGAGGAACTGCCTGAAATTCAGCAAAGGCAAGTGCAGGGTCCTGCACCTGGGCAGGAATAACCCCATGGACCAGCCCAGGCTGGGGGCTGAGCTGCTGGGAAGCAGCTCTGTGGAGAAGGACCTGGGGGTGCTGGGGGACAACAAACTGTCCCTGAGCCAGCAGTGCCCTGGTGGCCAAGAAGGCCAAAGGGATGCTGAGCTGCATTAGGAGGAGCATGGCCAGCAGGTCAAGGGAGGGGATCCTGCCCCTCTGCTCAGCCCTGGTGAGGCCTGACCTGCAGTGCTGTGACCAGTTCTGGGCTCCTCAGCACAGGAGAGACAGGGAGCTCCTGGAGCTGGTCCAGTGAAGGGCTACAGGAGAGGATCTCCTGTGAGGAAAGGCTGAAGGAGCTTGGCCTGTTCAGCCTCAGGAAGATCTGACTGAGAGGGGCCTCATCAATGTCCATCAGTATCTGAGGGGAGGGTGTCAGAGGATGGATCCAGGCTCTTCTTGGTGATGACAAGCACTAGGACAAGAGGCAATGGGCAGAAACTGATGCACAGAAAGTTCCACCTGAACATGAGGAAGAACTTCTTTCATGTATGGGTGACTGAGCACTGGAACAAATTGCCCAGAGGGGTTGTCTCCTCACTGGAGATATTCAAGAACCATATGGATGCAATGCTGTGCCATGTGCTTTAGGATGACCCTGCTTGAGCAGGGAGGTTGGGCCAAATGACCCACTGTGGTCCCTTCTAGCCTGACCATTCAGTGAATCTGTGAAATACGGTCAGTAGAGTCCTGAAATGATTGAAATATGCACAGCAATGTTACTCAGTCTTCATCATAAAATGTTACCTGAATCCAAAGCAAGGCTGGACCAGTTTGTGTCTAATAAAGGTAAGTAAAACATTCTTTAAAAAAGTATGTGCTTGCCATTGTGTGTGTTTAGATGTCTAGTTGGTGAATTTGCAACCAATGATGGATGTGTTGCAATTGCACTCAGAAGTGTTTGAAAAGATATTGGATGTACAGGGTATTTATCTTGATCCTGCAGTCATCTTGTGCCCTCACTGAAATGCTGTAGGAAGACAGATGGGGTTAATTCCTGAACGGGAATAAAAGCCACTACTGAAGTGCAGCTGAAATACAGCTTCAATTTGTCAGCTGGAGTGCTGTTGTGAGTAACTATACAAATTCAATGCTAGCTTGGGACAAGTGACCATGAGCCATTCTCAATCAAATGCAATTTATGGCAAATGGAAAAACAGATCACAAACTGCCTTCTCTCTTATGTAAAATTAAAGGGAATTATTGCTCTGGAAGCCGTATTAGTTTTGCCTGTCACCCAGAAGATGAGTTGTCTCCCACTTCCAGAAGATAGTGCTCTCTAGACCAACACTATACATTGATTTTTGTTATTATCTAAGAAGATAAATCATTCTTATCTGAGCAACCAATGCAGTACTCTGGAGTTTCTTTGAAACCCAAGTACTTATCTATGCTAATACTGCTACAGAGGGAGAGATAATTCTTTCTTGTATTTACATGAAAAATACATTTTTTTTCTTATCTCTGTTTCATATATGCAGAAATATCTAACTAAAGCTCAAGACATTTGTATTGACCAGTTGAAAAAGCAAAAGAAGCACTTTAGAGACTCAGAACAGAAAGAGTTGTGGAAGTTGGAAACCAGCTCCCCTTGTTTGTTCTCTAGCAACTGCTCTAGCTTATACAATTCCATAACATCACTGGGCACTTTACATTGAGAGTACAAGGCAAAGATGTAAAAAAAAAAAGGATGGAGAAGCTAGAGGAAAAATAGGTAGTAGGAAGAAAAAATGGGGTTTGTGGTTATGCTATGTACTTATTATTTAAAGTAGCTGCTTTCACTCTCTAGGTGGTAGTATAATCTCCAAAGACCTTGTTACCCTTTTCAGAGCAACCATGCAATTTGATTTTATTTTCCAGCCTACAATTCTTCACAAGATTTCTTGCTCTAAGCTAAATTAGTACCTTCTGCTGCACAAAGCAAGAACAAGGACTTTTTACACAATGTTGGGACTTTGGGACTGAACATTTGAAATTCCTAAAAATAACTGAGCGTACATAAAAACAGTAACTGGAGGAGAAGGCTTGGAATTCCTATGAACGTTGGAAAGTTATTAGAATTAGAGCTGTTAATAGGGATTTATTAATTGAAATTTTGCTCTTTGATATGAATAGTTGCATAGTATTCATGGCCTTTCCAGGTTATTTCTCTGGAGCAGTACATCTCAAGAAGAACACTAAAAAAGCTCCACTTTCCTGAGGCTAGCTGTAAGAAATGTCAGTAAGGCATATTGCTCATAAATTCAGATAGGCTTTTCTGTGTAGTAGTAGCATAGTACTTCAGGGAAAAAAAATCCACAAAAAGAAACCTCTTGCAAAATTTTTGTCATTGTGCTGAAGTCAATTTCAGTGATCTCAGCCATCCTGGATGAGAGGAGATTTCCATGCCTCCAGGACTGTTAGAACTGCCAGTGGACTCCACAGACATCAGTATGCTTCTGCAAAGTCACACAGGTGACGAGGTAGTGAAGCCTGGAATTCCCGGGGTTCAGAGAGCTCAGGGAAGCCACCTAGGGGGCTGATGATGTCCTGATGAGTCTGCTGGTGTCTTGAATGCCTTCCAGCCTCCCACAGGTGGGAAATTCAGGGCTGCTCTGTGCTTCCATCAGGTCACAACAGCTATAGGAACTTGTGAAGTGGAGGAGAACTGCTCTATGTTCACTTCTGAGACAGCAGCACAACAGCCCCGTCACTTTGTGCCTGCCCCTACAGGCGCTGATGTACCAGGGCAAGAGGCTTGTTTGAGCTAGATCCATCTGGATGTGTAAACACACATGAAAATGTGTGTGAGAGACAATTGGTTTTTGTAACACTCTTTCTTCTGACAGGATTCACTAATTGGACCTACCATGAGCATGGCTCAAGCACTCATATTCAAAGCAGGCACCGTTCCTGCCAATCTGCTGCTTAAATTGATGCTGCTACTGTGGGCTGTCACTGGCTTCCCCCGGGCTTGGCAAGCACTGTCACTTGGAAAGCAGCAGGCAAATGTCACCACTATCTCATGACAGGATTCCTTTAATCCTTGGCATCCCCTCACATGGTTGCTTGCTACTTAATGAGTTGCTCCTAAGCACACAGTTAAATGGAGTTGTAGGAAACTGAAAGCTCTCATTGCTTCAGCTGTTGCTTTGGCAGGGTTTTTTCAGCAGTTTGCTGCCTTTGACAGTGTCTGGAACACATGCTGTTCTCCAGATACGGCTGAGGCCAGCCTTAAACTGCAAACGTCGTAAATGCAATCCTGAATGCCTGCTTCAGCCAGTCACTTCAGCTTTTTCCAAGAGCTGGGCCATGGGCAATTGGACTTAATCCCTTATAAAGTTCACTTCATCTATACATAAAACATGCAAATACGCATCTGCGAAATAAATGGCATAAAATTAATTTATGCCTAGTTTTTCCTCCACAGGCACTTTTGCTCTGGAGAAGATGCAGTATACAGCAGAATAAGCACTGTCTGGGGGACAGTGTGGCTGCCTTGTTAGAGAAAGAAAGTGAAGTGCAGTGGAAATAAGCTGAAGAAATAAGAGCCCCCGTGGTTAGGCAGCTCCATCTTGTGCAGGAGAAATGGGTTTAATCTGTGCCATACACTTACTAAGTGATACTCATCAAACACCAGAGCACGGGCCACAGCTGTGCTGTGCTTATGTGGTGCTGGTGGGAGCTAACCCACCCTGGGGACCTGGGCCAGCTCTGCTTGCAAACAGCTCTGAACCTCCAGTTTAAACAGCAGTTCAGGTAGAATGTCCATGGACAGCTGACAACTGGACTTCTAGTCCAAGGACAATGAACAGTTTGAGCATCTATTGTCAGTATTGCCATATCTGTGTCCCTTATCTCAGACCTCTCCTGTCTCAGAATCTCAGGTGCAATCCCCTGCCACCTTTAACTGCTCTTTTCTGCTTCCACATGCAAAATAACAATTTAAGAGCTGTTTGTTCAACTGTCATCCGCTTCCCACACCTTTTCCAAGCTCAGGCTTAGATATCTCTTAGTTGCTCTGCAGAATTTGTCCAAGGCTTTTATTATGTTCTTTAAAATCTCAAAGCCAAATAAAACATCATTTGACAAGTCAGCAGGCAGAAAAACTCAGAATCTTAAGAATTTTGTTTAAATAATAATAATGGTATTAAAGCATTTACCAGAATTAAGAGAAATTATATAATTCAGGTCAGAGAATTAAAATACTTGGAGACCTCGGTTCTATTTTTTTAAGCCCACGGACTATTTAATAATAATTTTCTTCTAAAGATAAAGAAGTATTTTTTTGCCATCTATGTTGTTAGTACCAGCTGTTCAAGAGAAAATAAATCTCTTTCCAATCTTCAGAGCTTTAAAGAATAATCTATTTCAGACAGAAATGGTTTGCTGCCTCATGTTGGGCAGGCTTCCCAAATTTTCACTTAAAATAATATCACACATTTGCTCATAAAGAACACCGGAAGAGTGTGATTTACAACATTGTTTTTGAATGCAAATGACACTGTCTGCAGCTGAAAGGTGGTTTCAGCTTTGAATTAATTTACCAACTAAAGCTCTTGTGTTTCCAGTAAATCCAAATGTTTATGCAAGTCCTAGGTCTAGTTTAATGAGGTTGAGAAGGTTTTCAGTACATGCTAACACTCAAATGCTTGCTAATGACACGACTCATGAGCAAGACAATTCCATCTGTCTGCATGCTACAGAGGAGTGAAATTACTGGCTTTCTGTTAACCTGTGTTGGCTCTATTTACCCAGGAGGACCCAGGGCCATGGAACCCATGCAGACTGGCCCCCTCCACCATGTGCCTGAGCTTGTCACAAGGGGACAGAATCCACTGCTTTTGGCACGTGTGCCCACTACTGTGTGTGTCCTCAACGAATCCTCCCGCCCAAACCAAGGAAAAGAGCTGTGAGAGGAGGTTTGGTGGATCTCTGTCGTTTGTGGGCAATTACTTGCCACTCTCTGACCTAGGAGGCAGAGGACAGGCCATGCCCATGTTCTACTCTGCTCATGCACAGTCCAGTGTGCTGGGGAAAGCAGCTGGGCATCCTGGCAAAATAATAGCTGAGAACAGGTGGCCACTGCCAGCCACAATTGCCTGCTCTCTAGCTGCTTTCCCAGAGACAACAACGAGGGAAAAGGGGATCAAGAGCCAAGGGAATCACTGCTGTTTACACCCATGGGATCTAGACTGAGCTCCCTCAAGCTGGCAGGACAGCTGTTGTGGTCAAACATTTAACTACAACACCACAGCTCTTATTTTTTCTTATGATTTTTGTGGATCACCATGAAAATGAATGATTTGATTTTTTTGTGTCCAAGTTCCTGTTAGAATCAAAGCTGTGAGGACAAAATGAATGAGAGGTCAGCGAGGACAGCAGATGTTTGCAGAAGGAATGGCTCTGCTTTTATGGTCATAAGGTTGGTTCTGAGGATGAATGTCAGTTTCCAATATCACTTCCACCTCAGCAGCTGAGGTAGTGTAAGATGGGAAATGATTTCACTATTGCTAAATCAAAGAGGACAAGGATCCAAAGCCGTATCACAAAGGAATTGCACACATACCATCAAATCAGAAGACAGAGCAAGCACAGGTAAGAAGATGCATGGTGCTCTTCTGACTTTTCTTGGGTATGTTTTTATTCCCTGCAGAGATGCGCATGGGATCCTTCAGGAAGATCTGTGCACCAGAGAGAGTGAAACAGTGTTTCCTACTCTCACAGACATATTTGAGAGCACATTCATTCACATCGGTGTTTCTTTGCCAGTTATGGCCATAATCTTTCTTCAGATCTGGAGGCTTGCTTGCCCTTCCCCTGGCTCCAGGAAAGTGAGCTCCCAGTGAGATGCACATTCTGGCTGCAGAAGCTGCCATGTCCCACACACCTGGCCTTGTTTCCTCTTTACCTGGACATGTCAAGGCAAGCTCCTCCTCTTCTGCACCTGCCAAACCCAGGCACAGCTACACGGTGAGCACTACTGGCCTTCTGCAATGACCAGTTGGCCATAAAAGAAAATCTGTATCATGACCATCTGCCTTGGGGAAAAATGCTGCTTTCCCCAAAACCAACTTTCTCATCTAAATCTGTTCATAGCTGCCAGTTTCTCTCATCTGCTCTGGATGTAGATCGTTCTAGAACACTCCAGTCGATTGTCCTATGTCTCTCTGACAACAGTTTCCAAATTTTAAAAACGCAACACATCCAACCTTACATGTCTGGCACTATTCAAATGTCCCCAGACATTCCTAATAGCTCTGAAACCTTTCTCAGTATTTGTTTTTTCTCGTGTATTTGAAGAACTTGCCAGGTTAAATGTGAAATCACCCTGTGAAACAGCAGACGATGCACATTTCTTCACTTTCTGCAACCCAAAAGGCACAACAAAAAGCTATTACTTAGGAAACCCAGTTAGCGTTCCTCTTGCTGTGCCTGCTGCTCTCCTGGCAAAGGCTTTGCTGACTCACCAGCTGATTCACACAGGCAGCAGCAGCTTTATTTGGTTCTGAGGAGCACCACTGTGCCTGTGTGTGGTCTCCTGCAGCCCCAGGCCACACCTATATATAGCTGCTGTCTCTACCCCGGTGGGGTCAGCTGAGCACAGCCTCCAGAGCCTCCAGCCTGCGTCTCTGTCACTCACAACCTGAGAAGGATTCCTTGTTTCTGTTTCGTTGCCAATAGCTGCCTATTGGTCTTCTCTCCCCGCCAGTGAACATGCACAGCTCCCAGGAAACCAGCTCAGGCCACACATCAATAACTGCACAGACTCTTATTTAAATAAAATCACTGGCCATAAAAGATTCTAAAGTAATTTACACATATTCTGGGAAAAGCAATGAGAGTTGAAGCTATGGGGGCACACGCTGTCTTAGTTCAGCTTCATGAAATATTGGTGTTGGCTTAGAATTTTTTTCATACCACATAAGCCACAAAGAGAGAAGACACCTCTTTGCTAGATGGACTGCAATCCTTAAAAAAAAAAAAAAAAAAGGGAAAGCTATTCAGTATATTCAGTATAGAAGCAGAAAATGAGTGGTATGTGTGTCTTGTTTCCATTTTATTTTCTTTTTAGTTTTGCTCTTCTGCTTTTCCCAGTTTGTAATGTTTCCACTACTTGCAGGTCTTAAACTGTTTAAATCTTCACCTCAACTTTTCTTACCTTAATAAACTACACAACTGTTCAATTAATGGAAACATTGAAAAACAGTGCTTGGTCCAAAACAGACTGAGCTAAAATTGAGGATTAGTAGGTTTAGGAGGTTAATTGTGTCCCTTACTTTTTACCTATTTTATTTTAATAGATTTAGTTTACCAAGGGGCTTCTATTTCTGTGCACAAGCTGACACTGATAGGCTCCGATAGGGTAACTTGGTGAGACACACTAACTTGCCTGCCAGTTTTTTTTCTTCTGATCTGAGTTTGTCTCCCACAGAGGCAGATGGGAATGTTTACTCAAGAAATTTGAGGGTGGTCCTCTCAAATTACAACTCCAAACTGCCCAGCAATATCAAGTGCTTGGATGAAAGTGCCCCAGGACAAAATGTTCTAGGAGTCTGCTGCAGTTCTGAGTTTCTGTATGTGGAGAAACAACAAAGCTGGGAAAAACTGGTATTTATAATGAGGAAATTAAACTGTATGGAGAAAAACAAATTGGAAAGAGAGGTGTGTATAAGGAAAAGTCACCAAACACTGACAACTACACATCTTTGCATTTTTTCTCAAAGGCAGTATATTGTCTGGGACTGACATCCAAAACTGGATTTGAGGCAGCACTAGAAGTGGTGGTGTGGGACTGATATTGCATAAAGTATCCATAAAAAGGGGAACAAAAATGCTATATAAGTGAGCTATAGAGGTTTTGAACATTGTGTATTAATTTTCAATGTCTGGAGAGTCAGCTTCTGGGTGTCAGTTCCTCATGGGGATGTCCTCTGAAAATCCCCCCAACACTGGACACGTTCAGACTCAAGGGCATGAAGAATATCTGGGGAGAATCTAAGTGTAAAAGACTGCAGGGTCACAGAAAGACTCCCAATGAAAGTCTGAATATGCAAAAAGCTCAGTAAAAATTTCCCCCATATTATTCTCTGTCTATTAAATAACATGAGTGACCAGAATAGCTTCTAAAAGGGCCACTGATGTCCTCACACAGAAAAAAAATCTGCCAAGAGAACATAAGTTCCTCTGGTATCTTCTTCAGTCCCTCTTCTGACTTAAAGACTATTAAAGCAAAGCAGCGGCAATATCCAGGACGAGAATACCCAATGGTTATAGATAAAAAGTGAGAGGGAAAAAATGCTGCTGCAGTTGAGTAATAAATAGTAAAATAGCCAAAAGGAGCGAAATCACGTTTGTGTGTGTGTGAAAATAATCTCGGCAAGATGCTCTGATGTTCCTGCTGATGTATGGCATGCAGGTTGATTCATAAATGATCTTTTCATCAAAATGGCATAATCTTCCTGCATGACAATAAAAGGCAGTGAATATATCAACTGAGAACATCAGAAGAAGAGACTTCATTCATAAATACAAAATACTTAATGACTTTACAAGGGCATTGATATATTTATTCTCTGATGCTCTGGCTGACAAAATTTCAGATGTAAAGTAATCAATAGCTCCAGATTTCATTTTGTACATAGAAAATTTGCTCTCAGGGTGCCTGAGCACCCTTTGGTATCCTGAGACACTTCAGACTCCAAAAGCCAAGATGCCTTGGTCTCTCTGAGTCACTCTTTTCTGGAAGCCTTCCAGTGAAAATGCAAACACCAGGATCTTCCCCTTCAGTACTCTGCTCCCTCCCCTTTGCTGCCAGATTCCTTATACTCTGCCCTCCCTGTTGGCTCCTCCAACACCTAGAAAGCAACTCCAAGGCATTGCTCATGTGACGTTCATGTCCCAAGGGAAGGGTTTCTTAAATGCACGGAGATAAACCAGCAGTGCTGGCTGGCAGTAAGGACTTTGGCCACCTTGGAAACAAGGAGGATCATCTCTAGGGAGTCATGTTGTTCTACCATGTCTTCAGGGAAATCCTTCTCAGTTATCTGGATACCACAACCAGGTATCATACCACAACCAGATAGCCTATCTGCAGTCCCTAAATATGAGCTCTTTTCAGATACTAACAAATTAAAATTCAAAGTAGATTCAATTAAAGTTTATTCAAGATACTGTCCATGAAAAATTATCATTATAGCATAGCCTCTGTCCATGACCAATATTTAGGAATCACATTAAAAATGCCTGACACTCCTGTAATTGTCTTTCATTTGATTATCTCAAAGTATTTTCTAAACAATTACATAACCCCCACAACACCTTGTAATGAAATAGTGGTAGTGTTTACAATTAGGAAAACACAGAAACACTGACAAGATAGAGCCAAAATTATCAAGCATGAATGATTAAACACAACAATTTGAAGCCCTATTTATTTTAGTAAGTGTTAAAGTATATGTCTGCCACTGATTTTACAGAAATCAGAAGGTGACACAAAGATAAACTAATAAAGCTATTCCCTTTAACTGGATAAATCCATATGTAAATGCCTGATTACAAGTAATACCTTCTCAGGCTTAATAGTGATTGACTGTATTCTTCAGTTACAAAGCATGTGAAAGAAATCTTTCATCTCAGGGGCCTGCATGGAAAGATCCCAAAGGATTTAATAAATGTGTTTTGCTGCAATGGAGCCATTTCAGGAGTGGACTGTGACAAGCCCTTCACAGCCCACAGGGACTTTCACAGCACTGTAAAAGAGCAAGTGAAGAAGGTTGTACTGACCTGAGTCTGCAGGGAGAATCTGGGTCAGAAGATTGCAATTACTTGAGCTGCCTGAGCAATATGAAAGTGCCACTGATGTTTATCTGAGCTCTGAAATAATCAAGGTATACTTTCATTTGTCAGAGAGAATTTAAGCAAAAGTTTAAGTAGTAGCAAAATGTGTGTTGAGTTCGATTTTTCACAATACTTTGAATGTGAAAAGCCTTTGTAAGATGGAAAGTAACTCAGTAGAGAAGCTGTCGAATGACTAACCAACACTGAATTAATGTAGATGTTAGATAATAAATATTCACAAAAAACTGCTCACAAGATATTCATGTAGTGAAAATATTTTCCAAATAAATTCACAAATACCTAGAGTAAATGAATGTGAACATTTTGAGAGCAGGAGAAAGAGAAGGATATGGTGACAAACTTATCTCAGAAATGGCTTTTTATGCTGTGATCCAATTCTTGCAGAAAATGTCATGGGATTAAGTACAAAAATCAGCATATCATGTAACTGAAACATTAGGTGGTCTAAACTCCATTATAGAAGATAAGCTTTATTTAGCTGACTAGCATGCATTAATACCCAAGGTTGCTAATGTCCTAAATACAGCTCTAGTGAGAAAAGAGCTGCATAGCCAGTGAGGAAGAGGCTGTTTCCTTCTGTTCAGAAAAGAGCTTAATCGCTATTGTTACAACTGAAATAGCACTCAAAAAATAGCCGAAACAAGATCCTTTACTTGGTGAAATCTAATAGCTGGCCAGTCTAAAAGAGACAAGTAGCAGGCAAGCCATGCACAGACTTCACACAAAAGCAAACTTCAGAAGTCTTTTGTAAAGTGATTTATTTGGTCATTATCTAACTATATTCAGAGCATAAAATAGAAGATTGTGGAGCAGTACTGGTGAGTTTAAACAAACTCTTTTACTCCACATCATTTATAACACACATTAAAAATATATCCAAAACAAAAACCACAGGCTGATGAACTTCCCAAGGATGTTTAGAGTATCTTTTATTCAGAGAAAACTGATATCAACAAATACAAGAAAATATTGTTACGAGTAGCTGTCCATCAGCTGACATCTATAAATTTCTTAGGGTTAAAAAAAACCACCCATGTTTGTGATAGAAATTATGTTTTAAAAATAATAATAAAATACCTTTTCCGTATGTCTTCATCTGGAATGACCCAAAGAGAAGCTGACACAGTACTATTTCAAATGTAGTTAATGTCACTTCTGTCAAAATATCCTGCATCTTGTTTTATTGTAAGAAGAGGTAAATTTAATTATTTTGTTTTTAAAATAAAAACTATGGATGGTTTTACTGTTTGTGGATACTGGAGCAGCTGTAAACTATGTATGATGTATTCCCTCTGTAAGAGAAAGGAGCTGTTCAAGCACTCTAACAGACAGCTATTTTAGTTCAGAGGATATTGCACAGTTCTGCCATAGGCCTTTGACCAAACTTTCCAAATAGGAACAGTGAAAGCTAAAGTTAGGTTTTCTCTTTCTATTTTTAGGTAGCTTTATATAAAAAATAAAATTAAAAAAAAATCATGCAAGGTTCTGTATTCTGCTTTTGCTACTAGACGAGCAGCAACAACCAGTTTAGCAATTTTAAGACTGAAATCACCTCCTCTTCCATAAAAAAGGATGGATTAAAAATCTTAAATTTGAAACTTTAAATGTAAGCTATAGCAGCCTGTACTTCCAAATTGCAGGCATTACAAAACAGTACTTTTTAATAATTCACCTTAAACAAAGTCACAGCAATCTCTGGTCTTCTGGTCAGGGCTCCAGAGGCTCTTCCTCTCCCCACTTCTGCTGCAGTGCTTCAGTTCTCATCTGCTGCCTCCTGCTCATCAAGCTCTGGCCTGATGCTCCTCAGCTTCATCTACCCTTACTCCCTGAGGCAGAGCTACTCCAGTCATAGCCCATGCTCTGATATTAAACCTCAATCCTAACTTGCAGTATTTGCTAATGTCTAATACTTGGCATCTCATAAAGCTTTAACTGCTAATTAAGCTGTCCCATTCCTTTTTCACCTATTAATGTCTTTGCAATCCTGAATCTGTGGTCAGAACAGTATTGAATTTGGCTTTCTACAAGTGAAGTCCAAAAGGTAGACCCAACATAATGATTTTACTTCATGAACCTTTATCTCTTTTTCCTTAGCAACTAAATCTATGAGGGTATTTAGGTAGTAGCACTCATATATTTTAGAGCTGGCTCTAAAAACAGTGCAGGATTTATACAGGCCAATGGAGAACCAATTTTGTGAAATTAAGAAGTTGAGGTTGACCTGACAAGTCTTCAAATATTCTAGCATAATTTTCTACTCTAGAAAATTATTTATGAATTTCCATAGAAATATTTTTTATGCATCTTCCTAAAATGTGTAACATGTAAAAGGCCTTTTGGCTATACCTAATTCTTAAGTTTCTTCTATACTGGTATATACAAAAAAGAACAGCTAAGTAGATTGCAAATGGAGGCTTCAAAGTCAACAGAAAAATCAACATAATCTGCCCTGTGTGCATCTCCTGTCATGGATTCCAATCTAAATAAATTATGCACAACACAATATGATTCCGTGAACTCATTAAAGCCCCTTAATCCAGCAGTATAATATCCAAGTTGCAAGGGAATGCAGGTCATTTGGAGTGGTTATACATTAAAGACAGAAGAAGAGGCTAAGGTCTAGAAGACAGCTGTGTAATAGAAGCAGAAAATCCACATGCAAAAGAATATGAAGATAGGGACAAGTAAGAAAATAAATGCTTTTGCCATCAACTACCTCTAAACAGGAGGGTAAAAAGAAATGTGGCTGATAGGACAATCAAAGGTTAATGTCAGGAGAAGGCAGTAAAAGCATGTCAGCATATTCCCCATTAGCAGCCTGAAAATCACTGTACACAAAGGAGTGAGCCAAAGAACCCAGCACAATAAGGACTTTCAGGAAGGGCACAAAAAGACAGACTGACAGCCCAGCTTACATAAAGTGTGTGCTGCAAATTGCAGAAAGAAAGGCTTTGGAATAGGGGCCATGAAGTCAGGTGCACTTTCATCATCCTTGCAAATAATTTTTAGCATTAAGAACCCATTTGGGTTTATGACATGAATTTTGCTGGAGTACACCCCCTGAGTTACACTGCCTCTCTAGGCTCATTAGGGTTTCAGCAAAGTCTGAAGGAGCAAGTTGTTATACTTAAACCTTCCAAGAGTAAAAAAAGAACCTGTTAATATCTTTGCAATACAGGAATATACCTGCCAGTAAGCTGCAAAAATTTTTAAGAGACATCTTTCTAGTTAATTACTACAAATCTGAACAACAATTGCAGTGCAATATTTTTCTCTTTCCTGTCAGGCACTTCTACATTTGTTAGCACTCAGATACCAATTATTTTGTACCCAAGACCATGTAGATTGATAACTCAGTATAGGCAAAATGCTGGATATTTAAGAGCACAAGCTGACTTTGTAGCTTGGAGGTTTTTTACTTTGTTTCAGAAAAGTAATTTGTGAGCCCATCTCTTGCCACATATCGAAATAAAATGTATGGGGAAAGAGAGGGGAAAATGCTGTGTACTTGATCACTAGACATCTCTGCTTCTATACAGAAAACAAATTACCTACCATGTTCCTTACATCCACTTATATTACACATGCCTGCAGTACATTTGTTGAACAAGGCATTTCAAAACAGTTTCACAGGTTTAGTTCCAGCAAAAGCTTCATGCTAGTGCATGTTTTGTTATGATCTTTTTTTTTTTTCCCATGTTGCCTTGAAGCAGAGTTTCAAAGAAAAAATTGAGACTTCTCTCCAAAACAGGAGTAGACCACATGGCATGTTATTATTCAAAAAATGCCAATCTAACAGCCTTCATCCAATCTAGGAATGTCTTGCAGAAAACATGTGTAATGAAGGTAGTATGTTGTTATCATACTGGCACTTTAGAAATTATGCAGGCTTTCATTGTGAAATGACAAAAAAACCACAAAAAAAGGTAGCACACTCAAAACCATTACTGTTTCAAGGCATGCATAAGTAGTGCATAATGCCATGCTGGAAGAACAAGTTGAAGTATTGAAAGAAAATATCCCTCCTCCATGTCCCAAAAATGTCATGCAGAAGAATTCTGTGTTTTCAGCTACACATTATTACACATCTACTCATATTTTTATTGAATTGATATATATTTTAATTAAATAGACATTTCTGATTTTCAGCAGCACTCTAAATTTAATTTAAACAGTTCTTCTCCCTTCAAGTAACATTATAAATCTATTAAAGGGCAATATCAGAAATACAGTGGAGTTTTTCTTTTGATGTACCTGGCAGAAGAGACATAAGCTTACCTGCAAACAAAACACATAGTAACAAAAGGAATGAAAAAAACCAAACAAACCAGAAACCAAAAAATATGCAAGCTTCATTCAAAAGTGTCAGCTATATGCAAAAATTTTCCAAATATATAAGCAGATTCAGGGATTCTGCCTGTGCTGAAAGAGACAGATTCGAGGGTTGTTTTCAAACTGCCCTGTGCCTGTCAAGTGCAGCTTGTCCTATCTTCTTATTAAATCCTTTTCTAAACCTTTGCTGTGTGAGGGATTCCATTCTGTGTGCGTGTGAGCTACACAGCCTGTGCAGTCTTCAGTAAAGGTTTCTGTTCAAACTTTAGTAAAATATGAGGGGAAACCTTTCAGCTCTTGACCATTTTCTGAAATATCAATAAATATAAATCAAATGAACTCTCTGTGTTCTTATTCAGTGCACATTGCTTCCTCCCTCCCTGCTCAAGAGTCACTGGCATTTCAGCTATCCACATGCTGCAGCATTTAATCAATGATTCAGTACACAGCCCATGAGATATGCCACAACTCTTCAACAAGCAACTTGTATCTGTCCATGGGGACAGAGGATCTGAGTTTGTGTCAGTCTGTTCTTGTCAGTTATAATTAACCATACACCTATTTACATACATAAATATTTATACACAAAGAGAAAACTTCCTAGTGCTTTATCAGAACTCACTTTATCACAGTGGATTCTGATGGCAGCAAAACACAGTTTAGTTTTGTTAAAAACTCAGAGAGAATTTTGAATCTCATAAATATAGAAATCATGGCTCAGATTTTGAGATGTTAAGTACCTGAGGTATCTGGGGACACCTGGAAATTGTAGATGTGTGCTATCCTTTTAATTTTAAACATCTGGCCACAGTTTTCAGTGGAGACAGAGGAAAATGAGTGACATTGTACAGAACTTTTATGAGACTTCCAAGTTTTTCTCAGGCTTTAATAAAAAACCCGAGAGGGATGAGCCTGTCAGGTAATGAGAGTGGCAAGGAAGAAAATGTGTAATGGATCTTCAGAATGGCCCAGATTTATTGCCTGTGTTGTACTGGGGTGGGACCAGCTCAAGACAAACCATCTAAACAGTGTTTGTTTCGTAATTCACTGGCTAAGCCCAATGACACCTACTGTGCAAAGAATTCAAATATTAGAAGAACCTTACGCCAACCAGTAGCTGGTGTATGAACTTGGAAAAAAGAAGTGTAGAATATCTACTGAGCCTCGTTTAACTGAGGGAAAGTATTTTTTAGAAAGTAGCTACCAGACTTTTACCTGGTACATTTTGAAGTCTCAGTGATTTGTTAACATCTAGCTAGATATTGGGAAAATAGTGACATGTAAAAAAAGACTAAAATCATACCAAAGTAATGGCTTTTATGGTCTACTTTTAATGGCAGTCTCAGTGGAGGCATTTAAGGACCAAACAGATGAATTTGTGACTTACACTCACCTTGCACTGGACTCCACATGCATGACAGCACAGGCGTTATAGACCGACAAGAGTTGACTTTTGCTAAAAAGGAACAATTTCTTCTGTCAGCTCTTCTCATCACCTGGATGCAGTGTTCATGCAGCCTCATGCTCAGCCAAATCAGAAAACAGATCTAGACAAAAACCAGAAATTTTTGACAGTAAGTGGCCCATCTTCCCCTTCTTACTAGACCATTTACATCAGGACAACCACTTTGCTTAAATATTTCTGTTCACTACAAGAAAGCCATTGAGGTGTTGGAGTGTTCGTGTTCGTGGAGAAAGGCAACAAAGCTGGTAGAGAGTTTGGAGTACAAGTTCTGTGAGGGGTGGCTGAGGAAGCTGGGGATGTTTAGCCTGGAAAAAAGAAGGCTCAGAGGAGACCTTATCGCTCCCAACTACCTGAAAGTAGGTTGCAGGCAGGTGAGCATCAGTCTCTTCTCTCAAGTAACAAGTGATGAGAGAAAATAGTCTCAAGTTATACTGGGGGAGGTTTAGATTGGATATTTCTCCAATAAAACAGTTATGAAGCACTGGAACTGTTTTAATTTACTACCCTGTTCTTTCATGGCCCAGAAATAACTAGGAGGGCAGATTTACTCATCTTCATACAAAAGTGTACTAGCTCCACTTACACAAGTGATGCCAGCATGAGCACAGGGAAGTGAGAGACAGGAGCTGACTCTGGGCATGTATTTCCTCTTTCCAGAAAATCCAAACCCATATTTGCTGCTTGCAGGCAGCTCCCAAGTCCAGCTGCCACAGCTTTGGCCTCTGCTCTACCTTCTATCCAGGGAATTGACGTGTCTGCATCTGACTTGCAATTCCCCAGTTATGGCACCTTGGAAACACAGCTTCTAATTTTCAGCCCCTCATTACTATTCAGATCTGGTTTTAGCCAGGATACCTCCCATTTTTAAGTCAATAAGCACCTTTAAAGACCACATCAGTCAAATCACAGTTGACAAAAATAGTTGACAAAGAATTCAGGAATACTTTTGACAATATTCCTGAATTCTTTGTAAATCAATACACAAACTGATTCCATTCCTATCACAAAAATTGTGACTCTCCTTTCATACCACTGAACCTTTTTTAAAAGCGGTAGCAGGCAGTGCCTGAGTGCACAATTGCTGCACTAGAGGGAGTAGGAAGCTCATCTCTGCAATGAGCCTGATGAGAGCTGCTCGGGCAGTGGATGTGCTGTTTAGGGGTTCCTGACTACTGAAAACTGAACTGTGAATCGGGCACATCATTAAACCCCAAAGCTCATACTCTGTGTGGGAACAAGCCTCTTCTGAAAATCTCCACTTAGAACACTGCTAGTTGTTTCAGAATATTTCTTTCATTGAAATACATTCATGTTTCAAAATTACTTGTTTCTGATCCAGGATCTGACTGCATGCTGTATACATGCCTCATCTTACCATGATTTTCATTTTTTGTCTTAGAACAAAATTTGTTTTCAGTGTCAAACAACCTCTGACTTTGCTTCTTTGTATAGCAAACAGTCCTCCAGCAAACACTGGAGACTTGTTACAAATTTCTCTTCTGAAGATGAGAAAAGCACTAAATGGGTGGTATAATCTGTTTCTGTCCTTAAATTACAGGCCAAATGACCCATGCTACATCAGTTAATAAAGCTTTTCATAGCTGACAGGCATGCTTTAATCACTACTAAAAAGCATCAATACACTTCCATCTAAAATGCTCTAACAAGGGTTTTTCTTAAGAAAGAAAAATCCATCAAAATTTTTGAAGGAATCAGTGAGGGATAAATCCTCGTGTCTTTTTTCCTTTACTGTGTCAAATGGATGCCTGCATCTGGAAAATTGTAAATGTGAGAAAGCAGTAGAGCATAACAAAGAGAAGGGATAACTTCATAAACTGCTTCTCATATATTGCTGCAGTAGCTGCAGAAGCAGATCCTCTATGCCATCAACAGGAAGTAATGTACTTTCACTCAGAGAAGCTATAAATATTATTTACAACTCTCAGAGCCAAAGTCAAAATTACTGTTATGGTAAGATTCCCCTGTCTTCAACCATTGTAGCCTCTTCTGCAGTTTCAGATATTTTCTAGATTTTAACCATTTTCTTTGGTCTGCTTCCCTTTCACATTACTTTCTGACCAGAAGGCAACAGCAGAATTCTCTGCTCTCACTTCTTTGCCATTCCTTCGCCACTCCCTCCACACCTGTTTTCAGTTGTGATGTCTTTTTCTCTTGCTCAGTCTTTTGGCTTTTTGACTGTAACATCTCCATACCGTCCTCATGACTTTCTTCTCTCTCATTCTCAATCCTGTGCTCCTCTCCTGGTCCTTTCTTTTCTACCTTCAAACAGATCATAGGCTCCATTACCCCAGAGCAATTTTAAGTCCCTTTCCACAGCTCCACATCTCCTCCTTTGGGATATGCAAATCACATAGCCTGTTTCCTCACTTCTAGTTCTCCATAATCCATAACCTTCTAGAAACAAACGAAAAATGCCATTAGTATAATTACTTTGGGGTTTCAAAACTTTGAAATGTTAACTAGTGGGCATAATTTTCCAGGAAAATTTGAAAGGGAATTAGTCTGATGAAGGAGAACTAGAACACCTAAAAACCAAAACCTCTTCAAAAGATATTGAAGTGCTTGGAACTAGCTTTGCTTTCTTTTACAGTGCTGTGTGAATGGATACTGATATTCCACCATTTGCCTCTGCTTTAAAGATGAGCAAAAATAGTCAGAAACAATTAAACTGTGTTATAACATTGGGGCGAAAGTAGACCCTACATCTTGTGGACATAAAATCAATATCTTGATTTGCATGAATTACCCAAATCCATCCAATTCAAGCTCTGATTTGGGAAGCCTCTTCTTCTCTTAAGACTGTAGCGCACATTTAAAACCCCTTTTTCTTTAATAAATATGGAATAATTCTATTGTCTGTAAAAACTGTCCATTGCAAAGAAAATGGAACAGAAGAGTTTTGGACTTATTCAGCCACTTCCAAAATTATTTATCTTTATGACATTGGATAAGTCTCTTGAACTTTCCCTTCCCAGTTTCCTCAACTGTAAAATAAAATTTATACAACTTGCCCATTTTTGAGATGGAGGAAGTGTACATTCCAAAAATTCTATGAAAAATTCTGCCTCATTTTCCTAAATCTGTTTTACCTCTACCTACCACTTAAAAAATAGATGAAGATTCTGTAAGTAAAGTTCACACAAGTCCTAGAGACCTTGCATTAAAAAGTAAGAATTAATTACTGATGTAGAATTTCTTTTACCTATCTGAAAGAAGCAAGATGGATTTAGCTCTCAGTTGGCCCACATTAGGTCCTTTTTTTGAGACCCATCAGAACTGTGACTCTTGAGTTTCATATCAGAAAAAAGCCTGCCATGCACTATCATGTACAGATATGCAATGCAAAAGAAGGAAGAAAATGTTAGAATAAAAGATCTGCCAAGAGTCTTGTGAAAATGATAAATGCAGATTTAAGAAACAATGGGTTTCTTTTGCTTCCAGCCTTACTTTAAATTATACTAGCCACCTTCTCTGAGCACCAGCCTTACTGTATGTCTTAGATTTCCCTTCCTTAGAGCAGTTACCATAATCTTAACCCTTAATGTAGGCCAAGCCTGAGCAGCTGCTCTGCCACATACACAGGCCAGTTGGTATGGTGGGGAGAATTCCCCTCAAACTGTGTGGGGATCTGTGTGATCCCAGCGAGTCCCCTTCTCTGGAAATGGGGTGCCAATGCCTAACACAAAGATATTCTAGATCATACATCACAACAGTTAAAGCACTCTGTAGTGCTGTTCAGGATCAGATAATCTGGCCACAGAGTGCTGCTGCCTGTGGTCCCACAGAGCTGGGCAGAGGTAACCCTTCAATCTGAGTCCAGTAGTACCTCTCTGAACATTTCAAAACTAGGAAATCAAAATCTGAGAAAGAGTTTGGGTTAGACACCTTGAAGGAAAAATCGAGCTATTTTTTTTTCTTTGATTATATTTTCAAAATGTCATGTCAATGTCTCAATTTTTTTTTTCCAGCCAAGAATGCTGGAAGTCAAACTGAGATTCAGTTTTCAGGAGCAGAGAATCTAATAAAATATCACACGATTTGTGATTAAATAACCATGGTTGCCATCTTTGCTGCTGTACTGTCTTCTCTAAAACTGAACAGCATTTATTTATATGAATTGCTTTGTTGGGATCATTTGGCTTATTCATGAAAGTGTTCCTGATCCTATACAGTATATACATACATATCAGACAGGCTTTCCCTTTGAAACCAAGCATATTTATATCTATTTGCCAGCTAAAGAAATACAAAGTGCTATTGAATACTTTATTAGGCAGAAAACACTCTTGTCTAAAAAGCCTCTAGAACTTATGTATAATATATCCCTGAATACATTTAAGAGAATAATTTTTGTCAGAAATGGCTGGATTCTGAGGCACAGAACAGCTAACTGCTGCTGTTAGTCTGCTTTTCTTACTTGTGAGTATTTATAGAAGTATGTTTGCCTCCAGAGTATCATCAGCATGCTTGTAACTATTTCAGTGATCCAAAGAACAAGAAGGAAAAGACTTTTAATTGTTAAGTATTCTCCCTCATCTTTTAATTAAAGATTTACATGGAGCCTCCAGCTAACTAGAGGTACCAGAACAGGGCGGGAGCTGAGGGGCTGGAAAGCAGCCTGGCAGAAAAACACCTGGGAGAGCTGAGGTGAACTGGATGAACAGAGCCAGCAATACACCCTTGCAGCAAAGAGAGGCAAGAGCATCCAGGGCTGCACTAGGCAGAGCACTGCCAGCAGGCTGAAGGAGGGGATCCTTTCCCTCTGTTCAGCACTGGGGAGACACACCTGGAGAGCTGCATCCACTTCCAGGCTCCCCTCTACAAGACAGACTGGACACGCTGGAAAGAGTCCAGCACGGTGCCATTGAGGGGCTGGAACATCTCTCATATGGGGGAGGTGGGGAAGATGGAGCCAGACTCTTCTCAGAGGTACCCAGGGAAAGGACAAGTACACATATTGAAGTACAGGATGATGAAACATGAGAAAAAATGTTTTATTGTGAAGCTGACTGAGCACATGGAAGAGGCTGCCCAGGGAGGTTGGGAGTCTCCATCCTTGGAGATGTTTGAAATCTGACTGGATATATTCCTGAGCAACCTTCCCTAGCTGATCTTGTTTTGAGCAGGAAAATTGGACCAGACGATGTCCAGAGATGCCTTTTAACATCCTATGGTTCCAAGAGTCATTAGAGTGGAGTACAGATTTCTAGTTCACTGAAGTGAGCCTTACTGATTTAGGAAGGCAGATGGTGACTGTTCTGCTCAAAGGTGTAAAGAATCTCATTTTAGAATTTGAATTAAGGGAGAGTAAAGAGGCCAAGCACTTGCAAAAATCCTCCATTTATAGGGTCTGTGGAGTGAAAAGGGAGTTACAGCTTGCAAGTCATCCTAGAAGTAAGTTAGAACTCCCACAACAAAAGAAAAGTGGGCAATTAGAACAGAAAGAGATTAAACCAAGAAAGGTCATAGGAGCTCTGTGTTAGAGAGGACACTGTCAGTGCAGTTTCACATTACAGCAATAATTCTCTCAAAGTTCTACATTTAAAAATAACACCACTGTCATAAGGTTTCTTAGAGGTAAAGTTACACATTATGCTGCCAGTGAAGGGGACAAGCCTGTTCTTCCCCTCCACCACCTTTCCCTTCATTCTTTCTATTCTTTTCTAATTACTGCCATCATTAGCCATACCAACTCATTGATACAACAGAACACTGAACTACCAAAACAAAAAAATAAAAAAAGATTTCTTCAATGGTGCAATTTGGTGACTTTGATGCTCCCTGTGTACATGTACTTACTAGAGCTGGTGCAAAAGAGGGGATGAAGAAACACAGCCATGAGAGGTAAAAGCAGCAGTAACACCCATGTACCCAATGTAACTCCATGCTCAATGGGATTCCAGTGAAATTTATCAGACATGAAAAAGAAAATATTATTTTACATAGTCTAGACTGTATGTGAGTTATTGCTGTAATCAGGCAGCCTGGCTGCAGTATCACTTCACACCCTAAGGCAGTATGCTCTCCCCTGCACTGTGCAACAGGGCCACTGACAATATTTATCAAGACTTACAGAGTCCCTAAAAGACATAGGCAATGAAGGGCACAAAAATACATTCAAACTGTTTCAAATTTCAACCTGTCATTACAAAAATCTATTCCACAGTCAAGAACAGTTTTGTATGAATTTAACATACATTGATGAGAATTGATGAATTGATACGAGTTGATGGCAAAAACCTATCTGTAATTGCAAAACTTAATGATATCCAAAACTCAGGACTGCATATAGCATTTGCCCTTATCAGAACCTGTTGTTTCAGATAACACAACAGTTTATACAACTGTACTTGAATTCTAACATTTATTACACTTTGCATCAATATACAGAGCATATTTTAGAAGATCTCTTATGTGGGCATCTCTATTTGTATAACTGATGATACAGTGAGGAAATACAGGGGTTTTTTTTCTACTTGAAAGGTTACCTCCTTTATTCCTAGCAGTGTAACAGTAAAAGCAAAAAAAAAATCCAGCTTGTTTCTACAAAATAAAGATGAAAATCCTTCAGAGGTCTCACGTACTAAACAGATATTTTTCTATACTTAGCAGTTTTTAACAGTTATACTGCAGCCTAATCACTGAAGACAGGAAAGGACTTACAGAGATATGAAGATATTCTCCTGAAATACACAGAAAATTAATGGTAAACAATCTCTTCCAAAACTAAGTTCAAGAAAGAATTACACTCAAGTACGGTTAAGAAAGGTGTATTTTCAAATAGTGAGGTGAGATCCTAAGTAAAACAAATATGAACTACTTTGCCATATTTAAATGTTGAATTTGAAGTTCTAAGTCAACTGGCTTTACTTACTGGTGGAAAGGATAAAATTCCATTGTATCACTAGAAAGTTTTCTTGTCGGTTTCCCAGAAAACCAATACTCAACTAATCTACAAAGCAAAGTTAATGCATCTTGTATAAAGAACTGGAAAATTCTGTGCTAAATGTAGCTTGGGAATATTTGTGTAAAGGGCTGAAATAACTTCTTGCTCTAGGAGACGAATCTGCTAGATTGATGGGTGCTGGGATGCTAATACTTTTATCAGACAGGAAGCTACCTGGCAGAAACAAACTACACTGCTACAGAGTGAGCATTTGGAAATTGCAGAACCAACATCGAAAGACAGGCTGAGCTTTCTGCTGTTGAGAACTAAAAAAATGCATTATTTTGGCAGTATGTAAGTCTGAAAATAAATTTTTTTTAGCCAAAAGAGAAATTGAAAATGACATTGCAATTTCTTTGATTTCAGAGACACAATGTAGTAAAATATTGTTCTGGTTTCTGCTGGAGATAACAATAATAGTAATAGTAGTAGTAGTAGTAGTAGTAGTAGTAGTAGTAATTGTAATAGTAATTTCCTTCTTAGTATCTGGTACAGTGCCATATTTTGGATTTAGTTTGAGAATATGACAAACATTCAGAAAGGTCCTCCTAGTACCAATGTATTGCCTTCTCTAAGGGGTTTTAAGAGTCAGCTTGCCTAAACAGCTACTGAACTGGGATGGAAGAGTTCTGGACACACATAGTTTTGACTAAATTTCTTAATCTTTAAAGGTGGATAATAAATCTCAGTAATTTCCAAACATTTCAAAACATACAGGAGAAAATTAATACATCAGAATTATACAATAAAGGTAAATATGCACAAAGTTAATTAACTTCTTGAAACTCTTGTTTCTAGATGAATAAGTTACATGTTTTAAAATATAATTTCAAGTGATGCCTCTGTTTCAAATTTGATAAACAGTTACAGCTAAAAAAAACAGACAAAAAATTTAAAATATTGCAATTAAATACAAGAAGTTTAGTATGAAATTGTAAAATACCAATGTTTCTAATAAAACTGGCTAAAAGGAACAAGAGTTTGACCATGCGAACTTTAAGTGTAGTCAGCAAAAAAAGGTGGTAACCTTTTTCCTATAATTGGTCTGTTTTGGGATGTCATTCCATGAAGCGTTGCAAACCAATAAAAGAAACCAAAGAGGAAGATTGTTTCCCCTTTCCAAGTTTCAACTGGGCCCTTCCTCCCATTCACACTGATTGCTGTGCTGTCTCTGGCACTCCTCAGACCCATCTGTGAGTGAATTTCCTGCCAGACCATATTAAATCCTGCACAGATTTTTGCCACAGGAGTGAAAGGCATTGGCTGATAGAGGAGTCTGATGCAGGCAGTGCAGAGAGGAGTGAGGATCAGGCATGGAGAGAGGGTGTGGGGGGCAAAAAGAGTGGGATAGGATGAAGCAGTGATGCATCTGCAGCTATAAATCCCATCTCTTAGACACAGCAACACTAGAACCTGAGGTGCTAACATTTTCAAACACCATTTTCAAAAGGGACAAGAAGGATTTCAGTTAATTGGGGGAGAGAGAAAATATTTGTTTAGTTCATTAACATGGTTCTCTTAGAAGCAAGGATCTTAAAACAGAAACACTTCCAGTCTCTGTTCCAGTTTTAGATTAAATGTTGATTAAAATTGTGATTAGAACCCAGGTCTCTGTTTTCCCAGGTGAGTTCTTTAATACCTTGAATAGTCAGTCACACTTGGGTATTCAACTTCTGGCTTAAGAATAATTATTTACTTACTCAAAGTACAAACTCTGTAAACAAGAAAGACCTGGAAGCCTTACACATCTGGAGCAGCTGACAGCTAGCTCCCTGGCACACTTGGAGCTGTAGATTTAAATCCAGATTTCAGCCACTATATGACTGGAAAGCTGAAACACTTTTGAACTTTCAGGTCCCAGCTGAATGGCTTGTCTTTCTATTGATGTGGAACCCAAGTGTGTGTCCATATGCTGCTTCAGCAGGAGCCAGGGAGACTGTGACAGGTCCTTAATCAGGAAACCATAATATCACGGCATCCATCAGCTGGTTGTGATGCAGCCAGCAGCTCTGTTACCCTCCTCTCTGTAAAACCACATTAATAGTGGCTTATCTTCCATCAGGATAAATGCACTGATGGTGATATACCTGGGTACTCAAGCAATGCCTATTACACCTACATTTTAAACAAGCTGTGCAGAAGGACAGATGGAAGATAAGTATATACAGGGCTAAAGATTGTCATGGAAATGCAAAGACGAAAAAGAAAGGTTTTTTTACTGGAAAGCTTATTTTCTCTCTGCATTTTTCAGCTTGAACTTCAATTAACTGTGGAAGAAGTAGTCTATTGATACTAACAGCCTGACTATATTGGAAGTTTAAGAAGCATCTGAGTTTAAGAAGCTAAGGTAAGAAAGAATTCTAGAGCAAGATTAAGTGATCTACTATGAACTGTATCTGACTATTTTTAGCCCTGTCTAAACCAAAACCACATGAAACCCTAATAATACACACAGGATACATATTAAAATCTTTTTTCATTTAACACAACTAGATGAAATGGCTTGCAAATGTATTGTGCCATTTGTGTCACTTGGCAGTTTTGTAGTCACAGAGGTGAAACTCCCGTTTCTGGTCTACAATGCAAAAATGTACAAGCAAAAACAGCAAATAAGGTACTGGTTTTGTCCTTCAAGACCAGAAAACCAACCAAACTCAAAGAAAAGGAACAGGCACCAAATATTCTCATACCACCACTGACTTGGTGTCAAAGATAGTGCACATGACTAGTTTTATAGCTATAATCTGCAAATCACGAAGGAAGAAAAGCATTTCTGGGTGTGATGGAGTCACTCATCTCCTTAAACAAATCAACAGTACTTTGGTACAGGTTTCAAAAAGGCTAAAGGCTTGAGCCAAGAACTCTTCTAGAAAACAAACCCACAAAGGTGCAGAGTGACCTAGTGAGAATGATGCACACCAATCATGGGGTTAACACATGAATAATGGGTGTTCTTTCCAAGGCTCATTTATCAAAGAACAAAGGCAGTTGTGGGTGCAAGGAGTCTCATGTGTCCCATTGTATGCAATTTGACTACAAGCACTTATACCAGAAATATGACATAAATGACCTAAATCAGGATTGACAAGACTGGAGAGGGCATGGCTACTTGTTTTATGCCTGAATTTTATTTGTTGATATAGTTGCATATGTCTGAAGGTTGACAAACCCTCTGAAAGCCACTGGCACACTGGTCAGAGCTGAAAGTTAATATTTGACAATGCATGTTGGTGAATTTGTCTTCAGCCAAGCTGGCAGGAGGCTGTAGATGCCCTTTGCCATACAGTATCCTTTTCTTCTTTAGAGGATCTATTCTAGCAGTTCTAATGCTTCTACTAAGGCAAAGCAAGGTTTCCTGCAGAAGTAAGTGTAATTTTTCACTTTTGGCCACAATATGTGATGATAATTTGTGATTAGCTCATTCCAAAATATTATCATTTAATTTGGGTTCAAAATACTTTCTCTTTCCTCTTTTTCTCTTATTTCATACAGTTTGGAGTTGTCTTGTGCGTTAATCAAGATCAAGGTACCTTAAGGTTTTATGTCATCTCTTATACAGAAACAAGGAGAAATACAGATAAAGGAAAATGTATGGAAAGAACTGATTCAGCTCATCAGAATTCTGAATATAGTTTACATGAGATCCAAAAGCATTTTCCTGCTTTTCATATCCAAATCTTTAATGAGGCAGTTTTGTCAAAGTGAAATCTCAAAAATAGAATGTTCCAGTAAGATGTCTTTTAAATCTGTCTACTCTTTGTGTATGCTAAACTCATCAAATGCTTTTCTAAAATAGCTACTGTTTTGCAGCAAACGAAGCACAGACAATTGAATGTGTCAACACCACTCGTGGAGTCACACTAAGATTCATTTATTTTTGTCAGGCACCCATACTAGTAGTGAATCAATGGCACTGCATTTGTAGTTAGATGTCACACACATTGCAAACCTTTCTCAAAGGCTTTGGTTCTGCTCTCAGATGAGTTGTACACTGCAGTGAGGGCTGCAGTGACCCAGAAGAATTGGCACCTGGGAGCATCAAGATTGCCTTTGGCTGGCCCCATTTCCAAATTATTCTAAAAGAAAGGAAACCCTTTTTTAGTGTACTGCTATTCAAGAAAAGCCTATTTTGTCAGATTAGAATAACTACAGGAAAATATCTGGTGCATTATTTTCAAGGTGGGACCAAGAAAGTAGTAGGACCAGCTCAATGGATGAAGGACAAAAAGATAATGATGATGATTCAAAAGATAATCCTTATCATAGGATCTGCAGGATCTTCACTGCTCCTAAGAGATGGACTCAAACCCTGATACCAAGCTGAAGATATTTCAATTTGCAACTTCCCTGCCTAGGACTGCTTGAATTCTCTCTGGGAAAGTCTGGATGAAAATTTGTGTGTCTGCATAATCAAAAAAAACACAGTGGTCCAACATCTCCTGGACAAAGATTTAGAGAAAATTATTTTCCAAAGACTCATGGAAACCGAAACATTTCTTAAACTGAGCAGCAAAACAGCAACATCTGAAATCTCAGAAAAAGAAAAGCTGGATAAACCTTCTTTGCATAATAAATTATGAGAATACAGGGTTTTGCTATAACCTCTATCATGGGAAAGATGATGGGAAAGGAAGAGCTTTTTTGGTCTGACCAGGCACAAGAGAAAAAGAAAAAAAAGTCTGCAACAGCTTTGAATTGGAGGCAACTCAATTGGTTGTCCCTACTACAGTCATGAAAGTCATACCATATAAGCTCAGTAACTCTTCCAGATGTTGTTGTTTCTAAGAATATATGTGAGGTTGTGTCCTAGAGCATATGGTGCCATATCAAAAGTTACACCACAGTAGGCAGCTGAGTGGGAGGAGGCAAGGAGAGAGAGAGTAGGCATGGATGTCTCTCAAGGCCACCTTTCCTTTGGAGTTTTCCACATGCCTGTCATTGCTGCAAAAGCCCCTGCTGCAAACAGGACTCAGCTAAATTGTGATGCCGTTTGATACCGAGTGGGAGAGTTAACAGCTTCTCTTATCTTGTAATCTCACAGACATAGGTTACTTGCTTCATAGACAAATTTGGCCTTGCAAATATTGGTGCAATGCAAATAGTAGTTAAGTTTTACTGTAAGCAAAACACATTTTCCTTCCCACTAATAGTTAGGACAATCACTGAAGTTGGGTTCCTGCTCATGACTGGAGGTGTAAACCTAGAAAGGATTCTCAGGAAGCCTCTGGCAATGTTCAGGTGGCAAGGATGGACTATGGCATAGGCCACTAAGACATTTAGATGATTTTCTAGCCTTACATAGCTAAAATGTGGTGCATGTTCTGTATTTTCCCTAGATGCTTGCCCAAGGAAAGGAAGTGTTTAGAGTAATCACCTCTTGCACTTTCTTTTAGAGTGATGAATATTGTACTATATCAGTGGCTACACATAAAATATTTATACTGTTCTTTTTTCAAAATTTATAGATCAACACAGAGTATTTAAATATATCAGAAAGTAATAACCCGGAGTAGAGTGACTTTAAAACAATGGCTGAATTGGAAAACCTTTCTATTTTAAGGTCTCAGCCTTAATTTCCTGACTGTTTATAGACTCACATGAATAAGCTGGAGGTACAACTTTGTTTCCTATTACTTAACCATTGAGCCAGTTAGTCTCTTGACCTTACTTGGATTTGCACCAGTGGCACAAATTAAAATGTTTTAAATTTGATTAATGATTTCTTAAACCAGCTGTTTCTTGTTTTCAGCAGGATTTGCACCAATGGCCCACAGTTGAAGAGCCATGTCCCACTGCTGATCCAAACATCCAACCAGTTGTAAACAAAACAGAATAGAGTTAAGAAATTATAGTTAAGGAGTCTCTGAAAAAAGAACCAGACCTACATGACAACAAAATTATAGAAATTATACTGAATACTTATTCTAAATATGAAGTGTCTCTGATAACTTTCAGTGAGAGTTTAAATCATCCTTTCCCACACTGTATTAAAGAGAACAAATTGCCATCTTCTTGTAATCATACTGAAGGCTCCTTTTTTGAAAACCAAGATTTCTACAGGTAACTATGGAAGTTAGTACAGGAGCTTCCTGTCCGCTCAAACTGTTCTCCCCAAATGAGCAGAAGATGTAATTTGGTAGTGCTCATGATGAACTGAGAAAGCCACTCACTATGTCTCCCAGTGGAGTACATGAGAAGAACATGGCTGGCAGAGCCAGCTCGATGAAAAGGCAGTGCTTCAGTTAACAGAGAGAGATTGATAATTACCAGCTGGCAGACAAAATAATGTAAAAATTTTGCTGAGACGCTCGGAATTGAGTTATACTTCAACTCTGACATGACCAGGACAAAATGTGTCTATCAGCCTTATATTGACTTTGATGAGGAAAACTTGTTTTTCTCTGGAGAGTCAATATGAGCTCCAGCATGGATAGCTAGCACATTACCAAGAATATATCCCTGCAGTAAAAGGCTTCTGCATCACACACACTTTTTTCTTACTCTGTCACAAATTCGACTGCAGGACATCACCCCATTTGCAACCTTCTCTTGAACTATTATGGATCTACCATCTAGTTTACAAGGCTTTTCACATCACAGTAACAAAAACCCTATTATCAATTTCAGCTTTCTCTTTACCATCTTTTAAAAACTTGTAAACTTATTTTGTTGCTTTAATACAATCATCCATTACATTTCTATGCAAAAAAAAATCTCGTACAAATCTCTCTAGTAGGCACGTATAAGTCAGGAAGTAATAAGCCTAATGCTGCCAGTGAAATCTGAATTTTGCCCCTCCTTACCATCCACAAGAGCAACAAATCAACAGGCTACACAGGGAGACTGAGATGCTCTGAATAAACAATACTGTTTTTAGGGTGTGAGAATCCTCTGCAGGAAGCTAGAAAATGTCAAGCTATTTGCTCGCACTTTAGATAATTTCAGATACGTTTGCAAAAAAAAAAAAAAAATCTTTTTGCCTTGTCTACAGCAGAATATTCAACACATAGTGACTGAACCCGTGAGGGAACAGCAGTATGAGCACCAGCGATGCAGTATATCTTCAGTAACCATGCTGTTTTGGGTTCAGGCTTACACCCACCCACATATGTTGTATTATACCATTGCATAACCAGAGATCCCTGGAGCCTGGATTCTCAGTCTCTATGGCTGCACACACTGCAACTGCTGTGCCAATACAGAAATACTGATATCGTGTGCTGGTGCACCACCCCATCAAAGTGCTACTAGTGCGACTTTCCCATAGACAGAGGATATATCTTCATATCTTCAGCCCTTCCTCTCTTCCTTTTTTTTAATTTTTTTTTTGCTAGTCGTTCATCTAAGAAAGTGATATGCTAAGGAGAAAACTGAAGTGGTTAATTTATGTATATGCAAATTACAAATGCTTTCCATAATTGCTTGTTAGTAGGCAGTCAAAAGGAGGCTAATAAGGAGTCTGCTATTAGTAAGGTAGCATTGAAAATGCAAGAGGAATATTAAAAAATATAAAGATCTGCTGAAGTCAGCAGACTTGAATTTTGACAATGGGTTATCATTTGTAGTTGATGATGGCGCAAATAAATGTGGAAGACGCTTGCCCACATATTCATTCAAAACGAGTTTAAATATTTGCTTCCAGAGAGGGTCCAATGTCACATAAGTCAGACCAAAAAAGATTGTTTTATCAAAGCAATAAAAGATTGCTTTTATCAAAGCAGAGTTGCTATATTAAAACAACTGTTGCTTTGTCTGTGTAACAACAGCTTTAGCCTCAGAGAAAAGGGGGAGGGCTGCAGGAGGGAGAAGAGGTCTGGAAAGGTAGAAAAAACACCATGCTGAGCCCCAGGAAATTGGTGGGAAAATATTTGTGTGTCTGTATTTCTAGCCTGGAGAAGACAAGGGTGACCTCCTCACCCTCCACAAGCAGCTGGAAGGAGGCTGCAGCCAGGCGAGGCTCGGCCGCTTCTCCCAGGCAGCCAGGGACAGGACAAGAGGACAAAGCCCTGAGCTGTGCCAGGGGAGGCTCAGGTTGTCTGTCAGGAAGAGATTTCCCGCAGAAAGGGTGATTAGACATTGCAATGGGCTGCTCAGGGAGGCGGTGGAGTCACCGTCCCCGGAGGTGTTCAGGGGGAGACTGGATGTGGCACTCAGCACCATGGGCTCCTTGGCAAGGCTGGGCACGGTGGAACTCGACGATCACAGAGGTCTTTTCCAGTCTAATCGAATCTTGGTTCTGTGATTTCACGCTAGCCAAGAGCAGGGATCATTGCCATCATTGCCGCCTGCCTCAGCCCCTGTTCCCAAGCCTCAGGAATGCAATTGCCGGCCCCTTGCAGTCGGGGATCCCGGCGCTCAGGTCGGGCTCTCGGCGCTGGATTGGTGCTGCCTGCGCCGCGCGCACCGCGCCAGTCTCGCACTCCCCCCGCGCCGTCCTGGCCC
>VZTB01014361.1:201600-362421 GCA_013397245.1 Thryothorus ludovicianus
CCCGAGCGCGGCACGCTCCGCACGGCAGCTCCTTTGGGATGGCTCCTTCCCCTCCCCCTCCCTGGCCTTTACTTTGGGAATTGGGAGGGGGTGGGTGGGGATGCTTGTGCCTGTGTGCTCTCTGTTGGGAGGGGGAGGAGGGCATTTATGATGCTGCTGCTCATAGCGCACGGATGATCCTTTAACAAACCCGTGGCACATGACCTGCGGTGGCTGCACCGAAGGCTCCCGGAGCCGGTGCGGGTGTGAGGGCTGGGGGTTCCTGTGCCGGGGCCTTGGCGGCTGTCGCGGTGCCCCGCGGAGCCCGGCGCGGCGGCAGGAGCGGAGCCCCGAGGGGTTCCAGCGCACACGGGCAGCGGCGCCGTTCCTGTGCAAGGAAGAGGCGAGAGATTCTGGCGAAATATTCAGGCTCGGTAGGTTTCGCCGGGAGCCTGGGAAGACATGACTGACTGTTCATGGAAAGCAGCGTTGTGAGCTCGCCTAGGAGTAGGAGGATGCTTGGAGTGAAAGAGGGGACAGTGATGGGAGAGGAGGCCTGGAGCTAACCCTGAAGTTATTTATTAGCGCTAGCGGTGTTGAACGCGTTCGGAGCGGCCGAGCCCGCGGGAGCCCCCAGCGCTGTTCCTCTGCCGGGTGCTGATCCCGCTGCCGGGAGCGAGGCATGTCGCGAAGGCTGGAGCCCTTCCCCGCCTTCCCTTCCTGGGAAGCGCTTGGCCGCAAGGTGATGGTGACGATAAACCGCTAGAAAAGCACGGTGTGTGCAAGTGGAAATCCTTAGCGTTGCCTTCAAATTGCAGGCAGTCACATCCTTTATATGGGTAGAGCGTGTTGGACCAGATGCAAAAGTCACATGGGGGGGTTTGTTCCCTTTGTTCCTGAAGGATAGGACATGCGTGCCACTGCCTATTATTGTAAAAGTTAACGCGGGAGGGGAGTGCTAACGGAAAGCTCTTCGCGTATTTTATACAACTTCACGGTGGGTTGTTATTTTCTTTTGATCACGATGTTGTAATAATTTTCACGTGTATGTGTTTTCAGAATGCAGTACCAGGCACATATGGTGTTATAATAATTTAAATAACAATTTAGTCTCTCAATAGGTTCAGATAATCTTTCTGAATACACTTATTTTCTAAGTCCTGTTTGATCATTGTTAAACTCTTTTAACTTTGTATCATAATATGTAATTTCATTGATAAGAGCTTCTGGCCTAATTTTAGTATCTTAATTTTAGAGAAAAGCCAAGAGACATGACCAAACAGAGCAGTTTTAGTGTTTTTCCCCTTAATGTAATTGTTTTGAATTCCAGGCTAAAATTTTTTGCAAATAAGTATTTTGCTATTTTGAAAGGGGACACTTTGGTTTATTAAAATTTTTCTAGCCCCCTTTTTGTGTGTGTTTGTAAGCATGAAATGAAATGTTATACAAATGTCATAGCATATATTTGGCCAGCCTTAATTATTTTCTGCTCCAGCATCTCCTTTAACCTGGGAAGAGAGTACTTGTACTTTGGGGTATTTGGACCCCCTAGTTGTTTCTGCTGCTTCAGCTATGAAAAGATAGCAAATTAAAAAATGTACTCTTCTGAATTTTTCTCATAGAAATGAAATAATAATTGGTTCTTGAACTAATAATTGCAGCTGTATGGAGGAATAAATGTAGAAATGAAAAGGTTAGGTATGTGAACTATTTTTTTTAACATTTAAAATAGCTTAGTGATGATAAATTAGATAATTAACATAACATGACTCTTTTAGCTTTTCTAATTAAGATCATAGGCATATATTTGTTTTCTTAGCAGTAGATACTTGTGGTCTTATCAGCACAGGCTTGCAGATTTATGCTTCTGTTGGACTTGGTATTCCAGTTTAGAAAATAATCAGTGCCACACCTTATGGTCATATTCAGATGGATGGAATTTAAATTTACTTAGGAAGGAGGAACTCTGTTGGACTAATTTGGAGTGAAGTTGTGTGTTTACTTTTAAATGAGAACATATAAAAATTATTTGGGCACATGTTATTCTTATCTGTTGTAGAGACTGATGCACATGGCTCCAGAATATATTGAGAGTGAGTAATGTTTGTCATAAAGGTTAGTTTCATTACATTGTTTTGTTTTGAGTAAGTTATTGTATTTAGTTTTTCTTGGTAGACCTCTGTGTTTGTGTATGTATTGCTAGTTTCCATGTAGAAACAAATGTGTGTTTTTTCACTTGTGGCAAATTCGGACAGGTACAGTGGATTAGAGAAATAGAAATCTTTGTTATTGTTTGCTAAAGTAACTTAACTGTATTCAAGTGCAAATCTATGCAGAATGTAGCACCTTGGGCTTTTGTTTACAAAAATTACATGTTAACTTCTCATAACTGTTGAAATCTTTTAGTTAAGAGTCAATGACAAGAATGGAGTCCATAATAAGGACATTTTCTCAATGTGAAAAAACTGTCTTCCTGAAATCAGGGAAAATACTTTTGTGTATACAGTATCTATGGACTTGAAGATGACACTCATGCTTATTTTTGAGTCTCCATGTAGAAAGTTGTAGAGTTAAGCTTCTTCACCGAAACAGGAGGAAATATACAAATCACTGACTACAGAGCTGTGAAACTCATGAACTGGAGGGTTGTGTCCTATGCCCACAGGAAGCCTCACTACTTTGTGGCTAGAAAATTGAATTCTAATCTTTGTGTGTTATCATTTCAAGAAGTTTTTTAATTTGTGAAGAGTGGAGCTGTGAAAGTGTCGTGTTCAGCACCAGGGTTTAATGAAGTGTTCAGATTAAAGATACTGCTCGCTTAGGTTCCAAACCTCACTTTTCCCTCTGCTGCCTTTGGTATGTAGTGCAGGCACACGAGCTACTACTAGAGCTTCAGTATTATGTTGTCACGAGATTACTTTTATGGTAAAATACATTTTAAAAGGGCTGTGATGCTGACTGTCACAATTGGGAGATTTTAGTGATGGAATAACAGAATTGGACTAACAAAGTCCAAAACTTTGTCATTTAAGTGTTCTGGGTATCTTCTTTTAAAAAGGAAACAGTCATAGGGAAGCGAGAAATGTGGGGTAGATAAATGAAAAAGAGGAGAGATCTCCACATTCACGATAAAGGTTTGGATTCTCTGCATCCTCTGTATGTACTGTTGTGCATCAGTGCTTCCTTAGTAAAATATAAATACAGAATTACTCTGGTTGTCCCTTGCAAGCCTTTCATGTTTGGGATATCTCCAACAGAACAGTTGTTAATCAGTTACCAGTGGTGTCAGGTTGTTGAACCTGGTGTACTAAGTACAGAATTCTGTAACTTTGAAGTTGGCTAGAAAAGAGGAGAAATTGTGTGCTCTGGCCAGGGTTGAATCAATATTAGGTCATTCTTCACTTCAGTGGCACTGGTAGAAGTTATATAATCTGTGACCTTTCTCATTTTGTCTTGGACTAAAGCAGACCCTTGACTGGAATCATCCAGAGAGTTCTGAATGATGTTGCCATCTCCACTAGGCCAATGGAAAAAAACAGACTCTGGTTCTCTCTGATTGCTCCTATTTTGTCTTTTTTTTTTTCCTCTCCATTCCCATTATCTTCTTATTTGCCTCTCTTCTTGTTGTCTTTCCAGTAAGCATGTAATGTAGCTGGCCAAAACTCAAGGTTTTGTTACACATTTGGATTTTTTCAGAATTTTTATGGTAAAAATTTATCAGATTTTTTTGCTAACTAATAACTCTTCATTCAGTTTGTCTGCTTTTGAGGCAGGTCTGTGGAAAAGTCATCACTAGACATAAACACCATTTTCTGTCTTTGCTCCTCATTTTGTATTGTTTCTTCTTTGCATAGGAAAAAGCCCTCAGACTAACTTTTTTTTTCAGGATGGTTTTTACTGTGTTCAGTGTTGCTTTAAGAGTAGTACAGCCTTTCCCTTTCATAAAGGGAATAAGGGGTTTAGGCAAATTTTTCTTCAGATACTTTGTTCTTCCTTTCTTCCTCTGTGTAAAGATGAAAACATTTTCCATGATAGCTGTTGCCATAAGCCTACACAGGAAAGCAGACAAATGTTTGTGAACATGTAACTCAGACCTTGATGTCCCCTTAACCGTGGTGTGAAGGGTTGCAGCAGTGTCTGTGTCTGAGGGTCTTTAGTTGGTTGAAATAACTGAGCGTGGATTGTGTCTGAGCGTATCGCTTTGGAGCAAGCTTTCTTCTGAGATGGTGAGGCCCTTATCTGCTTGAGACCTGCAACCAAAGAGTTGCCAGGGTAGATCTGAAGTTCGGTGATATGAATGTTTTGTAAAAATTATCTTTGAGAAATGTGGGAAACAAGATACTTAGGGTGTCACTATATGTGGTCAGACTGTTTTAGAAATGTATGGACTGTTTCCCAACTAAAATGTCATATGCCTCTCTCTATTTCATGAGGTACCTTCTCATGACTTTCCTCTAACTCTTCATTAATAACGTGCAAGTTGCAACGTCTCTTCGTGATGGTTGTTCTGTTCATGCTTTGGAATTCCTGTGAAACTTTCTCATAGAGGTGTGTGTGGGAGGGGGACGACTGGCACTAGGTTTGCTAGGAGTTACTGTCAAATTGCCCTAATTATCTAAATTGAAGTTGCTTAGGTTTTTATTTATGATCTGACTTCTGTCCAGAATTACACCTTATTGGGCACTTATCTTCAAAACATAGATTACAGGGAGTAGCTTCTCCTGGGAGGCTAGAGAAATGCTTTGCTTCCATTAAAACGCTCTGGATTTGGAGTAACATTAATTTTCATCTTTCTCAGCTGTAAGACTGTCATAATGTTGAGTTTATCCATAGAAACTAGATCTCCCTCTGCCATTTGTAGCTGTATGTCTTCACAAAAGCATTTCTTTTTGACTTTTTATATGGCTACAATGATGAGCTTTAGTCTCATGAACATGAGCAGTAAAATCACCTAATTTCCTTTTTGTAGTCTAACCGTGCTTTACGTTTTAAACTTGAAGAAAGTCCTTGCTTTTTCACCTCCAGGTTTTACTGGGCAATGTAGAACAAAAATAGGTAGCTGAAATCTCTGATACACCGGACTCTTGTTCTTAAAATTTAAGTTGCTTGCTACACTACTGTTTCTTTTGAGTGGGAACAAGTAGAAACACTGAAACTAAAAGCATCTAAAGAAAGAGATGAAAACCTACATGTATAGTTGGGAAATAATATCTTCTTGCATAAGAAATGGCCATTGATTTGGAGGTTTACACGTTTTTATAGATCAGGGGTAAGAAGTGTTGTGTACTCAGTGTTTCTTGATTTGGAGTTTACTTACCCGAGTACAGTTGAAAGACTTCCATCTTCACCCACGCTCCGTGTCTGTGGTTCATATTTAGCAGCACAGAGCATTCCCATTGCAGCATGTTTTCATTTACTTTTCTGCATTTATATTTGTTTCCTTTTCCAGTACTGCAGGAAAACTTTCCATGTTATTTACCTTAAAAATTAGTGAATGTGATTTTCATGAGGACCAGCTTAGTTCTGAGATAACCTTTAGCTGGTCTGCTGGCTTTGTTAATTGGACAGTAACAGAATATGTGCTTATCAGGCCAAGGAGAGTCTGGCATACAAAATTCTGATGCACAGGCACAGAATTCCACCTTTAATGCTAATTTAGCCATAGCTGTCTGGATTTTTAGTTGGTAAGCAAGTATAGATTCTGTTGTCTGCAATTTGTGAGATTGTTATGCAACAAGAGGACATGATGATTAAAAAGTTAGTTCTCGTTAGATATTTATAATATCTTGAAGTGTGGATTAAGTAAAAGAAACAATTTACATTCTGTTCATATATGTAAATGCAGTATGCAGCTCTGCACTTCTTACACTGTAATGGTCTTATATTTGTAGTGTCGTGTATGACAAAAATTCTTCTTGAAAGTTTAACAGAATGCCTGAAAAAGGTGTCCTTGGAGAACAGGAGGATAATAACCATAAGGGACATGAGTGGGTAGCAGCCTTTTTCCTGTGGGATGTTTTTAATTAAGAAAAAAAGAGCATAACAGCCATGTGACTGTTTTATTTTTTAAAATTTTGTTTTATTTTATCACAAAGCAAATAAAAAATAAGTTAAAATTTTAAAAGAACAGTAATTACATAAGAAAGTGCTTGGGAAAAATAGACTTTATTAGGCAGTTATCTTAGAAAATTTCATTTTGTAAGTAAGAGATTTGTATGTGATGTTTTGTTTATTTGTTTTCAAACTAATTTGCTGAGGCCTATTTTATGCCTAACTTGTCAAGGGGAAAAAAATTAGCATAAACCCTTAAGAATAATCTTCTGCGTACATTTTGCAAAATCCTGCAAAACAGGGCTCTAGCTACTGTTACAATGTGGATGAATGATGTTTTGTAAGGAATAAAATGAATTGTCTGTTCCTTATGCTATGAGATACACAAAAAGACTTCCACTGTCTAGTTAGGGAATAGCTGTATAACAAAACCTATTTTTGTACAGTAAATTTTTTTTAATATATATCATGACTGTCAAGAACTGACTCAACATTAATTTAGCTTTATATATGAGTTACCTAGAACAGTAATTTTAATAATTCCAGATGTATTACGACATTTCATGATGTATTCAACATAATGACTGCATAATGTAAAACTGGACCTATAAAATAAATGTGATAAGAATTGCTTATATACTTACANGGGAATTTATGTGGAACATCTTTAGTTTAAAAAAAAGTTCATGCATGTGTTCTGTTGGTTTTCCTGGCTATTGTATGTGACCTTTGAGATTTAAAAGTGGAAAGTAGAAATTAAAGTATATGCTAAATTATATGGTGTAGTTTTGTTTGGGTTTGTGGTTTTTTTTGGGTTTGGTTTCTTTTTTTTCCCAGGTGTTATAGTTTGGATTTTTTGGGAGGTGGGATTATTGCTGCTTTTTTTTTTCTTAGATGTATTCTGGAGGGGATTTAAATTCATACTGAAATCTAGGAAGTAAGTTGTTTATTCAGAATCATTTTGTGGGAAGTTGTATGGATGAAAAATAATGCACATTCTTTAGGAACGAAAATGAATTGCAGTAAAGTGTCTCGCAGATCTGACTCAGAAGGGAAAGGCTCCTAGGGTCTCTAAAAATGATGCTTGTTATTAGAAAAAAGGAAATTCTTTTTACTCTTATCAAGCTGCTTTTGATGCTGTGAGATGGGCCACTTAGCAAGACCTGAGATGAAGTCTGTAAAGTCTTAATCCAATAATTCATGAAGAAACATTGAATATAGTACTAGTTAGGAATTTTGCAAACCAACACACTTCTACACTGCTATTTCTTACCCCTTCTTAAAACAGTTCTCATGGGATTAGGAAGACAAATCAGACTGCCAAAGAGAAAATGTTGGACAGGTATGTATCCTTCTACTAGGTACTTGCAAATCCTGTCCTAGGAAAGTGTGGGTGGCAGAAAGTTTCTGGAAGAAGAAGATTTCCAGGTATTCAAACAGATATTATGTAGTTTGTCACTGACACGGTTCTTTCATATGATGTAGAGTAGTGGCATGGCAGTGTAGATGGTGAGAAACCAAAGGCTTGCTGTGGATTCCCTGCCAGAAACTTCACCTCAGAAAAAAAACTGGGAGAAAGCAGCAAGATGCCTAAAGTAAGTATGTATCTGGTGAGACACATGCTTGTTGTTTCCAGGAAAAAAAAAAAAATCCCCCATGAGATTAAAGCGAATACTTACTTCTCCTGTCTTCTTTTTTTAGCCTAATTTCTCTTGTTAGTTGTGTGAATACTCAAGGCGAGACATTAAATAAGCCTGCAGCAAATTAAGGCTCCTTAAAATCAACTTCCTTGAAGAAATAAGCTGTAAATTAAGCATAGTGAGGAAAAAAGTTGTGAAACACCTTTAAAAGAGAGTGCAGGGACAAAGTGTTTCTGTAGATAATACACACAAAACTCCAGGGATGCTGAGATAAAGTTGCAACAGGTGTTGTCAAACTTCATCATTGCTTGTACACTCTGATTTAATAGTTTAAAAAAAAAATTATATAATGAATCATATATAAAATGGAGATTTTGGAGACTGTGTTTGTAGTCTCTGGGTTTTTTTCTTGTTTTTATGATGTCTTGAAAGAATTCCTTCAAAGATAGTTACTCTTATGGTGTTCCTTTCCCATGATAGATGTAGTAAATCAGTGCAGTATAACTCCATAGCTACTAGCTTTAGCTGAATCTAAATCTAAGTACTTCTAGTTTTTGTAAAATGTACTTGTTGGTAGACTTTTTCAAAGGTTGCTATAATCAAGCAGACTCAAAAGTCTGCAGGGGGAATTTCTTTATTTCTTTCCTTCCTGACCCATTACAAGAGATTAGAAACTCTTCTGGTCATACAGAAATTTATTATGGCATTAATTTAACAAAATAAAATAAAGAAGAAGCCAGTTAAAGATATGTAGAATAAACCAGGAGACTGAGGGGGATTTTGAGAGTTTTGAAAGAAATCTTGTAACTTTTTGAAGTATCTGTTACTACAGGGTAGTGCTGTATGACATAATTCTTTGGAAAGAAGGCAAAGCACAGAGCTTTAAAAACTGGGCAATAGTCATGTTAGTAAGATGTATGTGGTTGAAGTTGGGTATATTTGTTCCAGAATCTGATGTTTCAGGACCTAATGTTAGAATTCTGATATTTGTTTTGTAGGAATGTGCTCTGTTCCACAGTAGGAAGGTAAGCTGTCAAGCCTTAAGTGCAGTTAAATTCCAGCATGGTAAGAATTAAAGCTATTACCAGTGTCTCCAGTGTGCAAGACCATTTTATCTGAGTGAGACTCAGGCTTTTTTACTAAGCATCAAAAATCAAAATGGAAACTCTAAAGTTCACCTTAAAAGCAACTGCTGAAAAAAATCAACCAATGAAGAATTTCCTGTGATTATTAAGCTTCAAGGAAGCTCACCTGCCTCTTCCTATTTCTTTATTCCAAAGGGTATAGCTCTAGTTTATGCACAATGGTTTCAGTACATGACTTTTTCTTTGGCTTGGCAGTTGATCAAAGAGAATTAGAGAAAATACTAGTTGTCATTTCACCATTGTTATGTCAGAAAAGGGTTCAAGTAGACTTTCTGTGAGTGCTTTGATGAACAGAACATCTTTCTGGAAAAGCCATCTGAGGCAAATTTCTGTATAGCATTAAACTGGGACATCATGGATTATCTTTAATATTAGAAAAATCTTTTAATTCCTTGATAGCATGTCTTGTATTCCATTATTGTTGTGTGTAAGATGCTATGAGGACTCATCAAATCATAAGGGAGATTTTAGATGTGAAATAGTAATAACTTTCAGTATTTCTTACCAGAATAGTAGCAGCTTTTAGTGTACTCCAGAATAATTTTAGCAGGTCTTCACATTCATATTATTCCTAGGAATCTTTTTCTGTGCTGAACAAACACCCACTAAAAAGGTTCTACCTGTGCTTCAGCCTCTGGAAAGTAAATTCAACTGTGCATATGAAAAGTATGCTGAGGAAAACTACTTTAAAATGAATGGTTAGGATCTTATTGGCATCTAGGAAGTAACTAATGATTAGGGCACATGCAGGAGCTTTTTCAGTGTTTTACATGTTGGGAAAACATCAGCCTGGAGCCATTTGAGGCAATAATAAAATATATATTCTAATTCCTTCAAAGTATAAGTTTAAACTTAAAACCTCCAAGATGCTGACATTCCAACTAGCAACCATTGCAGAAAAACACTCAGACAGATGTAGAAATTTCCTATATTTGGATAATTAGGTACTCTCTCAATTCTTCAATGATAAGCGCACAATAAAAAAAAATATTTTTTGCTGTACCTAAGTAAGTCTTTTGACTGATTCAGTAGGTTAATTTACCTTTTGTGACTTCATTCAATGTAAGTCTTTGATATCAAGTACTGCTGCTTTAGAGAAACAGATCTCAGTACTGGGGGCTTCACCTGCAGAGTGTTGAGTGTGCTTTGTCTCACGCTAGCTCAAAACCCATGGGGTGACCTCAGTAACAGCTGGAGTGCATTAGGTGCACTGCACTTGTGGAGTGCATCTTATTTGGTTTTCTCCAAAGTGAATTCCATATTCATTCTTTGATTCTTCTCTGCAGTGTGAACCAAAGTGACTGGAGACTCTCTGGAGACAGCTCAAGAGGCGCGTTCTTGAACCAAGCACAGCAAACTTACATGGACACACTTGTTTTTTTGCCTCCACGGGCTCGTGCGTGACTCTTAAAATTCTTGTGCATGCCAGAGGGGTCTTCCAGTGGGTAGCAATAAAGGAGACCTTCCTAGAAATGGAAGGTGACCAGGAAGATAGTGGGTCTTGAACTGCTCTTTAGCATTTTGTGAAGGTGATGTGGATGAGGGCATATTTAGATACTCTGGAGAAAGTGAGATGTCTTTTGTTAACTAGCCTTGAAATGACTGTTAAGATAGCCCAAAGTTCAGTAGTATGTAGAAGTATTTCAAATGTCCAAAACTAGCCACAGAATTACAAATTTTTATAAAAGCCATAGCTGAGAAAATGACAGGAAAAGCATATTTAAATTAATCCTTAGTTTGAACAGGCCCTCCTTGTATCTATCTGATCTGTCTGTGAGGAAAATACATGGAGCACCTTTTCAGGGATTTTATCTTCGTGCATTCCCTGCATCTCAAGGTGAGTTACTGAGAGAATTTTCTTCTGGTGTTCCATGCAATCTGCTATAAGTGGCCACTGCTTAAGAACCCAACAGGACTCTGTCCAGGTTTAATCTTGGGCATGATTCTATCATCACTCTTCTTTTTCACTGCTGTGCTGTGCTGGCATAACCTGTAGTGTGGCTGTGCAGGCAGGGAACTGAAACAACTGAAAATTACCCTGCCAAATAAAAAGGATCCTTTTGAGCTGAATCAGTTATGTGATCTGGTTCAGCACTGAGCTCTGCAGACTTCTGCTTCTGTAGGTGAATGGTGAACAAGGCTGGCAATTTTTTACCTCTATTGTCAGTTTTTTTCAATTCTGTTCTGTCTTCTCTTCTGTCCTGCCATTTTTTTTACTGTGTGCAAAACAAACTTAACTGGCTAACTTAGTGGAAAACTGCACTTCTTTTGAGAAATTAGTTTTCTGCAGCCAAAACAAACTGAATCAAGTTGGCAAGGGACCTCAGGAGTGCCTGTTTGAGGGAGGAGCTGGATTGTACAGGTGGGAGATAAGACTTGTTTTCTCAACACAGGTCAAACAGATGTAATCATGTGCTAATTTTGTGTAGTTCACTTGCACAATTGCGAAGGTAGTCTTGATACTCCTTTATCTGGCTGTGTTGCCTCCTTTCATGCAATTATTGCTTTGTCAGGCCAGGTGTCCTCTTGGTGGTATTTACTAGCTTGTCCTTTTGGACAAGCAAAGACAATGCTTCTGCTCAATAATAAGCAGTAAAAAAACAACATAGTGAAGGGAGGGAAGGATTTGCCTATTACAGGATTTTTTTTTTTGAGGAGAGGGTAAGTCAAGATATATTTTTCCGTTTTGTATATAAAGATCTTTGATTCATGTAGTAGTAGGTGAGTATGAAGGCTGCACTAGACATTTGTGCTTAGCAAAGAGCTGAACATCTGAGAACTTGCATGGTAGGTAACTAGAAAAGCTGAACATTAGATTTCTGCAGTGTTAAATTTGGGAAAAGGTGAACACCATGTTACACATTAAAAGGCACGTAAGGTCACTTTATGAATGTATTAATTTTTTAATAGTAAAAACATCTAACATTTAGTTTTTCTAACTTATTGTCTTGACTATAGTATGCCTGACAGAACTAATTTGAAGACTATATACATATAATAAATATACATGCACACATAAACATTTATTATAGTGTATATCTGTAATTTTTAAAAAAAGTGGCAACATTTTTGCCAGGTCTGATTTCCCTTTTGCTTGAGTGATTTCTTTGGCACCATTCAATCTGTCATCTTACTTGCACTCAATATAGTTTTTCTAGGCATATCTCTAGGTTAATCTAGTGATTATGCTAACTTTGAGGCTACTGGCCTAATATGTACTAAATGGCAGATGATGTGCTCCTGACTTATTTTTCTTCTGTTGGACATCAGTCTGTATACCAGCTACTTAAAATGTTTGTATGTAAGATCATCATGTAATTTTGTTTCTACCCTGCATGCCTTCTTGCTGGTGTGAACAGTCATTACCTTTCTCTTGAGTGGACTGTTATCCATGTGATTGATGGAGGTAACTGGAACAGACAGTCAAAGGCATCAGCTATTTAGGTAAGTCAGGCTTTGAGATTCTTGATATTTCCTTAAAATAGGGGACAGATTGGGGTGAAGATGAGGATAGATAGTTTAGTTGTTTAATTGTGGTCAGTGCACTTACTTAAGTCTTTAACTGCAACTCAGAAGCCTGCTGGTCCATGCATTTGTCTAATATTGTATGTTTTCCTGGTCTCCATGGCTACTGATTATGTACAGACCTTGGTTTTGGTATTGAAATGCAGTGTTTGGAGATAAAGGTAGCTAGCTAAACTGAGTTTTGTAAATTGCAAATGTAAAGAATGTCTCCAGTGTTAAGCTACATCTCTAATGAAAGTGGGATTTTTGAAAAAGCAGAAAATACTGAAATGCTGTAGTCACTGTAAAAGAAATCATAACATAAAGAACAATTTGGCTAGAAAAAAAGGTTAAACATTAATAATAAAAATGGAATTTTATGGGAAGTGAGGAAAAGAAACTGTAGAAGGAATTGATAACCACATTATGAAAAATCAAAACAGTATCATAAAGGACAGCTTCTAGCAAATAATGTAGAGACCAATGTTGTACATCTGTAAATGAGGTGTAAAGGCTGTTAATGGACAACAGACAAGCTCGACAGGGAAAAGATTATTGTGTTTAGGGATTATGCATCTGTAGGTATGTGCAAGCATCCTGTTCACTAGAAAAGCTTAACTAGAGCAAAATTAAGAAGTTGTTTATATGAGGAGAATAGAGTACTAAACTAAATATATAAGATATTTATAATCCCAGTAGCCTCTCCTTAAAAATACCTCACTGAGCCTAACTCAAAGCTGACAAGTATTGAATCTTTTAGCAATTCTTTATGAATTTGTTTTTTACTCTATTGTATAAATGGTGAAATTAATCCCACCTAGAGCTCTCATCTGTCCATGAGCTCTCATTTATCCCAGCAGAATTATTCCTATATATGGTGAACAGAATGTGAACTGATCCAGATGATAGTATTTTGCCAAGCCAACTTTCAGTGATTTTCTTTCAGTTTACTATGAGTAAATGCTTGTGCCCACACAGTAGAGAAGGGAACGAGTTGTTGCCAGTGTAAAGAAAGTGGGATTTTTTTTTCTTTTGCTAATAATGCATGAGAAAAACTGATCTTTTGCCAAGACATTAGTGGCCCATGTATTTGGGGAGTATACTGTTGCCAGGCCTTCAAAACTTGTATTTTTACTGTAGTGCACTTTTACCAAAATCAGAGCTGACATTCTTTGAAAAGATTGTGTGGATACAATTACACTTGGTAATCTTGTGCACCACCCATTGACCACTGATTTCAATTTCAGAGTCAGTGACCTGAGGCTACATATAGTGCTCCAAAACTCAATTACCAATCGTTCACTTAATCATGCTCACAGAAGCATATGCTGTTTGTGTGTCTGTAGGATATTTCTCTTTTTTTTTTGAGTACAAAAATATCGACTTCCTGGTTGTGAAGTAATTGTGCTACTTCTGGTGAAGTCTGGTTGATCAGTGAATCTGCTCCTTCTTACCAATGTCTCATCTTCCTTCAGGAATTAATTAGATTCTGTTTATTTTAATTACTTTTCTTTACTAACCTGTATAGAATTACTGGATATTTGTTGAGGTTTCAGGATTTAATTATTGCTCCTATTACAACTGATACAAGCAAAAAAAAAGTTTTGAAAAAACATAAGCAGTGGGAAAACACTCCTAAGAGTTTCAGCCATTCCTTTTTCCCTCTAATCTCCTCACCATGGAGCAAGATGCAAGAGCATACCACTTTCTTACTGACTGCAAGAGAATAAAGCATTATAAACCTTAGCTCTTCTTTAAAAACAATGGAAGATAAAGATGTGAGGCCAACAGATTCCTCTGCTGTCATTTTCTTCCATGTCTGACTTTCATCTTTGTATTTGGTGTAGATTGTGCTGGCTAAATAGTGGAAATGGCTTTTTAGTGCTTTTCTGCTATTTTTTTGCATTGAAAAGACTTTTCAGTTACTGTTATTTCTGTTCTTGTGTAAATTTTATTATTTTGTGAATTGATAAAGGCATACTTCCTTTGGGACTGACTGTAATATTTTTGTTGCCTATAACATGACAGGCTATACTGAAATCTTTCTCAGCAGTGTTGTTTTCTTGTTTATTTTTTTTTTCCTTTGGATGTATGTGTCTTGATATAGAGTTTGATGATCAAACTCATATATCTCATTCAGATTATTTTTGGTGTTAGATGATAAAGTCAATCTCTCACTGCAACTAGATTGAGGGTTTTCTTACAGAATTTCTACTAAATGTGAAGTGCTTCTTGGAACTTTTTTTTATTTGTACCTGCTTTGAATTGACATCTCTTGGAATCTCAGGATTTCATTATCAGGTTATCAGGTCAACAGTTGTGATTACATTTGTTTTCTCATTTCTTTCTTACATTTTTTTACTTAAATCTGACAGATGGCAAGGCATTTCTTCCACTTTGCCTCACATTCCTGAAGAACGTCATAGGCAACTCCATGAAAGGCTTTTCCCATAGTCCATCTTTCCTGTATTAGCATAGCTATCAGAAGAATGTGTTTTCTGTCTATAATTGCTTGTAAATATTACCACTTTTGACCATGGTTGTTTCTTTCAAGTCTATTTTTTTCCTGTGTTTCTTTCATTTTGCAGCCAGAGATCTTTCTAATAGTCTGTTGACTATTAGGATGTATCTGGAGAATGTACTGCTTTAATGCAGTAAAAAGGAAGTAATTGAAAGAAATGACTAAAGGATATTGTGGTGGGTTGGCCCTCTGCAGCAGCTGAGCCCCTGCCCAGAGGCTTTCTCACTGTCCCCAAGCAGGATGAGGGACAGAATTAGAGAAGCAAAAGTGTGGAAACTGAGCAGTTGAGATAAAGGCAGTTTAATAAGTGAGGGAAAGGTGTGTGCCTTACTGAGATCAAGCTAGACAATATCCACTGCTCTCCATTGACCAAGCCAGTCATCTCCTTATACAAAGGAGACTTTTTTAGGCTGGTCTCTGTGTTCTGCTGCATTTTTTCTCTACCTGTCAGCCAGACAGCTAGAAAAGTCCATTTTTCCTTTATATGTGGCCTCCTACCAGACAAAAAGCACCAATAAGAAATTTTATAGCTTGTTCTGCAAATCTATCTGCCCTCTTTGTTCAGCAATACAGGCAAATTATAGATCAGTGCAAAGAAACAATGTCCCACTGTATGGCTTTGCCATCTGGTACACATCCTGTAGGATGAAGAAAGACTTCTATGAACATCTTTTTTCTGTTTACATTGTTGGCTAATGGCTTTTCTGCAACTGGTGAGTAGCATTTTTACTTCTCTCATCTGTTAGGTTTTTGTAGTTGTTGAAAAAGCTTTGGTGATTCATCTTCTTTTCTTGTCTCTTCAATGGAGTCAGAAATGGAAATTCAGCTTCCATACTTTCAAGGAGTTTCCTTCATAAGGAAAATAAAAAGTACACATTCTAACTAGTACATATTCTAACTAAATATTAAGTCAATATAATGTGTTTGCAATGTTCTTCTGGGCTGTTCCACAACTGTTAATGTCAATTACTGTGTATTGATGATACATCTTAAGATACAAACTGTTTTTTAAAAATTTTGTATGTGAATGTAATTGAAGAGAATCCTTTCTTTGGATGCCCAAATGAGATCATTTGAGTAAGGATGCAGTTTAAATCTATTTAAAGCCCACACTACTTCACAGCTTGACACAGTTCTGTGATTTATTCTATATTAGATGTAATTTCTGATATTAGGTTGTGACTGGTGACATTAGTCACTGTGCATGAAGTTCTTTCTGCCAAAATACATTACTTTTTATTTTTACATTATGTAGATTTATTTACATAAGTACTTTGAAATGCTCAAGTAAAGAGGTAGTCTTGAAACTTAGATGCTACATAGCCTACATGCTGGAAAAAAGAGTTTTGAGGTCTCTGAGGAAGAGCCAGCACTCAACTGATGTGCAAAGTCCTGAAATAATCTTGGATTCTTGTATTAGCTTAGATTCACTCATAATCAACTTTGATTACTCTAGCCTGACTTTTAAAATGTAGCTTAGTAGGTAAAAACTACTTGTTGATTATTTAAGAATTTTAAGAGAACTATTATAATGTAATATCTGAGTTAAGACATCCCTAGAGGACACAGTGAATTTGAGTATTAAATGAGATGTCATTTATTAAATATGTATATAACAGTCTCTGCATCAAGGGCCTACATATCATTTATAAAAACAAAATTTAGCAGTTGAGAGATGCTCTTAGAACACACATGATACTTTAATTTCAGTTCAGTTTATCTGTTTTGAAAGAAAGTGAATATTTTTTTAGGATTTTTCTGTGTTTGAGTATGGTTTCTTACTAAGCCTTTCCACATCAGGTAACCAGGATCAGATGTCTTAAAAGCATTACATGGACACATCTTTGTTCTTGGACTTACTGTTTTTAGTTCCTCATTTTTTTAACAGAATACTTTTATCTAGCATTTGTTAGCTGAATAGCTAAATTTCAGCTCAAGCAGGTTGTCTACTCTGTTTTAAACAAATGCCCATATGAACTCACTAGTCTGTTCAAATTAGCTAATTCAGAGAAGTATAATCTGTATATTAGAATTCCATAATGTATATTTTTGTTGTATACTTTGCTCTAAGAGAGTCAATAGGCTTTGGACTTTCCCTCAATATCTGTCATATTAATATTACCAATGCTTTACCTTTCTGGATGAGGCCTAAAGTGCAGTCATTAAACTAAAGGGGAGACATGACATTTAAGAAGAGTATTCTAAAAGTAATAATTATGTATTTCTTTGATAATTAAGGTTTGTAAACCTCTGAATTTACTGAGGCACTACTCGTCTACTGGAAATGACATACATGTAATGATACATTTTGCCTTCCTCTTACATCTGAGTCTTTACTCCTGACTGCATCCATTCTTGCTCCAGGGATAAGAATTTGAGATGGGAAGTTGAAGAAGCTCCAGTAGTTTAAACTTAATAAGTGTCTCAAAAGTATATAACAGTTTCTAAAAAAATGAACAAATGTTTCACAATTAATTTATCATTTGTGAACATTTCCTTTCTTGTGTGTCTTAAGGGTGGGCTGAAGATTTTTGAGTGAAGAGAAACAAAAAAATATTACTTCATCCAAAAGATACAAGTTGCAAAAAAAAAAAAAAAGATAGGAAGAAAAGCTGCAGTTGACACAAGAAGGTGGTTAGCGTTAACATACAGTGTGATGATGGATGTCACGGGCAGAGGAGGGTGTTAAGTCATTGTTTTAGACTTGTGAGGTGGATTTACTAGAGTTTGTGTTCCCTGAGCAGAGAATATTGTGTTGATCCAGTAATTTGGGGATGTTTTGGTTGCTCCTGGGAATGCTGTATTAAAAGTAGAAGCAGCTTTAAATATTCTTTCAAATTGAATGCGTTGCCTTTATTCTCTCTGTGGAGCATGCTATTAGGAGCTATATCCCTAGCTACACACTTGTGAAATTTAAAAAGCTTCATGGCTGGAAAGGTGCCCAAATTCTGAGAAATCCTGTCTTTCTGAAGAGAGAGATAAATAGTCAATCAAAACCAGGTATCTGTAACACTTCATAGGCTAGATCCAAAGAGAGATATAGATGTGGTGATGCTTCAGTATCTTAGACTTTAGTCGTTTGAACCATGCAGTGGGCGGGAAGAGAACAGAGTTCAGATATTTGCATTTTGAACTTCTCTTGAATTTTCTTTTCCTGTTAAAGGACAAGTAACAAAACAGAAATAGTCCATGGAGCAGGGACTAGAATCTAGGTCTTCTCTCCCAGTTGAGCACCCTGGTTATTAGGCTACAGTGTGATCCTTGTTAATTGTCCAGATGCCATAGCATTTTAATTTTGAGCTGGGTAGTTACCTAGCTTTAGCAGACAAGAAGCTTGTTACTATCCAGCCTTCTAGCTTCCTAATTAAAGTGCTCTTCTGGGAAATAAATGCATGGTTTTGAATCCCCATATGCTAACAGGAATTAAAGCCAAGTCCCTTGCCTCTGTGGTACTCGCTGTAATCTGGTATCTGTCTCCAGGCAAAGTTCTGGGCTGGTGCTCCCGAGCCATTTGCAGACCCTTGTGTACCTTGCAGTGCTGAGGGGTTCACTGCCCCCACCACCATCCTTTCACAGGGGGGTTTGCTGCCTCAGGTGTAACCTCTGGGTTCCCTTGCACATGAGCCTCCCCCTGTGTCTTGGCGCAGCTTCAGCTTTCTACAAAGTTTCCACCAGAAAAATTGAGTGCATTTATATCATCTCTATTTCTAGGGAAACCCTATGGTGTTTGTTGGATTACTTTGTATAGGACTTGAGGGCCTGAATTTTGCTTATATGCAAAAATACTTTCATTACATGCTGCCAAGAATTCAGACACCATGCAGATGATAATTAGACACCGTGCTTATCAAGCATTTGAATATGCAGGTGCACTGGTTTTTGTTGCCATTTAAACAAAAAATAACAATTAGAAAGTTCTGGAGTCACCTAGCCTGGATGCTTTATTAATACACCTGAAGGAATAAAGCTGCTGGACAACCAGATTTCCTTTCAGTTGTTTAAATTAAATAAGAATAAATGTTTTTCTAAAGGAAATCAAAACAACTAACTGCCTGTTTTACTTAAGAAGGTTTTTCTTTCATGGCTTCTCTGTTGCAGTCTTCTCATAATAAAAGTTATTTGGATATACTTTTGGATTGTAGCAAGCAGGGAAAAAAATTTTTTTGGTGCTCTCCCAGCAGTCTTCCCCACAACCTTGTTGACATGCCATATGATTAAAAAAAAAGAAGAAATTTTGAAATCAGTACTCCTCCCCTTAGTTTGTTGCCTTCCTAGATAAATAATTCCATGGTCATTCACTACATTTTAAAATTATGTACACTTAGTATTTTCACAATTACGATTTTCCATCCTAATTCTTTTGATAGTGGTGCTTCTATACAAAATCAAAATTAAAGTTACTCCACGTGCTTGGTATCAAGTTTTTTGGTTTGGTGTTTTATTGTTTTCTTCGTTGTTGTTTGTTTGGGTTGGGGTTTTGTTTGTTTTGTTGGTGGTTTTCTGTTTGTTTGTTTCTTCTTGAAAAAACGTGTGTTTTTGCTTGTTTGCTGGACTTCTTTTAATCTGATAAGGAAAATAGTTCTGAAAAACATAAAAAATGCTGATGTGACCTTGTCCATATCTTAGCTAGCGGGTGCCTTTAGAATAAGATGGTACTGCATCATAATTTCCTGATGAGTTACAGCATCATGATGGCATGTGCTCCCACTCAAAATCTATTTTAAGAAAGGACAGAAGCACTTTCTTATAAGGAATCTTGTACTCAAAATTACTGGATTGGAGTGAAGAAAGTCTACAAAGTAATTATGTTCTTTCTGAAGATCAAAAGAGAACTAATGGAAAAGTAATTATTTAATCTGTATGGTTAAAAAAAAACTTAGCAGAAAAAAACTTCAGCAGCATAATCTCTCTTTTTTATATTAGTCTATGCATCTGTCCATATAACAGATTCATACAGCAGAAGAAGTACTAAAGAATTCCTCAAAGAAACTTGTGGCCCATCTAATTAGGCAGAACTTTCAGAGGCTCTTTAATGTTTAACACTATTTAACACTGTAGTGGCCCTTGGAAATTGCAGCCTGTGTTTTGGAAATTTGTTATCAAATTTTCTGTGTAACAGAGCATCTGATCTCTTTGCTAAATATGCCTATTTTGACATTGCTTACAGTTTGTCAAGAAAATGTAGTTCATTTGAGCACAATGATTGTAAGGGGCAAGTCTTAAGAGGAAAACTCTTCAGTATGCTGTAAATACTGACCCACTCTTGGACAACTCTGTATTTTCCCAGAATGTAAGGGCCCTGAAAGTGTTTGAGGATACCCTATACAGTTAATGTTCATTGAATTAACCTTAATAAGGTGAGCACAGGTCTTTATAAACCTGTTAGTTCAGATAAGCTGTATTTTAACCTGAGATCTCTATCACTCAGCTACTATACAGTGTATACTGTAAACTGAATGTAGAATTCTTTTTGTTGTAGTCTTATATTGCACTCAGGAAACAGGGCAGCTGAGTACTACCATTATTCAGATTAGTACTAATTCATGAAGAAATACTAGTACAAATCTAATTATTTCAAGTCATGAACCATAACATTTTCTGGTGGACTGGAGTACTTTTATCTTCTTTCTATGCTGTTTTCCTATGAGCTTCCCATTATCTGAATATTGCCAATTCAAGTGTGCTATTAACACATGACTATTTCTTGAATGGCATGTGGAAATAATCAAAATTTGGAAAATGGAGCACAGAGGGGACTGACTTCACCTAGCTTGCTTTTTTTTTTTACATTAAGAAAATGTAGGTGAGAAATCATTAGGTCTCTGCAGTCTTCACTTACAAAATTAGGAATCTGTATTTAACGAATGAGAGCAGTGAGTATATGTGTAGCCAGAATTGCATGTTTAAATAATTTGCTATGGTAAGTTTAAAAGGCTGTCACCCCAGAGTATCATAGGCTTCCAGCCTTTGACATATGAAAATAACTGATTTTGAGAAACACAGAAAATTCCTAAAGAAATTTCCTTTCTATAAATGTAATAAAATCATCTCTCTGTAAGTATTGGAATTCTACATTTTATAGGGAATAAATGTTTTTGTGGCAAGTTCCTTCCTAGCAGCAGGCTTGCCATGTTAAGAACAATTCTGGTGGAGATAGTGTACTGATTCAAATCCAATCAAGAAATTGAAAATTACTCAGAGGATGCAGTTTCTCCCAGGTCTCCAAACAGTATGGTGTTTGGTCATACTTTTTTTTGTGATCAGGTAGACTGCAGGCTAATTGTTGGGTTTCTATTTAAAGGTGCATTGTACACACAATACTCACTTCATAATTTCAAAGGAAAAAAACCGAAGAAACAAATCCCCAAAACTACACCAGAAACATGAAGAGCATTTCCTTCATGACTGACAGAGCATTCATGTGAGCAGAACACAAATGAAAGCATATTGGAGATAACATTTTTGAAACACTGTAACACTGTAAGTGCAATAACTTGCTTTATTTAGTATGCTTGATACTGAGTTTTGTTCTGTTAAGCAGTTAATCTGTCGAGATTTACTTGAGGTATGGAAATGTCATTGTTTTGATCTTGAGTGGAGGTATAGCTTGAAGAACTTTTCTGGTTTACTGATGCTGTGTGTGGGGATGTCTCTAAATCTCAGATAGCATGAGTATTGTTTGACAGGCTGTAGTGGGAAATTGGACTTACCAGAACCAGGGAATCCTGGCAAGGTCGGCTTGTTAACCTGTGCCTCTTGAATCGATTGCCTGAATGTGAGTTAACAGTAACATTTGCCTGATTCCATTGTCAAGCTGTCAATAAGTTAGTGTTTTTCTGTGTACAATGTTTTAATGTGAAAGAGAATATTGCCTTCTGAGAAGTCTCCCTCTTCATTTGAAAAAAATTTGAGCATGCATTTCAACTTATTTCACTTTACACTAATAGGATAAATACCTGTTTTCCAGCCTGCCATTTTAAAATTGAATAATATAAGTAATCTTCTCATTGGATTGTCCTGTCATACTTTAATGTGCATGTGACACATTTTCTATTTCTCTGTTTAGACCAGAAAAATAATATCCAGGGTTAGAGAACACATTTTTTTCCTATGTTTCTCAGTGTTCCCTAGGAAAATGTAATTACAGTACTGTCGCAGACTAGAATCAATATTGTATACTACCATGTTGTAATAGGCATTAAGGTTAGTTATTTAGCATTTTTACTTTTCCCTTTCTTGTGTCTCAGTTTAACTTATTAAAACACAAACAAGATGTATCTTTTCAGGATTCTTTTAGTCAAATTCAGTACTTGTTTAGATAATGTATTTATTGTTCGATAATTGTAACACTTTTGTAGATATAATTTCATTTAGTGGTGTTTCAGAGGTTATGCTTTGATCAATAAGGAGGCCTCAAATGTATATAATGATGTATATATTTGTAAAAAAATCTTGCTATTTGTCTACTTAGCAGCATGTCTTTCTTTTTTTCAGCTTGTGTTTCCTATGGAAGAGGCTTTTGCAAGTGAGAGCTGTTACCTTATTTTTGAAGTCTTTGGTTATTTTCAATCAAATTTGATAGAGGAATAGCAGTATTGAAAATTATATGCACCTATAGATGCCCAGAATATCCAGCAAGGAAAGGTAGAAGGAATATCCAGCAAGGAAAAGACTTCTGTGCGAGTTCATCCCTTCTCAAACAAATGACACTTCATTTATTCCATCACCCATGGAAATTCAGTTTACTGAATGAACTGAACTGAATGTAGGAACACAGAGGATTCAAAAGTGTATTAAATTTCTTTTTTGTTGGGAAATCATTTGAGCCATATAAATATGTTTTTGTAATTTACTAGTGGACAGTGACCAGTACAAAATGTTTCAAACCTACTGCCATTCCACATCCAGAAAAAAACATTCTTCTGAAGTACAGTAAATTGGTGGAGGATGTAAGTGTGTTCATTCAATATGTTATCTAGTTTTTTGCTCTGCTTTTTCATAGTAATGGCTTGCCTATTTCAGTCCTGCTAAGCTCTTGATTGCTGTGACGCATTCTATTAATCATTATTTTAGAATAGGATGTTGAGTTGCAGGATTATGCTGTCAAAAGATATGTGACCGAAACGGAATGCATCTCATCAGCTTGCAGTCTAAAGTGAGAAAGAACAATGGGTTGTAAATGAGAAGACATTGCAACATGAAGGAAGAGGCAAGGAGGTCTCTGCACAAGTGGTGAAAATTAAATTTAAAAAATAAAGGTTCTATTAAAAATTTTATTGGGTACTGCAGAACAAGATGGCTGAAAGTAAGCAGCTGAACTTTTTTTTCCTCCTAAACTAAATGTCAGGTTTGATCAATGATTGTGCAGTAAAGGATTATAAACCATGCTCTGGGATTGCTTACTCTTTGTTTGGTTTTGGTTTTTTTTTATTTTACAGAAACAATGAGCAAATCCAGGACTATACTCTGTGTATTCTAGCTTTCGTTTTCCCTTGCACAATTCGTTATATACGTGTTTTTCTTGAAGTTGCCAAAATATGAAACTACTGACACTTTTTTGCTCCCAACATGTTACACTTTAAAACTTTAAATTTCTTAGTATACTGTTCTTGTTTCTATGGAAAACATTTTTTCTATGGAAAACAATTTATTTTTGTAAATAACACTGAACTTTTATTTTCCGTGTCATGTATATGGTCAAAGGTAAGGACTGAGTGGCAGATGGCAGCTGCTTAATATGCCTTTCATGGTGTCATATTCTCTGCAGAAGATACTGTAAAAAGCCCCTCTGTGTTCTAAAAAGTATTGTAGAAGTTCTTACCATTAAATGAGCGATTATGTTTTCTACTTTATTCAAGTTATACCAACATCAGGCTTTTAACTTGCATTTCTTTTTTCTTTATACCTTCTTCCAGTCACTCCCATGCTGACATCCATTATCCTCTCCCTAACTCAGCCCAAACAATAATGATCCATATCACTCACATCCTCTCCCTCACCCAGTAAAATTACTCTTGGGGAAAACATGCAGAAAAAGTAGTTGTAAAAAGAAATTGGGTTATTTCCATGCAGTCCGAGTTAAGATCACATTGGTGCAGAATGCAAAGACCAAAATTCTAGATGCTAAAGTGAGGGCTTCTAGGGAGAAGTAGTTCGATGGACTGTAGAAAGAGAAATAACATTTTACTTAGGGTCTGCTAATTACAGAAGGTGTACTCTGTAAGTTTTAGTCAAGTTCAGTTTGCATAAAAGGGGAAAAAAATGAAAAAATCCGACTGAGCATATATAAATTGAGACAGTTAGCTAAAAGGAAGTCAGAAAGAGCAGCTGAATGGTTTGTGATGCTGTGCAATCTGTTTAAAGTCATTGTATGAGACTCAGAACTGAATGTGGGCTGCAAAAGGAAAGGCTTCAATTGGCTGACCTCTAGCTTCTTCGAATGGTGCAATCTATTAGTCTGGGTTTTATCTAGATCAGAAGGCCATTCCTGTGCCTTGCACCCCCCGTGTAGCCTGTGTACCTGCATGTCAGTCTGTGCAAAGCAAGCTGTGAAGGTGTGGAGTGCTCCTGCTTCCCTGGAATACCACTGGCAAGTGGCCATCATCAGCACTACTCTGCAAGAACTGCAGAGTACTCCTCTGTTTCCCCAGGCTTTGATACAGTATCAGAAGACCAAAATATTAAAGGTGACATATTGAAACTTCAGGAGAAAGGAAGTTGTTAATAATAAAAGGATGTAGTGCAGAGGGGAAAGCTAGATCAGAGAGGCTGCCAAGTTAAATGCAAAAGTAAGAAGGCAAGCCCTAAAAAGGCTGTTGAGAATCAACTTGCTAAAGGTGTGACACCTAATAATAACTGATGTTCACGATATCAGGGAGCTGAACATTTATCAGTGTTGGTGGGGTCAGTAGCTGATTAAGATATAAAAGTAATGGTTGAAGAAGTTAAAACCATTATGTAAAAGTTAAGAATGTTCAAGGGGGTTGTTTCAATATTTTTTTAAACATGATGTTATTTCACCTTGAAGATTTTTAGGAAGAGTTACTAATACTGAAGTAACAGAACTCTGAAAGGAAGTGTTTGGTTGCCTTTTTAAGGGAATATTTGTGGTAATTATAGTAACTTCAGACTAAGAAGTCTGAATTCTGCATTGATTACACTTCAGAAGCTATAAAAGAAACTAATATGTTTTCAGCATATCTGCTAGTGTGTTGGGGAAGGATTGGTACAGCTTTTCTTGAGGTTAATTTGCTCAGTCTGCCAGAGGGTTTTTTAAATATCTCATGATGCCTTCAATATGAGGCATATGATATAAATTTGCATTTTCAAAATGCTTCAAATGGCTCTTAAAGAAATTAGTGTCCTGCAATAAGAAGCAGAGTCCTTCTACTTAATAGTCAGTTAGTAATTAGAAAAGTGTAGGAATAAATTGTCAGACTTCTCAGTAGAGACATTTACAAACAAAGTCATGTAAGAATCAGCTCTGCAGGCTGTGATGGTTAGCATAAGATAATACAAAACAGCTTCTGTGCTATTTATTGCTTCTCATACGTCAAGTTGCAGGAGGCATAAATGAAATTATGGGTTGGTAGTTTTAATTATACATATCATTACAATGTCTTCAAAGTTAACCTATACTTGGACAAAATTTGTACTTCTAGTCTTTATAGTTACAGTATGTAGTAGTGATCAATTAATTTTTTACAGTAGCTGTGAAAAGACTTTGCTTGTCATTTTTAGAATCAAGGTAGCATATACCATTTATACTTTTGCATAATTTTATGGAAATTAGCACATAGATTTGTCCGAGTATAAAAAAAATAATTTGGAAAATGACAAATATTTAGGAATTCTGCTGGTTTCTTTGGGATTTTTAAAAACACTTTCTTATTCTATAAAATACATTTGATACTTATTTCCACTAAAACTGAGATTTTTCCCATTGTTCTTAATGATACTAAAAGCTACATGGCCTTACTAGTAATCTTAGTTTTAAGATAAAGGTTAATAATTTGGGTTTAGGGAGGAGTTGTATAATAGATTAAGTTGAAAACACTTGTACTTCTTTAGTCTTTAGTTGTGAATGAGGTTCACTTTCCTAGGATTCTGAATCACTGGATGTATTTCTCTGTAAGAATAGGCTGGATACTTGGTGCCAAAGACAGAAATAGAATTCAAGAACTTGGGAGGAATTGAATGGTGAATGTTAATATGTTGCTTTCTAAGCTTCTTGCAGAAGAATCTTCTAATAAGCACCAACTGTCACATTGAAATAAATAGGAATGCAAAACATCACACTCTTTATTCAGTCTTTATGTAATGCAACCCTTTTTGCTTAATTGTCTTTATCTTGTCTAATTTTTAGACTACAAATCCTAATCTTACTTGGGACCACCAACTACTGTTGCAAGGCATATTTAGAATTATTTGGAAGCACTTTCAATGTCTGATTTGTTTTACAGATATATACTGTTACAGTTACTGTACAGATATACTGTTACAAATACTGTTGTAAGTATATTTACAGTAGAAAAAAATTCTGCTTAAATGTTCTAAATTTAGGGATGGAGGAGCTTTGTGAAGACTTCTTACTTACACATATTTAGCATTTTGTGAATTTTCCCATTAACTTCAATTAAGCATGTTGGTGTTCTCAGTGGAAATGAATATGTAAGTCTTCACAAGGTTGTGCTCTGAGTGGTGAGGGAACAAGTGACTACAGTTGGCAGAGTGCAGAGTACCAGCACATGTTTGCCTGTGGAATTGTCAGTGGTCAGAGCACTCAAGTGATGTGCGCTGCAGGATTACAGAGCAAGCAGCCAGTATTTACACCCTAAAGAGTGAATAAAGTTTAGTTTCAGATTATCACAGACATACATCTTCTGAATTCAGTGCAAATAACAAAGATGTAATAATAGCTGCAAATGATTTACACTAGGTTTCTGTTGATGCTTTAAAAGCTGCCGAGAATTAGATAAAAGTTAGAAAATACTTCAGTAGCTAACCATTTGTAAACTCTTTTGTCTTATTTACTTAGTACCCTGGTTCCTCAAAGTGTTACTCTGCTGTCAAGCTGTGCTGCTTATGATTGGTTTTAATAGCATTTACATTCATTAATATTTATGATTTAAGAGTATATATGAGTTTTTAGAAACAGTGTCATGTATCAGGGTCAAAAATCAGGGGTAAAAACCAGAAAGTATTTTGGGCTGCAGAGCAGCTAGAGAAATTGGACTTGGGAACTGTGTTTCACAAACAAAAGATTTTATTTGAATATAAAACTCTTTTCAATAGAAGTGAAGGAGGTGCAGCCAGTGTGAGAATGTAGTGCGACAATGATGGATGCCAGAAGTATCACCTGCATCCTCTGTGCATTCTTTTCCCATTGGGAGTGAAGGCAGAATCTGTGCCATACCTCACCAAGAAGGGAAATGCTGGTTAGGCATTTGACCCAGGTGGATCTGGTGAAAGGCCTGTGGTGTCAGCTGGTGTGTGCATGGCGTGACTTCAGCAATCCCAGCCCCTCACCGGTTATGTCATCTAAAATACCGTCAGTAAATAATAATCTCAACTTTTTGTTCAGGTATTTGTTTTAGCTCTGCATTTCAGAACTCCAGGGTAGACCTTGGCTTACTTAGTCCATGTGTAGCATCATTCTTTGATAGGGCTGTGCAGGAAAATGCAGATCTTAACCATAACAGGGCAGCCCAGCACATTGGCCATCTATAAATACTGACTTCTTGCCTTCTGCTTTAGACTTTGCCCAAATTTTGGCAAGGAGATGAAAGAATTCAGTGTTATTTTCATCAAATACTAGAAATTCTTGCCAGTTTAGTAATAGATGGATGGAAGGCTTGGCAGTATTCTTGATGCCTGTTCCCCTGCTTCCAATCTTGGCCTTGAGATTTTGGCAATATAAACTTCCTGTGCTGTGTATAAGCATCATTCTACTACAGTTTTGATCTCCAGGCATGGGAAATAAAACTTTATAGTAGATAGCAGTCATTCAATGGGCATCATGTTTAAGGATTTTCAAAATAAGCATTTTATAAAAAAAGAATGAATCCAGAATTTTTTACTTGAACATCGCTCTCAAGAATTCCGTTAATTCAGGCTGCTTGTCAAAGTGTGCTTTTCTCTTCAGTAATAACAAAGTTGGTCTGGTTCTTACTTTGTAAGAAATTTTGCTGTCCTAAAATTGGCAAGCTGTAGGTAGTTTTGTGAAAGGGAGCTGGTGCTTTTCAAGAAGAATTGCAGCTTGCAGTTCTATTCAAGTGACTGACTGAACAAATAAATTTTGTTTTGCTTTATAGTCTCTTGTAAAGATTTTATTTTGCTGTTTTTTGATTTTTTTTTACCATTGTGGGGTAGGACTGCCATGGACAACTTAAATGGCACAGAAAAAGGTCTGGAGTATGCAGTCAGATGAAGTGCTTTGGTTTAAAAAAAACACAGGCTGTTGTTCTGCTCAAAATTTTAGAGTTCTACATAGAATTTTAGAGTTAGTCTGAGAGATGATATCAAGACAGTTTTGAGAGATGTGCATGTGTTAAATGTAAAAATTTTCTTGTAATGCTAAGCATGCCTTTGGCACATTTTCGATTTTTGAAGTGGTAATTTTTTGAATAAAAATTGTAAAAGCATATATCAAAATAGTTTAAAGATGGTAAGACGCAATGGTATAACACTGTCTATAAGAAAGAGCAGATGACAGTTTTACATTTTTGTTACTTTATTCCTTCATCTTGAAGTTTTGAAGACAGAACTGCATGCTGTTTTCAGTAGCTTTTCAGGGTAAAGGAGGTGTCTTGTTGCTTCACGAATGCAGTAGTGCTTTCCTTTTGTTCTTGACTGTTGTCCCTCTGACCGGTTGACACGATACTCACCAATGATTTGAATCTAAGCAAATTCTTCTAAAATACAGCAGTTGATTGCTCTAGATTATGGAAAAGCCCATCTAAATGTGCTGAGTAACTTCTTTGTTGTTAATGAAGTTCTGTTTTTTTGCTGCAGCGTGTTTTGCATTTTTTGAAAGTCATTTTAAGGTCAATGATTATGAAAAGGCCCCAGTGGAATTTGGTCATGCTGTAGCAGAACATTAATGCTTCTTGCAGATCTCAGGTTTGTCTATCTTGTGAATCTGTCTTGTGCATTGTGTCTACCTTATTGTTGGTGTTTAACTCCACTCAGCAACTAAGTAGCCCTGCAGTTGTTCCCTTGCTTTCCCCTCCCTTCTCCCTCGGGGGAGGAGAATCTGAAAAAAACCCAACCAACTGCGTGGATTGAGGTAAGAACAGGTTAATAACTGAAATAAAATAAAATAGAATAATAATAATTATGACAATGATAATAATGAGGAGGGGAGTAGAGGTGAGGGAAGAGAAGAAGAGCCTGTTAATCCCTTGAAGTCTCGGGAAAGGCTTCTGCTGCTAAAGGGACAAGAATTGGCAAAACCCACTAATATCCCACCCCAAATCCCCATAAGTAAGACTATAAATAAAAAGAGACAACTAAACTCAACAACCACTCAACCCAGAGGCCAACACCAAACCCTGTAATACGGTTAAAGATTAGATCCAACAATCTTCCCAAAACAAAACACAAAGACAAGAAAAGCACAATCTGTGCCATAATAGTTCCTACTTGGCTTCTCTCCAAGGCTTACCCTGATAAACTATGGTTGTTGAATCTCAACTACAAGAACCACCCCATAAACCATTAACTCTCCTATATTATTTGTCCCAATAGGAATAAATTCTTGTTTATTCCAAGTGGAATAAAACTGAAGAGAAGCAAGTGTTGAACAATACAATGATGCAGCACACTGATGCCCAGCCTGTTCCCCAGCAGGGATCAGCCTGTCCCAAATGATTCCCCCTAATTCATATACTGGGCATGAGCTTCAATGATCTGCTATTCCTTTAGCCAGTTTGGGTCAGCTGTCCTGGCTGTGCTCCCTCTCAGCTTTTGTGCATCTTCTCGCTGCCAGAACATAGGAAACTGAAAAATCCTTGATTTAGAATAACACTACTTAGCAACAACTAAAACATCAGTGAATTATCGACATTGTATTTTGTTCTAAGTCCAAAACACAGCACTGTACCAGCTACTAAGAAGAAAATTAACTATCCCAGGTGAAACCAGGACACACAGAAGGACTCTTAACAAGTAACAAACATGCTTCTTTGCTTTTAAAATATCTCTTTGCAGTCTCCTGAGCTCAAGTGTTGTTCAGATATTTACCTAGGATGACTGAGCTCTTTATTAATGGGAGTGTTTTTAAAGTAACTTATACACAAGTTTACATTTGTAGAAATGAAAATTTTGCCTGACTTACAAAATGAGTCGTCTCTGGAATTTGTAGAACAACGAGCTGTCATATGGAATCATAGAAATTGTTTGGATAGAACCTCTGGAGGTCTTGTGCTCAATCTGAAGAGCCAAGCCACATTTTTATTGCCCCATCAAATTGCAATTACATTTTGGATAGTTTTGAGTTTCTACTAAGTAACATTTTAGCTCCCTCTTTGCCAGATTGACTAAGCTTAACTCCCACAATCTGTCTTTGTGTATTTGCTCTGGGCCCCTGACCATATTGGTGCTTTCTGCTAGACCCTCTCTAATTTTTCAACATTAGTCTTCAGCTAGAGATCCAAAACTGAGCACACAGAGTTCCAGGTGCAGAGTCACAAGTGCAGAGTAGGAAGGAACAATAACTTGCCTGGATCTGTTGGATCCTTCTTACTTTGCTTAGTCCTCAGGTTTCTTGGGTTCTCTGGGTTAAAGCTTTGACATTCATCAGATTACCTACTCCCTGTAATGTAATGCTCTCTACAGATTTCTTGGGGTGTAGGCTGTCTCATCATTCACGGTGCTGATTTAAGAAAAAAATAAAACCCAAACGAAAAAAAAACCACAAAACAATTTAAAATCACACATTTGGGCCCCAGTATTAACGTCTTTGGTATTCTGGTCTTTACAAGCTGCTAAGTGAATGTTGACTCATTTATTGTTACTTTTTGATCTAGACAGAATGCCTAATTTTTAACCTAGCAGTTTACTCTTCCACTCTGTTCTTCTCAGCTTCCAGACAATACTGTGTGAGATGATCCCAAAAAACCTCACTGAGATTTGGTTCTATGAATCCCATAGCTTTTTCCTTAGCTACCTAAGTAGTCATATCATATCATTAAAGTAGGCAGTCTTACAGTAGTTTGGTAATTTGACCTTGCTAAAATAATATTAGCTGTTTCTGGTTACTTTATTGTCCATCTTGTGTTTCAAAATTGACTCTAGGAGGGCATGCTCCATACGGGCTTCTTTGGTACTTTCTAGTTCAGGTTATCTGGACTGTTCTATAGGTCTCTTCTTCTCACCTTTTTTTTTAGGGATTAGCCGTTTTTGAAACCTTAGGACCCCTCAGCTGTTAGAATTTTTGGTTGCTGTTAGCAATCTCATTAGCCAGCCTTTTCAGCTACCTTAGGTGAATGCCTCCTAGCCCCAAGGGTCTGAATGCAGCTACTCTAAGTATTCCAAAAGTGTTGGTCCCATAGCATTAGTTCCTCTGCCCTTTCCCAAACCCTGTCAGTACTTGAAGTTATTTGGGAGCAAGCTTTGTCTGTATGGAACAGGAAAACAAAAAGAGACATTTCATTCTTTTCTGCGTCACTATCACTGGGCTGTTTTTACCCATCCACCAAAAGAATCTTGTTTTCCTGAACTTCCTTTCTCACTAACAATACCCATAGGATATTTTTTGTTGTCATTTATGTTCATCAAAACAAGTCTTCCTGAGTCTTGTCAGTGAGTGATGCTTTTATTCTCCTACTGTGTTGCCTCTTTCTTCTTGATGTTTTACTTTTGTCAACTTCTTGTAGAAAGAGATCATCCTATCCCTAACTGTGTGGATAAGCACATTTCAAATTGCTGGGAAGAGCAGAGGGGAGAATGTTTTTAGAATTTGCTTTGTTAATGGAACTCTAAGTGGCATAGTGATTTTACATGGCTTGTCTATAATTAAAGAAATTGTAACAAAGTAAAAGGGATTTGGAAAAATATCCACAATAAACCTTCCAACTGCTATCAGTGTGCAGGGCTTGGAAAAGATGTTTTAAGCAGCTTCTTGCACTTGTATTTCTAGTCAGTTATGAACATCATTTTACCTTTGCAGGCTAGGAGAAGTCTGAACTTACTGTTTGAGCTGAATAGTACCAATTAGCATTAGACTTTAAAACATGGTAGTTGAGAAAAATGAATTATGGAGGAGGTTTCAGCTTTAAATGGCTGTGCATTAATACTCTTTAATAAAATCTAAATATTCTTTCTTCAACTATTGAATTCTGTTCCAGAATCCATGGCTTCAGTAGTCAATCTTTCCGAGAATAGAAATACATGATCTAGAAAGCCTAAGTCCTCCCCTTACACCACTGTTATTTACCCATTAAAATAAATTGAATACTTACTATTGATTTGTCTTTGTAAAACGTAACAGTAGGCAGCTAGAATTTTGTTTTCCAAAGTGGACTTTGTGTCCCTGTTCTGACTGTTGCCTACTCCCTGGCCATGCCTGAAGCACCCATGGAACAAGCACACTTTGGATGTGAGAGCACTAGAGACTTTCATTAGACCAGACTGAAGCTCTTGTATTTGTTTGGTGCTATCAGACAGGGAAGTCTTGGATCTAGGTAGACAAAAAGAAGATCTGCCCAGGCAGAAATTGAGCAGTGCTCCCAGGAGCCATGATATTTACATGGCCGGAAAATATATTATGTGGAATATAATTAAGAATGCTGAAAGGGTGCTGTTTTTCAAAAATTACTGTGACAACACAACTCCTTTGATCTTCTTTCCAGCAGAGAGGTTATTTAAACATAACTTTACAGTCATCAGCAGTAGTAGTAGTTACTTTTTTTCTTAACATAGAATTTTGGTTGCATTTTGCCTTCCTCAGTATTCTCTACTGCTTAAATCCCACTTGTGATAGCTCTATACCTTTTTGTATGGGAAAAAACAGATCTATTGTTGAGTTGAAAATTTCTTTCATGCAGTATGAAAGATGGTCATATATGTAGCCCTCAAGAGACAAGCTGTGAGAGAGTTCTAGTTTCAATTTCGCTAAGCAAAAGAAAAAATTATTTTTAGGGAGATAGTTTGCTGTAATAAAGTTCTTAAGTCCCCCGTAAATTGAGTTTGTTATGCTGAGTAGCTATTTATGGACACTTTTGGTCAGGCAACTAAATTTTCTACTGATAAAAGTCTTATTTTTAGTAGTATGTCATTGGAGGATTTGCAGTTACATATGCATTTGCCTTTGTGATATGAATAATTTTGAATAAGTACCTCCCCCCACCCCCATCAAATAGCTCAGTTTTATCTCTGACATTCTTCTACCATCTTTATTGTTGCTATCCTTTGCCTGTGTCTTGCACTGTTCTCGGCATACTTAAAACATTGCAATTCCCAGACTTGTCTTCTGCAGCAAGAAGAAATGGAGCTTCCCTTAGGTCCATTTCTCAACTTCTAATGTTAAAACAAACACGTAACAGGTCCAGATATGTTGCTTTTTCACTCACTGAAATTGCTGGCAGGGACAGAAGAGCATTTCTGATTTGTGGAACATTACCTTGGCAGGAGTGGCTGTTGGATGTTAGACTTTAGGGGAGCTGTGAAGAGTCCAGAGCAGCCTTTGCTGTGTTCTCTGACTTGTTTAGATTGATGTGTTTTCTGAAATAACTACAGTTCTTTCAGATGCTGTTTTCTTTTATGTAATATTCTAAGTGGATCTTTTTATTCTAAAGATCTTTACAAGAAAAGCTTTCTATGCCAGGATAATTTTCCTGTGCCTGGTGTTACAGCTTGATAACATGAGCAAAGCTCTAATTACAGATAGTAAATTAGGCTTCACAACCTGCAAACTGTTCCAGAGACATGGCTAATTTTTTAATGGCAATGCTTCTAGAAATGGTCCAACAGGGATATGAACCAGGCACAGTTAATGTTAGTATAGAGATTAGTATTTCTGCTCTGAATTGCCAAGCATACATGACATACCTTATACAGAATATCCCCTGGGTCAGTGAGTCATATTTTAATATCACACCCTACTTCTTAAGTCCCACAGTGGGAAAAGTCAGCTTTATAACTCAATTTTTTTTTTTTCTAATTACAAGGATTATGGACTATTGTCAGTATCCTGTGTTACTTATTATATTAAAATTTATTCGTTCTTGCTTGAAATTTCATAAGGAGTTGTCTAGAAGATAAAGCAGCATTGAAATCACAAGGATTGAACATGAAAGTATGACGTTTCCTTTTGTAGCAATTGTTGTTCTCCCTCTCCTCTCCTGGGTGTTTGTCCCCATACCAAGTCCAAGTCCCTGCTTGTGCTAGTGCAGAAGTTTGTGGAGCTGCAGTGTAAGTTAGATTAGTGTATCCTTCATGATTTTTTTTCATGGTTTTATGATCGTGTTTAACTTATCTATTGCTTATAAAATCGCTGCAAAAATCGTTCTGTTGGCACAGCAAAAGGAATAGTCACGGTGAGAGCAAGAGACAAGAATTTGACTCTCTAAGCTTACATTTCTGCTAAAGTTGAGTTTAAAAGTGTACTCATGACTTTATTCTTTGGCTTTGAAAGCCATTTCTTCAAACTAACAGACAAAAGAACTTGTCCTGGAAACCCTTAACCTCCAAATTACTTCCTTCATCTGATCAAGTTCTAAAAGACCTATATTTCTACACATATCCTGAGAGAAAATGATCTGTGGTACAGAACTTTCACATCATTCTGGTGTGTGCCTGACCATCCTGAATCCCTTAATCAGTGACTGGAATCTTCCTTGATAATGCAGATGTGAAAAACCCATCAAAAAGGATGTCTGTGTATTTGGAATGCTGGTGTCTCTTCCACCCTGCCAGATGAATACCTTGGCAAAGATGTTAGAATCTACATTATCTGACAGGAAGTGATAACTTCCTTGAAGGGAATTCTGTTCTTAGTGTCTTTTGTCTTCTGCTTAATGTATTTGAGGAGGTACCTGGGATTATTGTGACCTAGCAATGCCTAACTGCTCTAAATGGCCCTGAAAATACACTGGAAGTTCCAATATGCATCAAAATTACTTTTTGAATTGCGCTAAGAACTGATGCTTCATTATGTGGTTTGGTACATGGTCTTTAGTGGCTGTTGCCTATCCTGGTGTATAATGGATGTTTTTTCCCCCCTGGTCTCCTCCCTTTTGGTGGAACAGGTACAGTCAGGACACCTCTAGGCTTTTGTCAGTTAATCAGGACTGCTTACAACTCCTTCTTAGGTAGAAGTACAGTAGTAAAAATATGTTTAAAACAAACTGCTTATTCACAACCTAAAATAGTTCTTGAAGGCTTCTTGTTTCTCCTTTGGGAAAACATTAGTTTAAAAAAATGGTAAATACAAGTAAATAGAAAAGTCAGTTGAAAAAGATAGGGCTATATAATTAGCAGTAGGTCAATAGTATCAAACTTAGAAGTTGGACTGAGATTATTAAAACTACTTAATTACCATTGAGAAGTTTATTTTAGAAATGTATCTTGTAAAACCTTGTCTAGATCTATGGTGCTTTGTCTCCCTCTTAGATCTGGAATACAGACAAGGGAAGTCTCTCTTGAGAGATTCTTTTAATTTGAAAACCTCCACTGTGGAATAATGCCCACTTATTCATTAGTAATGGTGAATCCTAGGAACATGTGTGGTGTGTAAGAATCTCACAAAGTGTGACAAACTTTGTTCATCTTTATGAAAGGCAAATCGGCTGCCCACCAAAGGTAAATCATCTTTGGGCTGTAAATGGGAAATATATATATATATGAGCTGTTCTGTTGGATAAAAGTGTGAGGAGTTGCTGAAGGTGCTTTTGTGTAAGCTCTGAGTACTTGGTGATTCTTTCAAGGATATGTGTTCCACATAAAAAAGCATGCTAGTTCTAAGAGCTTTTTATCAGAAATGAAATTTTGAAGCAGAAGAGAAGCTATAATAAAAAATTGCAAATGAATTGAGTTTTGCCTCATGGTTGATGCCAGAAATTTGTCTTCCAACAGGTTTTGCACAAAACACTAAATACTTGATGTTTGAGAACATCTGCCAAAGAAAAAGATAGCTGCCCACGTGTGTTTCTCTCTGCATCCCATGGAAACTTTTGATGCTAAGACATTTCCGTTCTACTCTTCTAAATTTGCTTTTGAGATATACCTTTTTAATCTGATATTCTAGAAATTGTTCCAGCTATTTGTTCAGCTAGTCATGCCTGTCCCCTTCCCTTCTTTCCACTCTAGATGTGGCCTAATGTTTCAAGTAGAAATATGTATTACTTGTGACTTCTCTGATCCAGTGGATTTTTTCAATCTCTTTCCTTGTTCAAAGAGTCCTCTGAGGAAAAAGTATTTTGTTATATTATGTTGCTTCCTTCCAGCATGTGTCTAGTTTTCATCGTTGCTTTGTCTCCCTGAAACTCTGATCCCTAGAACTGAAAGGTGCTTTCAGTTTGGTAGTACCTGTTCTATAAGAATGAAGGAAATGGAACATTTGCTCTTGAGTACTACCTAAAACACCCATTTGGATACCATTTTCTCTCTGCTCCTGGGCCATGATAGGGGTTCATGGACTGACAGGTTTTTTGGGGTGGATGGTCTCAAGAGGAGGTTAATATTATTTCTTCCCCCTAAAACCAGTTCAGAAGCAGGATTGAGGGATATGACAGGTCAATCTTATTTCTTATGTAGTTTATTTACTCTCATAATTTTGTATTTCCGTGTTAAGTTTCTTAATTATTAATCTCTACTTTCCTGTAATCTGAAAAAATTTATTTGAGCAAGTAATACATATGTTGGCATCAGCTAAAATATGCGTTTTTACTTTTTTGAGGTATTTGGTATGGTATGTATTCTCCTCACTGAGATATATATATGAGGTTTTGGATGAGGAAGATATAGAATAATATCTAGTTTCAAGCAGTTTTGAAAGAGGTTAATGGGCCACAACCACAAAATTTTGGATGTGGTTTTGGGGTTTTTTTGATGCTTTTGCATCATCTTACCAAAGCGTGACAGCAGCTACAAACCTAGCTCGCTTTCATACGACATAGGCATAGTATCTTTAGGTATCCAGATAATGCAATATAAGATTATATAATATAATTTGCAAGGTAGATGTGATCTGCAGTATTTCTACAGAATCTTCATGATTGCTACCATCAGGATGTTACTTGACTGATAATGGGAAGTCTTCCTTGCTGGCAGCTTATCATTTGAGTAATTCATGATTATTGAAACAGAGACTGCAATAAATATATGTACAGCTTACCATATGCATTAATTGTGAAGGGTGAAGTTGCCTATTTTTATGTCTGTATTTCTACATGATTTTGAGAAGTGAGTGAAGAAGCTTTAGTTGCAGTTTGAAATAATCAAAATCCTTTATTTGACTGTGGATCATTAAACGTGTCCCAGATGCTCTCTTGTAAAGTATCATTGTTATGGTTTTGTGTCTGTGTATATGTTTATGTGTACACATATATTTATATTTAGGTTTTACTTGTTTGCTTTAAGTAAGCTATAGGTACGTCAGATGTCAGAATTTTGGCACAGAGAATTCTTGAAAGTTGGTGCTGGTGCTAACTTGCATTCTGTAAACTTTGGGATATCAGTCAAGAGATTGTGTTTATCTCATAATGCATGTAGGCTTTGTGTGTGGAGAAAAGACCGTTCAAGAAATCATGATGGTTCTTGTAGCTGTTAGGGATCAAGAAAGATACAGCCCACAACACGCTTTTTGTTTGTGTAAAATGAAGTAATAAAGGTAGACCTGAAGGCCTTACATGATCTCTAGAAACAGTAAGCTGAAGATAATGGTTATGTTTTGGGACTCTTTGGCACTGGCCTACCACAGCTGCCGATCTCTTAGGGAGTGCTTATGTGTGCAAACTGCACAAGATTGTCAGGATGAGAGAAGGAAACATTCACTGGCTAACTTCATTTCTTTTCTTTGAGAATCACTGTTGTGTGTTCTAAATTAACTCCATGAGTCTGGGTTATAGTAGTGTATCTCAAACTTCTGGATGTGCAGGAAATAATTTTTTTTAAAAAATCTGTTCAGATACATTTAAATAGAATTTGCCACTTTTCTTCCTTAAGCTTCTGATTTTCAATCTGTTGATTTATGCAAGTGTTTACCAAAAATGGAACTCCCTACAAATACTGCTGAACAGCTAAAAATGTTACAAGTGCAACTGTTGGTGAGACTCTAAATTTTTTGAGATACAGTGATGCATTATTACATTGTGTTGTACATGGCTTCTAATAATGTAGGTTTAGTGGTTTATTTTAGTATTAGCATTTCAGTTTTATTAAGAAATTTGGAATTTTTTACCAGCATTTCTTATTAAAATACTTAAGGTATGAGGGAAAATTAATATTAGGGTTGTAAAGAAGAGGATCTTTAATTTTTATGTGATATATCTGTCAAGCAGAAGGTGCCTCTTTTATGTATTTTCTTAGAAATATGATGCATTTGCATAAGCATCCAAAATAGATGGCTTTTGGTAGGATAGCAAAGTCAAAAACAGCTTTCTGCATACTCTTGTTCATTAGTTGAGGTTTGGCTTATTTCTTATTATGTTTCAATTATTTATTTATTTGTTTGCTTTCTTTTATGCTCATATTTCACTGTGAAATGAATATTCTTTAAGTCTAACAGTGTAGGCTAGCTCTTTTGAGCCATGCATTCATGTTAAATTTTAGTACATAATAAATATGCATAATATTTTCTGTTAGAAAAGTCAGAAAATACAGAAATCAGAATTAAATGAACTAATTTTGCTGCTCATGCAAAACTACTGTTGCTCATAATTTGATATTAGACAAGAACATAAAATTGTCATATTTTATCAAATCTTATATCTTTCTACTTTACTTGTCCCAGTCCTGACAGTGACTGGGACAAGACACTTAAGACACAGTATCAAGCACTTGAGAAGACAGAGAAGTGTTCTAAAGTTGAAAGGTTCTTTACTTCTTCACAATCTTGATGTTTTTTAGGACGTTAGCATATATGCCCTATATCAAGCCAAAATGACATATTAGTTTTGAGGCTGTTACAAGGGAAAACAAACTGCTTTTGGATAAATTGTCCTTTTGGTTAGTGGTTCCTGGCTGTGAGAGTTCACACATTTATATCATACTGCACTCCAATATATTTCCTTCATGTGCTTATGAATTTTCTGTCTTCCTGAATGTCTTATGCCTTGTTTTGCATTGAATGGGAATCACTTAAGATGCCAATTATTCTGTTGTATTTTTGTTCGCAAACAGTTTTATTAATTTTCTTCCTAGTAATTGGACACATTTTTGTGTAGATAACCTATGCATAGTTTTTAAGTGGCTTTTGAATAGAACTTGTTTATGCTGGTGTTGCAACAAAATAGTTGTACTTGTTATTGGTAGTTGCTTTGAATTTTTTTCAGTTATGAAATCTGCCTTTTTTTTGCATAACTATATGTTCATTGCATTATTTGTAAAGAGTGTATACATTTGAGCTGATAAAAAGAGCCATTTAAATTAATGGAATTTAAAATTTTGAATGGAGAAGACAGTAAGTCATGCAGAAAATGTTTAAATCCCTTTTGACATGGTAGCAGGAAAAATAATCTTTCAGTAGTCTTTTCTCCTGGTTGTCAAATTTGAAGCACATATATTGCTTGAACAACTTGCTCCTGTTTACAGAAGATTTGTATCATATAACTGTACATATGAAAATATAGTGTCTTACATCAGACTAATATGTCAGATTCCAAATACTATGCATTTTTTGATAAATACTGTATTCTGTAGTGTCGTCTTCATTAATATGAAGCACAAACGTGCATTTTTGATAGCATATAATTTGAATTGGAGGTGGCTTTTCATTTTGCTGCTATGAATGCCTTAGTCTAAAATACATGGTTTTCCTAGGATGTGTTTTTAAATGCCTATAGGTGTGTAAGGCCATTTTTAGGTTGTACAATGAAATGTGGTGCAGAAGGTGGCAGGTGAGGTAAGTCCAAGCTAGCACAGGACATGGGAACAGTACATTGTGTTAGGGTGGGTCTGTGCCTGAGGTAAGAATCCCTTTCCAGAAGAGATAGTGGCTTATGTTTGAAGAGATGTTGTCAAAGTCCTGCTGCATTTAAGAAATAGGCTGCATTAATTAGGAAATAGGCTGCATTAATTAGAGTTTCTCTATGTAAGGCACCTTCCCTCTCTCCTACCTTTATGTATTTCTTTTTGGACCTTGAAATGTTTTGTAATTTTGATGTCATTTTTAATTTAAGTAAAGATACTTTTTCCTTGCTCTACATTAATGCTTATATTCATTAAAGAAAAAAAACCCCAAATCTATATTTTATATTGTTTTAAAATTTAATTTTAATTAATATGGAAACTAAAATAGGAACTGAATGCTTATGAAGCTGTTTGGGAACTGGTTGTCAGTTTGAAATTGTGGAATATCTTCCATCCTTAAGTAAATCCTTAATATGCTGAGTGACTACTTAAACTGAAAAAGAGATATGTAATAGGAGACTTCCACAGTGAATTTTTTTTATTTAGTTCATTCTCTTTCATATTTAGTGAATTTTATAAATCTGTATGAATACCACAGGAATTGGTAAGTAAGGGGTTTAAAGAACAGTCAGGTAGCTGTGAAAATATCCAAGAGAAAAGCAAAGATGTCTGTATGAACAGCATTTCTTGGCAGCTCCCTCTTGTAATCACACCCAAGACCTGTTTCCTGTTTGTGAGTGTGTTTCTACAGTATATGTGCAATTTTTATTAGTGATAAATATCATGGGATGTCTTCAAAAATTGGAAAAAATGTAGGAGTCTCGTATACATAAGAGTTGCAAAGTACATGGTATATATATTTATTTAAAATCTGTAGTGGTTAAATGGTCTTAACTGCCCTCTGCCATTTAAAAATATTATATATACAGACATTCTATATCAGCAAGAGATTTTGAACCGTTTTGATTTAAGTAAAGAAGATTTTTGATAGGGGTACCATGTACTGTAATCCTGTACATCTGTCCATGAGACTGTCTTGCTTTTTAATAAAAAAATAAAGTTTTAATAAAACTCTGCCTATAAGACCATTTTGAAAATATTTTCTTAGTATTCTGGGTTTGCAGGCTGTGTGTATATTTAGAAAGAGTTGTCTTTAATTAGTCTTGTCTGATTCACTTGGTGATACAATATACCAGTGAGTTTTTCCCATCACAACCGTTTCCATGGAGATGAGTAGTGACAATACTCAGCGAATGAAATGAGAAATTCATGGTGAGTTTAAAGGGAGAATACTCACTTTTACATCTTGTTGATTGGCATGATTAACGGGAAACTGAAAAATGAATCTTAATGTTGCTGTATTAAAACATTTGAATGATTGGTAGAGGGCTCCCATTCTTTCCTGACATTTGCCTGTTTTCATTCTTGCTGGTATGACTAAAACCTGACCCACAGTACTCTGTGTAAATTTGTTGGCCCAGCAAGTGACTGGGTTATTGCACATGAAGCTTGCATTGGTATTGTCACTGATTGGCAGGAAGAGGAGCTGGGGAGCTAGGCAGCAAAACAAACAAGGAAAATTTTTCGGTGTTTTGTAGAGAATATAGTCATCCTAGTTTTAATACTTGTAAGAAAGAGGGGCAACCAGCCTCTTTTCTTCATGTTTATTCCAGTTAACCAGTCTATGCACGGTTTTCAGGCCCTAGCTATGTCTAGCAGTTTCTAAGTTTCTAAATTAGCAGTTTCTAAAACCTGAAGTTAGTCCATGTTACTCAGAATACTAGAATTGGTTTCTAAATATCATACTTCTATTTTCACCTACTAGTCAAGATCCTTCACGCCATATCAGAAGTTATTTTTGCAAGCTGGACTGTACAGCTGGGCCATTTCACCAATCTGTAGATAAATTCTCATAACTATTTTTAGGAGGAATGGTTTTTTTTAAGGATATATTTATATCCATTTTTCTGTGGAGGAAGAGTATAGCAGAGGTGGAATGCAAAACAGATAAGGAGGATTTGTATTTCCAGCACTACGGGACTGGTGCTCCCAGGAGAACACTTGTCAGTTTGCACAGATGATTGTCAACAGCATATACGTGGAATCCAGAACACGTTTCTTAAGTAGGCTTGGCATTTGTACAGATTCAAAGGACAAACTGTTGTTTCAGTCTGTCTGCTGTGTGGATAACGCATTGCTCTCATCAGCACTCATGCTCATTTCATCTTGCTTGCTTAGAGGTTTAGGATGCTCTTGTAAACCTTGTGATTCAGTTCCTGGTATTTTTTGGGACAGGATGTTACATCTGCTACCTTGAGACATCATGAGACAAATGCATGTAAGAAAAAAATCCCTGAGTGCAGTTAATACACAGGTGTCAGTTCCTGTTCAGGATGTCCTTAAAGCTGAAGAGTGGGAAACTGGGAGTGTGGTCTTGGAAGCATTAGGATGTGGGTAGACAGGCTGAGTAAGGCGTGATGACATGGTGATGTCAAGATGCTTGATCCACTCTGCCAATCAGGGCAAACTCCTGTTGCCTCCTTCCTGACTACAGAAGCAGGTTTCACAACATGTGGACAATGGTTCAGTTTGTCAAATTGAGGCTGTGGCAGAGCTGTCCAGCATATATTCCCAGGCAGCAGAGATCGTGTAATTTACATGCCTTGATAAAACATCAACCCAGGACAAGGGTTTACAGTTTTCTGACCCTCTGTTTCACTTCTTACACCTGTCTTTCTCTAACCCAGGCTTCTTCCAAGACAACAATTCACCCTTAATTACCTTCTCCTCAATTGCTTAGTCACATGAGTGCCCAAATTGGTGTTTTTGATGATGTTGCCACAGGAAGTTCACATTTATATGGTACTGCTTTAAGGTAGCAACAGTTTCTTTTGTCCAGCTCATCTTAAGCTCAGGCTTGGACCTGGTTGGCAGCACAGCCATTTTCTTGCAGCCTGACAGGAGGTACAGAAATACCCTTGGAAAGGTCTGAGTGGTTTTGGTGCTCACACCTTCCCAGGTGTTTGTTATTGGTGAGGGTCTGAGGAGCCATATAATCAACTGAATCACAGACAAGCCTTTGCTCTGCTCACCCCAGCTGTTCTTAGTAAAGAAATCCTGCCTTGATGGAGGCTGGAGGCTGTGGTTGCGTGAGTGCTCTAATTCCCTGTGCTTCTGGGCCATTCCTCAACAGCCTTTTCTTGCAAGCCTTCCAGTCTGTGTACCTGCTACAGATACCCAGCTCAGCCCCCCTCAGGCATGTACACACTCCTTTAGGTGCCTTGGAGCTCTCCTCTGCTGCTGAGAAGGTCCTGCAGAGCTCACCAGGTCCAATTCCTACGGGGGAGGCTGGAACTGAGCCAAAATGCAGCTGCCAAGACACAGTAAGAACAGAACCTTCCTGGGTGGGCAGTGTTTTAAATAAAATATACAGTATATATACAGAGCTGGAGTAAACGATGACCAAAGAAAATAATTTAAAGAATATGTGTATTTGCAAGAGTTAAGGACTGGATGGTAATAGAAATCTTTCCACTGTACCCCATAATTCAGTGTTTTATTTGGAACTCCAGGCTGCCAGTGAATGTGCTTTCCAGATATGCTCTCTCTTTCTCCTTGTTTTTATGTACTTTTTAGGGAAAAGTGCAGGAAGGCAGACTTCTCAATCATATATAGCAACAGTAAGGTAAAATAGAAGAGGATTCCAGTAAGAATAATGATAATTCAGATAATAAGTATCACTTGTAAATGGCATTTCATCATTTTGTCTTGAGAAATGCATGGTATAGTTGCCTTATTTCAGGAAGTCTGGTGGGTAAGGCTATTCAGATATTTGGAGGGGGGTGATGATAGCCAAAATACTTTTAGTCCTAGTGCAAGCTGATTTTTAAAGAAGAAAAAAATTATATCTTTTCTTTGGCTGTATCATTTGCCTCTATTCCTAGGCTCACAAATTGTACATGAATTCTAAAAATTAAAAATTCTTTCAGGATTTAGAAAGCAAGCCTATTGGTTTGCAGATTTGCTCAATTGAGCAGATATGCTTTTGTGCTTGACATGCAAATTGACCATCATAGAGTATTCATTTATGAAATATAGCTGTTTTGATCCTGTACAAAGTGCATTGGATTTTAGGCACAACTTTTTCTGAGGATTTTCAGCAAAACTGTTGGTCATTGAAGCCAGCAGATTGTATCACAAGGAGCTGATAGCAGAAATAACAGTGTTTCCAAAAAATGCAGTCTTAACTAGTGATTCTATTATTGGGGACAATTTAGTGTACTGTTCTACAACAAACAACACTGTACTTTTATATTTTATTGTTTTGTTTCGTTCTTTTTTTTAGTTACTGATTTTTGGTAAAATATCATTCCCATTAAGAGAGAAGGAAATTCCTTGTGTTCTTATCTCTTTTTTTTCCCTAGTCAAAATTGACATTTGGAAAACAGTTCAATGTTTCATTGAGAATTGTAACAGTTCTAGTGTCTGTTAACTGCAGCAGTGTTTTATGGTGACATTTAAGAAGGAAACAACAGTGGAGATCAAAGGGATTTTTTGTTTATTTATTTTGAATCTTATCATCAACTCTAGAAAGCTTTTTGTGGTATTTGAGTTCTGTTGATAAATTGGTTTTGTACTGGAGAGAACAATTGATATTTTAGAGCTGTGAACTGTGAATTCTGAGTAATAGAGTTATGGGCACCAGTGTTAAGTTACCAACATCTCATGAAAAGAATAATGATAAAGTAAATGTTGCTATTCTGCATATTATGTGAACAGTGTTTATGCCTCATTAAAGTATGTGATCTCTGTTGTAATGCATTATTCCATTAATAGTAGCTTACAAAAGTTAGGGAATTATTACATTGTCATTTGTTTTGACTCCCCTCATGCCTAGATGGAATTTGCTGACAGTGGGGAGATGCTGTGTGTGTATGTTTTTATTCATTACTAAAATAGTTTGTTTTTAAGTCCTTAAGTGCCCCATCTGGATAGTTGTGGAATTGAAGTGGGTCTTGCTGTGCTAGATTGAAATGAAAAGATAACCTCATAAATGTGCAGCTCAGAATCCAGCAACGTGTGGGATGCTTGCATACTTGCTTGCTGCAGGAGATCTGAGAACGATGGTAACAATTTGTTTATTGCAATGAACAGTTGCACACTAATGAGTGAGCTGTGTGACTCAGAAAAATACCTCAAATCTTCACTTGGCTGCTAAGATGTGATGAATTTCCAGAACAGCTCAAAGAACTGCACGATGCTTGTTTCAGTCCAGAAAGTGGGTAACAGTTGCCAAACTGAGAGGAAATCTGAAAGGAAGATCCCATCCCCTCAAAGGCACAGGCTATAAGTTTGTTTTCAAGTCCTTTGCTTTTAGTATGTTTTATCCAGCAGATCTGAGTTTCCTTATTTCAAAGCTTCCTTGTTATAGTTTTATTTTCTTCAAAAAAGAAAGCTGTAGAGATGCAGACCTCTTGCTTGCTATGGTTTTGTTGTTCTTATTTCAAGGAGAAAATTCTCAAACTTATATCTCAAAGTGTTGACTGACTTTGTGGTCCTGCCATTGCAATTCAGAGGGTTTTTTATCAGATTCTTTAGAGTAACAAATGTGGAAAGTCACAAATTGTGTATTCCTGTCTGTTTTTAAAGTGGATTCAATCTCAGCTTGATTCCAAGTCTAGTCACTGTCCAAGTTTTTTGCATGTGTTTTCAGTGAGCATTGCATGTCTCCTTATTGTGGATCTTAGCTGGAGCTCATTGCCTTTCTTTGGATGTTGTGGTAGCTGTCATACTGAACAGCTGCCTCTCTCAAACGATGTTCTGTTCAGGGCCTGGAACAAAACTCCAGTATGCATTTGTTGTGTAACTTAGTTGCTAAAAATCACAGCAGAGAAGATCCATCTTGCATTTGCTAAACAGCTTTTTGGTTGAGTTTTGGTTTTGTGAAGGATTTTGGGGGTTTTTTTACGCCCTGTTGGGAGAGAAGTGTTAACCATTGTAAGAGCATAAACATTTTCTGTTTAGCATTTGTACTGAGAAGTTTCCTAATTAGTCATCTTGCTGGTTTTGAAGAAGAAATCTTTAAAATTTCACTGCAGGGAAAGGAATCTCTGTTGTAGCAGCAGATGCTCTGCCTTGTTAGTAAAGGCAGGAACCTTTCATATGCATTTAGTAGCTCTTGATGGAAAAAGCAGTCTTTGTAAAACACTTAAACCAGAAAAAAAGATATTCCCAAATGTACTGTTCCACTTCTTTAGGTGAAAGAGGAATTTATTTAATTCCTTTAGCTTTTTAACTAATCAAAAATCAGTCAGTTATCCTGAAAAATTTCATGAACAGTTGCTTAGGCATTCTGAAAGCAATTCTGCAAACAATTAGCTTGAAAATACTGTCCTTTATTCTGTGAAATTTTCACCTCTTTCCATGAGCTCTCTCTGTCTTGTGATAATTTTCTGCTTTCTGAACTGTTGCCTTTCATTTGCTTTTGTAACTCTTCTCCTTAAAATCCTCGGGTGATTTGTTGTTGTCTTTTACTTCTTGAGTTTTTCATTTAATTTTATTTTCTTCTTCACAAGGTCTGGTCTTAGACAATGACAGGGGGGATGTTTATATAAATATCTTTAACTATTATCTTCATACTCTCAAAATACTTAGTTCTAAAATGTGTAGTTCTTAAAATACTTCACTAGTGGTGAACTGACTCATTCGTCTAAACTAAACCCAGTGTCTTTATTATCTTTGTGGCTGTCTCATCACCATTTTAAACATATGCTTAAGGTCTTGACAGGTGAGAGACTAGGTTGTTTTAATTAACATACTACTGTTTCTAGGCCTGACTGATGGCCAGTTTCACTAAAAGTTTTCCAAAAAGTCACAAGTTACTTTATCAGAAATCAAAATCAAAGCAGACTATTTCTAGATAATTATGATACTTTTCATAATATCTAGACAAAAAGATACTAAGACTTTCAAAAGTATTATGTTGAGGAAAACAAACGTTTCTGAAACATATTACTGTGTAAGGAAAATCGTCTCTCGTACATATTTTTTCATAGTAAAGTTGGGGTTCATACCTTCTGTTGGAGTTTATTCTGATACTTTTCTGATACTGCTTCTGATGTTACTTGTGCCACCTCACTGATTTTCTACTACTCAGCTGTCACATTCTCTCTCAAGCACTTGTAATATATTTTATCTGCTGAGAAGTTCTGCATGGAAAGAAGATCTAGTCACTGCATTGGCTTTTTAAAATTCCTTTTCAAAATTTGCTTAAATATCTGAATCTCAGAATACTGCTTTGGTTTAAGCAAAAACTTCTGATTTTGTTGGGTGATGCCAAATACTTCCTCTAGTTTTCCTCCTGACTTTACAATTCAAACAGGATATTTTTGGCTTTATTTTCCCTGTCTCTGTAAGCTAGCATTTCTTACTGGATGGAAACAGATATTGGAAGGACTGAGAAAAAAATTAATGTTTTTGAAATATTGTATGGAATGGACTGGTTTCCTTCTGGGGAGCAAAGAGGCTTCATGTGCTTGCTTTAGCATTGCAGCTTGGAAGTGATGTGGTGAAGTAGGTTATGAAAGGTGTGGACTGAATGTACTTGTGTCAGAGTTTATTCACCTAGTGGTTTCTCACCTGCAGATCTTTCCATAATAATGTGGTTAGCAAGAGGAAATTCAGAGTATAGACAAGTTAAAGGAGAAAGCATTTTAAGACATGCTGCTTCATCTGTGATACATGTTGCTTTGCCTTGAAATTTTCAGTAGGAGCCCTAACCATAGTGCCTAGCCCACTACATATCTGGAGTCTCAGGAAGTTTCTGCTTTTTCATATCATGGCTTTTGAGGATTAATTATCCTCTAGTTTTCCCAGAAGATAGTCTTCCTTCTGATGCATTTAGTCTCCATATTTTTAGAATTTATAAAGCATATTTGGGACCCCTAGGTGAGAATTTCCTCTCTTACAATACAGAAGAGACAAGTTTTATTTTAAATAAATCAATAAAAGGAATTGTAATTTCTAGTGTTTAAATAATTATTCTTTTAGTTCAGCATTAAAAACCATGCATACTAATTATGCTCTCCTGGCTCCTTTGGACTATAATCATTTTGTTACAGACTGCCAATTTGCTATACTGTTTCCTGATGATTTTTCAGTGATGCAGGAAAGTGATCTCGCTGCTACTTCCAGTGCTGGAGCCCCAGCTTTAAGAATGGGTTCTGCAACCCCTTCTGCAAATTATATGATTGTTCATAGAGCATTAAAATAAATTAAAAAAAAACAAACCCTCTGCTCAAGAACATTAGTCAGTATTGGCTCCATAGTTTATTTTTTTGATGTCCAATGTTTTTCATAATTGCCTATTAAAGAGTTCCTTGCATCAGCATCATGGAAAGTGTGTGCAAATGAAGAGACTCCTGGCGTGGGTGGCCATGGGGAGGGCTGGTTGGGCAAGATACAGATCACTGCATTGTGGCTGATCCTGATGTGCTCTGCTCTAACTTGGGTGGTGTGGGACTGTGCCCTGTGTTGGAAAGGTCATTGCCCTGCCCGAAGTTACTGCAAGAAGTAGGGACCATCAAATAAAAGGAGAATTTAGCATAATCATGCTCAGACACATGGAGATGGTTCTTGGCGTACAGCACAGAATGTAGCTGTTTGTGGTACCATGTTGTGGATACTAAGTGTTTTATGTTTAAGAACTTGATGAAAGAAACGTTCACAGGAGAAAATAAGGATAAATACTTCATCAGGTCTTTGGGGGCTCTGAAAAATTGGATCCTGACATAGTGTTCTTTGGCAGCATCATTGCATGCTGGGCTTAATATTACTGAGATGTCTACTGTTTGCCACTGCAAGAGAGTCTGAGCTCAATAAACATTTGTCTAAGGCAGCACGATCATTCTTTTGTTCTTAATGTAAGGTTACCTAAATATATGGGGAACAGCAGTGACATTCATGTTATGGAATGCTTTTGATCTGATATTAAAGAAGAAAAAAGTTACTGCTATCATTTTTATAGTATTCTCAGTACAGTTCATTTAGCAACAGCAATTGGTTTTGGTTTTCCCCTGTGCATCTCTTAGGTAATGATCCTTCATTCTGTTTAGTTACAACACTGTGAGAGCAAACCAAGAGATCACATTCAGAATTAGCTTAGGGAGCCACTTCACATTCTTCCTGAACACTTAATGGGGATTTTTTTTCAATGCTTTTTCCCCACAAGGTTTTCTATGCATGCAGTGTTAAAAATACGACATTTTTAAATTTGGAGGTAAACCATTACTGTTTTGTGTCTGGAATAACAAGGTACAAGAACATGGCACAAATGAGCAAGCATTTGTTTCAAGATAACGGGTCTCCATCAGAAGTAAATCACTTGTGTGCTTTTGCTGTGCTCCCACAAATAATGTCTGGTTTACAATGGCCAAACATTTGAAAAGCAAGAACGAGCTATTATAAAAAAAGGATCAATGTGAAAAGGAGAGATTACAATTTTCAGCCAATTTGCAGGTGAAGATACAGTTCCATTTTAAGTGAAACTTCAATCTTCTTGAAAGTTGCTCCCAACAATGCAGTTTTTCATGTGAAATCCATCTTTCACTTTTTCTGCTTTGTCCTTTAAGGCTTGACCTACCCAGGAGAAACACTTGCATGTAGTTGATGTGCTATTTTTGTAAACTTAAACTTGGAAGGAAATTTGCTATCTAACTCTGCTTTGGTGATTCAAGAGTGGGATCACACCCTAAATCTAGTATTTTAGGTAGCTAAAACTAAATTTGACATAAAGCTGTGGTTACATCAGCAGAAAGCTCATTATAATCATAAAGATTTAATAAAAAGTATGTCCAATTTGTAAAATCCCAATAAAACGGTTAATAATTAGTTACTGAAAAGACAGTATTTTCCCTTTTGTTTTAAAAATAGCTTATCGAGCTGTAAAACTGATATCTCTGTGCAGCGCACATATGCATTTCCAATTTTAAGGAATTAAATGTGAGAGAGGGGGAGATACTACTTTTTTATAAAATCCTGCATTCCTTCCATCTACAAGACTTTATGATTGTGATATTTCATTATGATATACCTTCTGGTAGCAGTAGGATATTTGGAGAAGTGAAGTTAATTTTATTTCCTTACATGTTGTTTTGCCATTCCTGAAGCAAATGTGAGCTGCTTTATCAAAACTCACATTCTCATTTCTTGTTCTGTTTCTTAAATTGACTGAATTGACTGAGTTTGAAATTGGTTTAATCAATTATTTGCATTTATGATGTGCTCTAGGAGGAGTATGAGATTTTTTGAGTATATGTGGTTTGTATATTTGGAGTTTTTCCCACTTCCAACCATTCAGTAAATCACAAAAATATAATATTGTCATTCAGCTTCAATAAGTACTTATTAGTGATCTTAGTGATTCTTCTGTAGTCATGGTAATTTTTTAACAATGAAATTTTTCTAGGGGTCTGATTATTGGTTTTGTCTTTCATATTGAAAAGACTGGAAGCTATGGAAGATGTGAAGCAGAGCCTTTGTGCTAGAGCAGATAGCAAAGTCTCTAATATTGAAGAGCTGTTCAAGAAAAAATAAAATACTATTTAGAGAAGTTAATTTTATTGTAGACTCTCCCCTCCCAGATAAATAATTAAACAAACATATAAATAAATAAATTAAACTGTGAGCAAAGCTGAGCCCTTTGCAAACAAGTCTTACTTCCATTATTCTGAAGTACTCTTATTGTATAAGAACCATCAAAAGGCAGTGGCCTTGTGTTTCTTCCAGTCAGCAAACACAGCGTACACACAGTGCGGCTGCCTCCGCTCCCAGCCTCCTTCAGTGTAGAAAGTATTGATGAGGAGAGGTGGGTGGTGGAGTCATCTACTGTTTTTTTTAACCTGACAATCTGCAGAGATAATTCAGTCTGATCTTGCCGTTTCCTTACCTCTGTTACATATTTAAAACTATTGGGGTGATATTCTTTTCCTGAGTGTTCACAGCACTTTTTTTTACACGATTTAAAAAAAAATCTCTCCAAGTCTCCAAATGGGTTCATGTCTGAGTTAACTCATACTAGAAAGCTGTATTTCTTTCACCATACTAAGTGACATTCTCATATTTTACATGATGCTTGATTCAGAGTTCCTCTTGGTGTAAATTAAACTAAGGTGTAAGCATACCCAGTGTTTTCTCCTAACTGTGGTTTTCACTCAACAGGATGCAGTCATTTCTTTCTGTTTCCCTGGCTGAGGGGTGCAGTGTTATACATGTGCAGTGTTATATACAGTGCAGTAAGGACTTGCTTGTGAAGCCATTGCTCCATGGAAGCAAACCTAAGGAGAATGGAAAGAGCATCTTGCCATTCAGGAATATTTACTTCTGGCAGGGCCACTGCTTTTTCATACCTCTTCTAGCTGAAGAAACTTTGCAAAGGTTTTTGGAAGGTAAATGACTTTGTAGTAGTGTTTCCTTATAGAAAGTTTTTGCCTGCTCATACTTCTTCCTCTCTAAAGACTCTCCATTCTTAGCCATCTACTTCAGAGAATTCTGATGTTGCCAAGAACTGCTTTTGTAGTAGTGTGTGTGGTCTTTTGAAACTGACACCTTGCTTTTACAACTGACTTTATTAATTTTCTGAAAAGAACTCCTTTTGAAATGAACAGTATTTTTAAAAAGGCAAGATTTTGTAGGTACGGGCTTCTTACGTGGTTGAAAAAATCTGTTTACCATCTCAAAGTGTCAGTTTTTCAATACCCATTGTGTTTTGAAATAACAGTTTGCAGGTGGGAAACGTTTTAAAATAATAACATAATAATTATGGTATTTTGAATGGTAGAGATTGATGTTTGGGTTTTTCCATAGTAATACCAAAATACTTAATAAAATGATCCTTTCGTAGCATTTTATTAATTCAGAGCACATATTCTACACGAGAAGAATGTTTATCTTTTATCCAGTGGAGATGTCTCAGCTGACTGAGATGTTATTCTCTTGCATTTTTGAAGACTCAGTAACTGGTCATAGCAAGTTTTATATCTGAGACTGTTTAGAACAACTGAATAAAATTTTAAGTTTTCAGCGAGTGTGCTTTGATGTGGACCTCTGATGTATTTATTTACTTTTAGTAAAGCATTTTGAAAACATACAAAGAGTTAAAAGACGTTTTTGAGCACTTTCTCCTTCTTTCAAAGGTAGATAATGTCTGTTACATCATCTCAAGCCTATTTCTGCTTTACCAGTCAAAAGTTATGGGTTTTCCTGGTAATTGGCTCAAATGGTAGATTCACTATGTAATCCAGAAGTGTTTTGAAACTGCTTTTTTAAAAAGCTGGTGGTCAGTAATCTTGGGGGAGGAGTTTAATCCAAATAAAAAAAGAAGACAAAGTCATGTTTTTGTCACAATCTATCAGATTCTCAGGGTAGGGGTGCAAGTCTTACACAGGAAAGGCTCATTAGCTCCATGGGTGAGAAACATCTCAACATCTGACTCATTGTGCAAAGAAGGAGATTCGCTTTAAAATTAAGAACATTCTTAAATCTTACCTTAGCTCAGAGATGAGAGCATCTTTCTAAAATTTCTGTTAATCGTTCTTTGTTACCCATGGGATTGGGGATGTTTTTATTTGGAATCTTGCAAGTAAATACTTTACTTTGATTTGTATTTAGGCTGCATTCAGGCAGGGCAGTATGTTTGTGAGGAATCCTCCCACAGTGGTCCCTAAAACAAAGTTACTGCACTGCTGTGGCAGTGTTTGCCTTTGCAGCCCTGATCTCCAGGGATGCATGCAGGAGATGAAAGCAGAGCTGCACGAAGTTGCCAGTGACAGTGATGGAGCTGATAAGGAGAGTTCTTTGTGGACAAATGATCCTGGTGGTTTCTCTTAGGAAAAGAGGGGAACCGTTAGAGATTTAGGCAGATAATAAGGAATATATTTATGCCTGTTTGTAAGAATAAGTGAACGTTTTTTTAAGTGAACATTTCTTTCAAGACATGGATAGGTACTTAGAAAATTTTTACTCCAGGAAATGAATATTTGATATAATCATTCTAAGAGATGTGTAGCTATATGGGGAAGATAATAATATGGGATAGGTAACAGGTGTTTAGCAAATGCTTTTAATTTAATCTTTTGTTTTCCACTTTTCTATTCATTAAGCTATTGTAAACTGCAAACAGGTAATTTTCAACTAAGGCTACCCAATCTTATTCTCATGCCTCTCCAAAAGTCATGTTAATTGATTTATAAAGTAGCATACAATTCTAACATATAATTTGTAATTGAATATTACATTAAAATTTTCATCAGGACAAAGCGAATATGATTTTCGCCATAAAAGATCTTACAAGTAATATCCATAAAAGTAAAATTATGGTCGATGCCAGAAATATATTTACCTAGAAGGATGTTAGTCAAAACTAGCAAGGCTTCTTTGGATTTCTTTGTGTTTATAATCTCAAAAGATAATGCAAAATATATTTTCTTAACTAGAGAAGAAATGAAATTATGCTATAAAACTTAATCTGCATGTATTTCCAACATGTATTTCTGAATCTACAAACCTTATTCAGCCTTTAATTACACATTTAAAAGCTATGTTAAATGTTGTAGTTTTAAACCTCAGCGCATGAAATTCAGTAAGAGTCTGTCTCCTTAAGATTGAACATTATGGGAGTCTGTAATCATAATTTTTATCCCTTTCTGGTGAACTTCATCAATGCTATAAATGTGTAGCTATGAATTTCTTTATAACATTATCATTTTTTGTGAGCAATAAGTCTTCATCATTCACAGAGTGTTAAAAAGAAACAAGTTTTGCTGGCAGGTTTTCTATAATTTTTCATCTCAGCGTATCAGTTTGTCTGAAAGTAGAATTTATTTATCTCTGATGTAGGGAAGTATTACTCCTTTTCCCAAACGGCAAATACAGAAATGGAGATTTAAAGTTTGTCTGGTCAAAAATATAATATTATTTTGTTTGCTTAGAGACTGCCTAATTTTTTAAATTCTTCATCTTAGTAATGTATTTGATTTCTTCAGTGATGTTTTCTTGGTGACTGTAGCTGCTGGAAGGGCATGGCCATTTCGGAATGGTTTACAGGGGGAGGCCCCTGTCACACAGCACATGTGACAGGACTTGGCCCAGTGATTCGTGGCAAGTTGGTGGCAAGGATAGAAATAAATGCTCTTAGGAAAGAAATTCTTCTCTCATCCAGGAGAGCTCTTCTGCACTATTTAAGTGATGTTGATTCACATTTAGAAACTTACTATTTTAGACAAAAATAAGGAAGGTGATGAAAGACACACTTAAGATCCAAATAATTGCAGTCTGCAGCATAAGCATGTAAATTTTATCTCAGGAGTTTCTTTTAAAATAGAGAAGGAATCTTTTTTTATGCATTCAGTCTTGTAGGTAAGTAGTGGAGATTTTTAATAAGTTGGGCACATAGCCATATAACTACAAAACAATAACATTTTATGCATGCCTTTAGCTAAGGGTGGAATTACCAGACATTTTAGTTTAACTAAAGGGCAGTAATATTCAAATATTAATGAAAGAATAATTCAAAATAGGGAGTCAGACAAAAAGTAGTGTGAAATTCAGCACTGACAATTAGATTTCACTCAGGGTAAACTTCCTTTTGTTAAATCGACTGGATTTTCTTTTTCCTGCAAAGTAAATCTAGATTTAATCTGGCTGATCTTCAGTCAAACAAGTAGTAATGGTAGTACATGGGAACTTTGTTACATTTGTCAGGTTTAGACCATTGGTCCCTATCCTGCAACACCCTTGGTTACAGTATCTTTATATTGGTTAAGCAAAACTTAAAGTTTTGTATGATTGTGTTTATATGTTTATCTTGTGTAGAAAGTACTTGAATATGACACAAATAGAAGAGGTTGGAACATTGGGAGGATGTCCTTCTGGGTCTGTATAATAATGGTGTTGTCATTGGGACAATAATAGCTGGAAAGCACCACTGATACAGGGCAAAATATTGTGTAGAAGAGCATGAGTCTTCCTGGACTGACATAAAAGGTTTGGGTGTTTCAATGCACAATGCAGATTAATGTACTTGATATCTGGAAAAATGTTGCAATAAATTTCTTCTACCAACTGAAAATGGCAGAGAAGGAAAGTGAGTTTGAGAAGTGAGTAAGTGTTGATTGTGAGATAATTGTAGATTGTCAGTGTGATGTGACTAAGAAAAAATAAACTTAAAAAAAGGCTTACCACAGCCTAATTTTTTAAAGCCTTAAGAAATAGTCTCTGCTTCAGGTCAATGCTGTTTATTTTGTCCCAGAGTCTTGGAATGAAAAGAGCCCAATTCCAAACCTAAAATCAGACACTTGGCAATTACACTGAGCATGGTAATCAGGTCCTCCTGGATCAGTATTTCCAGATTCCTTTCCAGGATTTCTTTAGAAGCTATTCACTGTGGATCAGGAGTCTACATATGCGAGTGCCAGGTGAATTTGTTTTAGGAATGAAACACAGAAGACTTAGGGTGATTGTCTGTTGAAATAACTTTTATCTGGGTAGATATCTCTACTGAAAGCCTTTGTGCTTCAACAGCCGTAAGGCCCACACTGGAGGTACAGGTGAAAATTTTAAATATTTTCGGTCTACATTTATCACTGCTGAAGCAACTGTTCCCTGTCTGTTCTGGGAAGAAAGCTGTGGATTGGGTTCTTCAGAGTAGTTAAAGCATCCCTGCTAACAGATGAATTGAATTAGGGGGTTCAGATTGGTCAACAAGATGATAAAATTTGATACAGGACCAGAAATGACAGCTGACTTCAAGTCTTCTGATGTAGAATAATTTATGTTGGAAGCAGGAATGATCATAGAATTACAGAATGGATTGTGTTGGATGGATCATTACATGTCCTCTCATTTCAACCTCCCTGCCTTGGCCAAGGACGCATTCCACTGGACCAGGTTGCTCAGAGCCTCATCCAGCCTGGCCTTGAGCACTCTCAGGGATGGGGCATCCACAGCTTCTGGGCAAACTGTTCCAGTGCCTCACCACCTCCACAGTAAAGAATTTATTTCTAATATCTAAACTAGACATACCCTTGTATTTTGAAACCATTTTCCCTTATTCTGTCACTACATACTCCTGTAAAAAGTCCCTCTCTGTGTGTCTTGTAGCCCCCTTTAAGTACTGTAAGGTGCTGTAAGATCTCCCCACAGCCTCTTGTTTTCCAGGCTGAACAAGCCCAGCTCTCTTAGCCTGTCTTCACAGAAGAGGTGTTCCATCCCTCTGATCATTTTCAGGGTCCTCCTCTGGAGTCACTCCAGCGGGTCCCTGTCCTTCCTGTGCTGGGAGCCCAGAGCACTGCAGGAGGGGTCTCAGCAGAGCAGAGCAGAGGGGCACAATCCCCTCCCTGCCCTGCTGCCCACGGGGCTCTGGATGCAGCCCAGGACACACTTGGCTCTCTGGGCTGGCAGTGCCCATGGCTGGCTCATGTCCAGCCTCTCACCCACAGCACCCCCAGGTCCTTCCCAGCAGGGCTGCTCTCATTCCATTCATATCCCAGCCTGTGTTTTTGCTCGTCTCAGGTAGCACCTGAGCTCAAAGCTGTGTGCAGCACCTGAGTGTAGTCAGTCAACTGCTGCCCTGCTGGTTTTCCAACCTCCCCTTTCTTGTAGGGGGACTGGCAGGGGGGGGTGATGGTATGATTGTGTGCTATGCACTTTCTCTGGGATATAAGAGTTTTCAAAGCATAATCCCCTATTGTTTTCCCTTTCCCTGTAGAATGATTTTGAGTGTCTTGGTAGCAGCAGTGAAAGTTTAAGCCCTCCTAAAAAAGAATTAAATTTAGTCCATGATGTTACAAGGAAATTAAGAGTACTCTCAACCACATTGAAGTTCTCTGTTTCATTCCAAACCTCCAGGGGTTCAATCAAAATTTGACAATAAAAATAATTTAACACTAGTGACTGTGCTAGAGTATGACAGACCTTTTCTCCACTGCTTAGATACTCTCAGATAACTACAGTAAACATTATAAATATATATGATTTTTTAGGACAACAGCTCTTAGAGTTAGTGATGGTGTTGTGTTTAGCATTCTAAAAGAGGTGATAATGTTACACACTACATAGAATATCATACTTACATACTTGTTAGATTAGTATTATAACATTTCTGTCAAATCATATCAGTTTCTCGGACAGACTATTCTGGTAGTGGCAGCCCATTCTCCATTTATTAGATTTTTAAACTTGCTAACACCCAGATATACCTGATACAGCCTGAGGGAATGCAAACAGAAGAATTCTCCATCCTGGGACTTCTTGTCCTGGGAGCTGTGATAAGCTAGTAATGCTGATAAATGTTGTGTTAGGTCACTAGGGTTTCTCAGAGATTGGTGTTCCAATAGAAAGGTCCTGGCTGATATCCAGGTTGCCAGCATTTTACCTTGACTAGCAATATTCAGCATGTTACTTGCTTCATGCTCTGCTGGAAATTTCACTTATGAAAGTGAGCTTTTTAATATTTCTGGCCATTATACACTTAGCTTAGAAGGAGAGCACAATGGCAGACAGATTGATCTGTGCTTGATTTTCATGGGTTGCGTTTGAATCCCGAATCAGTGAAAAAAGTTTGTAGTCCAACGAAAACAGTCCCCAGGCTGGAAACTGCTCGTTTTTGGTTGCAGCATGACAAAAGGATGACAGTACTAAGAGTTCTCATATAGTGTCCTAAGGTCAGTTTTGTTACTTACAGTGTAAATCCCAAATAATTTTATGGGACGGTTTACGGTGTAAGTATTTATTGTCTGTGTTGCAGCAGCACCTAGTGGTTCAAATTAAGATCAGAAATGAACTTCCATGGAACATGATCTCTGCTGGAAAAGCTGTCATTGAGACTAGATGGAATGGAAATAGGAGCATGTGGGAAGCCAAGGCAGAGAACAGGGAGATGTCTTTTAAGCCGCTGCAGGAGAGCTGAGGTACACCCAGCAAGAGACCTAAGTTTCCACAGAGGGTGTAATTTCTCTTTTAGAACCATGCTTTTTCCTAGCATCAGCTCTTGTTAGCTCACTGCCTTTGAAAGATGGATTCTTTGGATATGGATATACCTGCTTACTTCTAATCTTGGTTAAAAGTCTATAATTGTAACACTTTGGTCAGATTTGAACAAAAACTGCAGCCCAGCTACCTTTTGTTAAATATCATCCTTTGAAATTCTGAGCATGGTGTTAGGATTGCTCACTGCATCCCAGTGCATGATGCTTCTCTCACTGGGCTGCTCTAAAGGCTTCACAACCATCTAAGGTACGTTAGCATTCCAGCTGGACTGACCTCCTGAAAGGGGTGTGCAAAGAGGATTTAGTTGAAATTTCCCGGCGTATGAAGGACAAGAAGGTCATAAGGATTCACCAGGGAGAAGTAATGCTTTCCCAGTGATAAAGTTCTGTGATTTAATGACTGGTTTGAAAACTGGTAGAACAGCCAGCGATGAGCGGCACAAAGTCTAGTTGGAGGCCAGTGTATCAGGAGCCAGTGTATCAGTGTACCAGGAGCCAATACTGGGTCCAGTCCTGGTTAATATCTTCATTAAGGACCTGGAGAGGCGAGCAGAACCCTCAGCAAGTTTGCAGTAGACAGAAAAACTGAGAGGAGTGGCTGGTATGCCAAAGAGTTGTACTGCACACAGTGGGACACGCAGGAAATTCAATGTGAGGAAGTGCAAAATCCTGCAGCTGGGGAGGAACAGCCATAGGCAACTGGAAAGCAGCTCTGCAGAAAGGACACGAAGATCCTGGTAGACACCAAGGCGAAATAAGCCAGCAGTGCACCTTGTGATAAAGAAGATGGGTGGTGTCTGGGCTCTGCTGGCCAGCAGGTTGAGGGGGGTCATCCGTCCCTTCTGCTCGGCTCTGGGGAGGCCACACTTGGCATGCTGGGCTCCCCAGTAGAAGAGAGACGTGGAGAACCTGGAGTGGGTCCAGTGGAGAGAGCCCAACAAAGGGTCACAAAGATGGTTACAGATCTTGAGCATCTCTTTAGCAAGGAAAGGCTGTGAGCTGGGACTTTATAGCCTGGAAAAGAGATGGCTCAATTTTTGTAAATATCTGAAGGAGCTGTGCAAAGTAGTCTAAGCTTGACTTCTCACACTGCTGCCCAGTGATGGGCCCAGAGGGAATTGGCACAAATTGTAACACAGGAGGTTCCCTCTGAAGATCAGGAAACACTTTTTCACTGTAAGGGACACTGAGCACTGGCATGGGTTCCCATGGAGGTTTTGGACTCTCCATCCGTGGAGAGAATCAAAAGAGGTCTGGACACGGTCCTGGGCTGTAGGCGGTCCAGCTTGAGGCCAGGGGGATGGGCCAGGTGATGTCCTGAGGTCCCTTCCAGCTCCAGACATTCTATGATTCTATCACATAATATCTGTAATTCATTCAAACAGTAAGTTGGTATCACAATATTTTTAATACTATAGAAATCTGAAAAGCTTTTCGAGATTTTTGGATCAAAGCCTTGATCTTAGTCCTAAATATTTATTAAAAAAAAACAAAACTTACAAAAAAAGTGTTAGCAGACTTTAGTCATGATTCATTGGCAACTATGGAGGAAAAATTAAGGATAGAAACAGGGAATCTATACTTGTGGCACAAACCTGGTATTCATGCGGCTCCCTTCTGCTAGATTTCTGAGGGTCTTGGAACATTGTTTTGCTTTATGAAAACCTGATGTGTTGCATCATTCACGATGTAGAATTATATAACAATGTTTGTACAATACTTAACCTATTAAATTTAAAAAAAATAGTACAGAAAAATAAGATAAAAATTTAATTTGGATTTCCAGTCACACAGCAAGGACTGCATTTTAAGTTTAGCACATTCTCTGATGGATATCCTCAATGAAGGAAACAGAATGGCCTTTCTGTTGAAATAACCATTTTTGTGTGGTCGAGGTGTAAGTAACTACTGTTTTGAGATTGTTGACAGAACCCAAATGATTTAGATTTATTATGCTACTAGGGCTTTATTAAAGGAATCAATTAGAAGCTAAGAAGTGACAAAAGGTAAACTAGAACATGAAGGACAGTATATAACTATCACTTTCTGCTTTTGCTTCTCTTGTCAAGCTTCCTACTTGCTTGCTTTTCAGCTTTTTTCAGACTCAGTTTTGCTTTCTGCTCTGCAGCATCAGTGCCTGGCACAATCTAGAAGAATTTGTCTGCTGGTTCTTCCCCTCCAGACATCACCCTTTCAGCTTGTCACCTTCACAGCTTACAGGTCAATTTTGTTGTGATACCAGTAGTAAATGTAGATGTTTAGCTTGACTTGTTAATTTTATTTTTTCCTGACTTCGGTCTATTTGCCTGCCTGTATTCAGGGTCTAAGCTCCCTGAGGCCTGGGCCATCCCTTTTTGAATGTCTGGAAAATACTAGCACCTTGTGGCTACTACCACGTACACAAAAATATCTGTGGCAAACAAAGATTAAGAGGATGAATGAGATGAGTAACTGGAAGATGAGAACTTCATCAATTCTGTTAAACTGTAGGAAAATTTTGTATTTTAAGGTCAGCAAGAAGCTCTCATTTTTACTTTCCTAACATAGCTCTCATGACTGTATTCTCTCTTTTGGGATGACTTCTAATAATACATACCTGAAATAATTTTCCCTTCCTGTTATTTCTTAGAAAATCACTGCCACATGTAATGAAGTAGTTTTTGTGGCAAGAGACAGAGGTGTATGCAGTAATACATTTTTATGTCTTTTGCAGTTTTTTCAAAATTCTGCAAAGGCTCATTATGTTTTTCAAGTTAGTTCTTTATTGTAAATCAAAAAAGATAAATTATGTCAAAAAAATGGAAAGCTTGTGTTAATTTAATAAAAGTCAACTTTGATTATTGCACTGTTTCACTGAGACTCAGAAAATGGCATTGCTGGAATTCACAGTAATGTACATGAGCTTGTGAGTAAAGGACTCGCAGTGACAATTGTTTACTGAAATGTTACATTGAAACAAAGAAATGTTTTGAGCATCTGTTGCTCTTGGATTTCTTTTCTCCATAGTGCATATTTATTGTTTAAAGTTTAGGATGTACCTGTGGTTATGCAGTTATGGGGCATCTTACAATTGAAAAAGCTGTATGTTGGAGGAGGGTTTTTTGGTTTGGGGTTCTTTCATGATGTATTTCTGCACTGAACTTTCGTTCTTATATGATCTCTGTCTACCTGTTCAAATTTTTGAGAGTCTTGTATGGAGGTATCATTTTTAAATCATTATTTATTTTCTTTAAATCTGAGTTTTAAATTAAAATGTGAAGTCATCAGATACGTCATTATGGACGAGGCTATGAGAAGAATGATTTTTAAAACCACTAAACAGTGCACAGAAAGTTAGCACATAAAATTGCCGTGATTGGAAATAAATCCTATCTCCATTTCAGATATAAATTCTGTAAATTGAACACTGCTGCTTGCTTTTTCTCTCATTTCTATGGAGAATTTGTGCCAGTCCTTACAAACACTCCACTAGGAACAGTATCCATTTTTAATAATAAAGATACATTGCAAATACTGGAATTGGAAACAAATTTGTATTGCAAACAATGTTTCAAATTGGTTTATTAGAAACATGTGCTTCCTAAACTATATTTACAATAATGCTGGAATAAATAAATCATTTTCTTTGAGCAGTAGGTATGTTTTTCTTAGTTTGATTTCTGGACTGCTTGTTTTTAACCTTTGCTATCTGTTAACTTTAATAACTGTTACTCTTAAAAAGCTTACCTCTTAATTGCTTGTCTGCTAGTCTTATTTTTAGGAGATGAGTATCACTAGTCAAAAGATTGTAGTTAATTGAAGTTTCTTATTTTCTTTTTACAAAGATTGAAGTAGACTTTGCTATAAGCATATGAAGACTCAAGGCTATAAATGCAAGTATTTTCATTATAAAATGCTGAAAACTACAGTGCAGCTAAAACAATTGCACATATACTTTCTTTGCATTCTCTATGTTGTAGAGACACTGGTTTCATTGTATTTTGGACATGATGAAATGTAGGCCAATATTTGGGTCTGATAAATTGCTTTCCTGATTGGTTAATTATTGAGGCTATATGGAAAGTTTAAAAACAGTAAGACAGATACTGTATCATTTTAAATTAAATTAGCATAACTAGTTTATTAAATATTGGATTAATTTAGAGGGGTTTTTTCTGGCTGTGTTACTATCTCAAATGCTGGACATTGGGTATTATACTCAGTGCAATAAACTGTTGAAATGCTGGAATGTTCTTCTCTAGCTACCTAAGTCTGGGGTTGTATACAGGGGGAATCTATAAAACTGGAATATTTCTAGTTAGTACTATGAAGAAAATAATGAACTTCTAAAGCCTAAGGGGCTCAAACTCTGTGTTTGTAATTAACACCCAAGCTGAGGAGGCTGCAGAGTGGCAGGTGTGGATAATTAAGTGCTGTGGGGCTGTATCTGCCCTGTGTGTGGCAGGATGCCTGCTGGGCTGCTGGGCTGTAGCTAATGCAAGCCAGCCTGGCTCACCTGGGGGCACAGGCAGCTTCAGTGCCACAGCCAGCATTGTCACTGCCTGTCTATTTTCAGGATCCCCTCCCTGTGATCCCTCTTAGGCAAGAAGGTACCAGAAGAAGAAGCAATTGAAAGTAGGTAGGTGGGGCAAAAGGAAGGAATGGAATACCTGAAAGAGGCTTTTTCTTCTTTTTCAAAATAAATGGGCAGGGTTGACTTCACCTGCAGTATTTATTGTATCTTTTGGCTAGCATTACTGCATACCAATAACTTACTTTCTACTACATTCAAGTTTTACCAGATGATTATCAGTGTAGTCAGAATTCATATTTCCTTATGGCTTATCCATTATTCTGTTTTAAATTTACACTTTACCTTAAATCAAGTTAACCTCTGCTTCATGAACCAATCATGTGTTATTTTAGTCATGCTTGAAGAAAAATGTTGTGTTACTATTATTTCAGGCTCTGCCTGAATGCTCCAAAGTTGTTCTGTTATTCAGGATATTCAGTTGAGGACAATACTTGCTGCATGGGTGGGAGCAGCCCCAGCACTCTTGCAGTGGTGTGACTCTGGATGTGTCCACTGGTTGTAACCAAATGAGAGACTTGGAAACATCTACCCCTTTTTTCCTGCCAAGTTCTAAGAAGTAAAGACTGTAAAATTAGAAGAGAAATATACTACAGAGGTACTATCTAGAGCACTGTTGAATGCATGCCTGTGTGAATTCTTAATCCCTGAGTAATCAGAAATATAATGTACAATAATAGGTTTTGTGAGTTGTCTTACAGAGAGAAGAGAGCTGTTACCATTGGCTTTGGTAAGATAATTCATGTAAATGAAGATTATAAATGTTGTAATTCATATACAAGTGAGAAAACCAGCTCTGCTGTTTTAAGATGAAGGGCTTTAGAAGGCAGAGTTTTCTCTGCAAAAGCAGCCTGTGGTGTTTGATTTACCCACTTTGTAGTACTTTTTCCTGCCTTTCCTCTATCTCCGTCTCTTCTTATTATGGTTCTTTTTAGAAACTTGCCTATTACCTTCTTTTTATTTTTATCTACCCTTTTGCCAGTTTACGATGTGTAACTATTCATTATTTTACTGAAAGTTGTTTTTCAATGTTTTTCATGGCACAGGCTGTAATCGTGGTTATGGTTGCAGATACCACTTCTGTCAGGTTTGAATGCAGTGTTGGCATTAACAGCTTAATTTTTGAAGAGCCTGTAAATCCTGAAACCTACCTTAATCTGAGATGTGTCCTTTACTTTTACATTGTTGCTCTTCTGAAATTTATTTGTCATTTGTGATGTGTTCCACTTTTTTTTTTGTAATAATTAAGCAAAGGTGCTAATGTATCCCTTCCATGACTATTTTAGATTTTTTGCCATAGTGGTATGTGTTTTGGATCTTCTGATGAGCATTATTAAGAAAATTAAAATTGTTTATAATCACCAGTTGTCTCCAATTAGTTGCATAAGATTGCATAAATACATTGATTTCAGGGTTTAACATATTTTTCAGATTACTGTCTAAATTTTGTTTACATTTTAATATTGAAAGTAGTTGTTTGCAACATGTGATTTTTTTTCAAGAAGAGAACAGAGTGTCTGTTGGAATTTTGGCTGAAGTCTTACAGTACTATCTTGGATTTACCCTTTTGTTGTTCATAGTCTGGATGTCAGCAGAATGTATACTTTTGGAATTGTTGGGTGATGACTTTGGACTTTGATTTAATCAGCAGTTGTATATCATTATAAGAGTCTCTTTTAGCAAAACATAATTCTATTGTAATTTCTTAATTTTATTTTTATTATTTATTATTATAATNGTTTTTTCCATAATACAGGAGGACCCAGCCAATGATATATTAAACTGTATATACATATATTAAAACTGTACAGCTTATATAAAGATTGTATTTATATAGCATAGCTAAATTGCACTCATAGCTGCATATAAATTTGGTAGCCCAGAAATTGTTAAGTGAATGCAGAGTGGGAAAAAATGGTAATGAAAATGAAACAAATGAGATGAGGGCCATATAGCTCAGCTGTTTTTGTTCACTTTTTGTATTAATTCTGCACTATGGGGGGGAGGGAGATGTTGTAGAGTTCTGTTTGGATCTCACTAAGAAAGGCTGGCCAATGAACAGCTTGATACAACAGCCACGTTAATAAGGAAGAATAAAAAGAGAAACACAGCAGTTAAACCTTGTGTCCCTTCAGAGCTTTGGAACCTCTCCATCGTGCAGCCTCAGATGGATGCAGGTTTTCCAGCATCATGCTGTGCAGATGCTGGCTCTGGATAGATTCCTCTTCCCTATCACAGTGCCTTTTATTTTGTGTAACAAGCAGTCATTTCTCCTGAGAAGCTGTCATGTCATCCACCCGTGCCACCTGGGGCAGGCCAGCAGGTTCCCCACAGCACTGCTCGTGCCAGCATCTGGGCTTCTGAGTACAGGGCCCAACAGGGTGTGCATTTCCAGACCAGGATCCTGAATCCTCAAGCACAGTGTCCTCCACAGAGCTCCCAACACGCTGCTTCCCTTGACATGGGCGGGAGGATGATCTCTTCTGAGGGGGAGTTAAGTACAGAAAAAAGACCTGGTGATAGCTTTCCGAGTGAAAGTCTTGGTGCAGCTAGCCAATTCTAATGCAGTTTGAGATTTTAATTTTGCAGTGGATTAGACATTTGTTGGTAAGAGGATGAAAAAGCCTCTACTGGCACTTCAGTGGTAGCTTTCCCTTGCTGCTACTCAGATACAGCAGTGAACAGATGCAAAAGGCTTCAAGCCTCTCTGCCAGGTATACGCATTATTTCTAACATTATACAGATTTAAACAAAACTCTTTCAACTTTGTCAACTCAGTCCAAAGCAAAGATTACCAGGTCACTCAGTGTGTGATGTGCTCACTCAATTTATTTTATTGGAGTGTCTGATCCTTAGACCTGTCTGTAAACATGCAGCTTAAGGAGGGTTGTGCTACCTTCATTACCTGTACGTTGATCCACAAAAGCAGTAACTGTATCTCATCTTATATTTTCTAAGCTGTTTTTGAGAATTTGCACTTCTGAAAGCTCTGGTGAATTTAAAGTCCTACTGGGACTACTACTGCTCTTCAAACAGTACAGAAGCAATATTTCAATCCCTGCAAAATCATTTATTAAAGGCATTTCTGAAGCATAACTATCAAGTCCAAAGCGATACTCTGGCTTTTTTTTTTTTCTGTTATGCAACAATTTTGGTGCTGTAGCAGTTTCAGTGCTCCCAGTTTCTTTCCTCTTCCTTTACCTCACGTTTTTTTAGAAAACAGCTAATTCATTGTGGTAGAGAACAGATTAGAGAAAACCAGCAGCAGGCTAAAACAGTGAATAAAAGATGATGATATAAAAGCTGTCAGCAGCAAAAACTTTTGGGAGCCTGCATCTGGAACAGAGGTGCTATTGATTGAATTCTACATACAGAATTCATTAAGCATTCAAGGTTGCAAGTATTCAAATTTCTTATTAGTGATTTCTATTTTGTTATCTCATGTTAATATTGTTTAGTATAGCACACTGTTCGTTTGCCACAGTGGAGGGTGTACAGCAAGGAGAAAAGCTTTTTGCACACACAGGCTTTTCTTGGGTGCTTATCCAAGGCTATGAAGCAGAATCTCACATGAGAGCTGCAGATATGAATATCTGCATGCTCTGTTTCTCTTGAAAGGCTGTTTTTTTTTAATGTAGAGTTAATACAAGGAACAAAGTAATCTTAAGAAATCCTTAAAACTACATAATGTCTGGAGGAAAAAAAAATGTGGATTAAAATGGGAAGCATCTAAAGTATGTAACTGAATTGACTTTTGCAAAGTGACTAGGTGTTATAGTAATCAAGATGTTATACAAAGAGAGGGTTTTTTCAGCTTAGAATTTGTACTCACTCATCTTTTCTCCTTCTGTCTAAGCGAGTGTTTTAATGATTTCATACTTCCCAGGGTGTCTCGCTTCACAGCATGCTGCAATCACCTTGCCTTTGGCCCTAGAGGCTGAGGAGCCCTCCAAAAATAAACGGGAAAAGCCAGAAGCTGTCTCCTCAACTTAGCATTTTCTTTTAGCTCTGCTTAATGGCAGAATTTTGTTGGTTTTGGTCTCAGAATGGTGTCTCTCCAGCGAAAGCATCCTCTGGCAGCTGCTTCCTGCTGCTTAGGGGCATCAGCTGGGACGCTGTGCACAGCTGGCTCCTGCAGAAACGCCTGCCAGTGCCTGCTCTGAGAGCTTTTCCTCTGCTTGTCCTGTACAGTGTGGGCTTTTCTGGACCCATCAGCGTCCAGAAGCGTCAAGACCACGGTCATTCTGAAACTCTGCTGAGGAAGTAAATCTGTCGGGCTTTTTCTTTACAGTTCTGTACTTAAAATCAGAGAAAACAGACTGGTAGAAGTGAAACCCTTAAACTTCTGAAAACACAAAGGATAATAAGTAGAGGTTCTTGCTTGGTTCTTTCCAAGCATGCATGTGCCACTGGAGTTACAAGGCTGACATAAACATATTGTTTGTTTCTAGGACACAAAGAGAGATGCCTTGTTGCATAAGAAAATAACTGGATGGGAAAAATACAGCATTTTGTTACTTTAGAACTATGAAGCAAGTATCTGATTACTGCCACTCTAATACTGAATATTTGTGCTGGATATATTTAGATTTTTATTTGTAGATACAGCTGAGTTGCTTTGCCCATCCTTCAGCCTAGGTGGCTGATGTCAGTGTTAACGTGGTAGTTCAGTTCTGGAGCTGACCTTGGCAGACCTGTCAGTTCAGCTCAGCCTCAGCTCCTCTTCAGTGGTCTGGCTGGCTTTCAGAGGAGGTCTTGGTTTGTCCATCCAGTATGTCAAAGTATCACTAAAGTATGTTTGTATAAATGATCATATAAAGTCATTAATCTTTTTTATTTGACTTGTAATTATCAGCAGGGAGCTAGTTTAACCCTTTCTGCACTACTTTGTCATTATATATGTGAATTTTTAAAATAATTCAGCTTCTTCAGAATCATAAGGGAAAAGCCTTCTTCTCAATGGGTGTGTAACATTGTAGATTGTCAATGGTTTCACATGACATCTTTCAGAAATTTACTTAGGCTTCAGAGACACTTTCTGTGCCACTCAGAGCTTTGATTTTTTTTTTTTTTTACGGTTTTCAGGTTAGTTGTATTATATACTGATCATGGATTAGGATTGATGATTTTGGACTTGTGTTCCAGGAGCAGTTTTCCATTTAGTCACCTAGGAACATTCATTTGAACAAATTTCTAACATCTCTTTTGGCAACAGCCATTTTGTCTTGCTTGTTTCTGTTTCTGGCTGGGTGCAGAGAGTAGCCATCAGTGACCTGAAGTCTAGTTGGAGGGTGGTGGTGTACCCCAGGGGCCAGTACTGGCTCCAACCCTGCTTAACATCTTCATTTATAATCTGGATGTTGGCAGCAGGTTTGCAGATGACACAAAGTTGGGATGAGTGGCTGATACGTTAGAGGGTCATAGAGAGACTTTAAAAAGCTGGAGAAATAAGCCAGCCAACTTGTCTCTGAAGCCAGGACCTATTGGTTTTAGTAAGAATTTTCATCATTCTAATTAAAATATTTCATCCTTCCATTTGACAAATATGAAGAAAAAAGTTTTTCTTAAGGTTACACTAATAACTAACACAAAATAACAACAATGATGGTTGTCTTTCCTCAGGAAAAGTAAATTTTATTTACTGGAGTTTTAAATTAAATCCATTGAGATATTCTGTACTAGGCATGGATGCATCTCGTGTTTGGGAAGTGCTGCCTTTTTCTCTTGGAAATGTAAGATGAGATTATTGACATATAGGGGGGTTTGCACATTTAATCGATATTCATAGCTTTTAAAAAATTACAGGACTATAATTACAGATTTGACATTGGGGTAAAAAATTAATATTCTTGTAAAAATATTGTATGCACTGTTTTGGTTTTAGCAAAGTCTTTAGAAGCTTGTAATACATATATTTGTACAGAAATGTTTTAAAACAAATAGGCCACACTTTGGACCAAATTTTTGGTTTCCCTGATATTTCTGACATGATAGAAAAAGTCTATGAAGTTTTGCAAAGTAATGATATTTTTTCAAATGGTTGCATATGAATGTTTGTATGTACAGAGAGGAGGAACCAAATAGCAACATGGCTCTGCAAGTCATTAAAATACCTAAAAATGTAATTCATGTCTTCTCTGATGTAGATTTGTAGTATCTTCAGCTTGTCAAAAAGTGTGCAATAAAATAAGAAAAGCAAGTTCTCCAGTTATACCTAGTTCCAGCCCTCCTGCTCTGACTCCCTACATTGTTCTTGATTTTAGGTCTGCTCTTCTGTAGCCATCTGTTCACTTCCTAAAATAGCACTGCTTGTGTCTCAATTTAGAACTTTTCTCATTATCCATAATACATTTTAGCTTCCCTTTGAATGATACTCATTTTGATACTGAGTTTTTTAATGCATTGCTGATAATGTGTATGTTAAGTAGTTGAACAGCAACTTTATGTTCATAATTGCACTGACATGTTTTGGGTTGTCAAACATTAGAAATAATTCTTGGTTTTGAGTGTTTTCTGTTTTTATAATTGTTTTGCATTATTCTATTACTTCATTTGGAATTAGTCAAATACTAAATTATAAATACACCAGCAAGCTGAAAAATGTTAGCACGAGGTCCCATGGTAATTCCAGGCTGATGCTGTGTTTGCAGTGATTCAAGACGTTGTGCATCTCGTGTGATGGACACTGCTGGACTTGTGATGGACTAGAGAGATAAGAGCCCTGTCTTTGTAAGGGCACTCATTTGCCTTTCCTCTCTCCAACCATTGATTTCACATGCTTTCTATCATACTATCTTTCCTGTCTCTAATTTTCTGTAGTGATTTACAGACTTTGACAGCTCTGATTTTGTAAAATTCACTTGAAGTTGGTCATCAGGTTGAAAAAACTGTATTAGGAAAGAAACGCAGGAAGGGGAAACGGGAATTAAGCAGAGAGATGGAAGGACAGCATTTAAGTAATTTTTATAGGCAAAAGTATTATTACTGCAGAATTAGAAAAAGGTTTAGTGTGTATGTTTGGCTGACAGATTTTTTTCTGTCATAGAAATGCTGAAAGTCTTATTCACTGTTCAAAATTATAAATGTTGACACTTCTAAAAGTTTAGCTTTTACAAGTTGCTAACCTGCTCCATATTGATGAAACAGTTCTTTGGTGGAGGAAAATGGCCTTTTTCAACTGGTGAAGTTGCAGTTGTGAACTTTGGTTGTTTAATAGTGATTAAGTTGGTAGTTTCAATAAGAAATTTAGATTTTTTTTTTCCTCAGATACCTAGGAACATTTTCAATATCTGTTATGATTTCTTATTATACTTGTGTCAATTCACAGAAGTCATTAGTGGAATTCATGAAAACTGCATGGCAAACATCGATGTCATGCATGTGTACAAATTTTAAGACCTTTTCTATTTTCTTTTAAGTGACTACTGATTTGGAGAATTGCAGAATAAACTAAGAAATTGTGTGATCCATTTGGTCTCCCATTCACTCAACAACCCATTTAAGGGGGAATTTAATAATGTTGCAGATCTCAGAGTACACTAAAGAAAAAAAAGAAAAAACATTTGGTAGAGAGGTGTTTTCTTCTTTCCCTGTTAAATTACCCTGATGTCCATTTCTATTTTTATAATTTTCAAATGGCTGGTTTAAAATGTAACAGCTCAAAGGTTTCAGTAAGGACAAAAGTAATTATATAATGATAGAAAATGACACCAAACTTTTCAATGCATGTACCATTTGTATCTATTCTTGTTGGCCATTTGTGAACCATGAGGATTACTGATGGAGCAGTGAAAAATAACGATAATCCTCTCATTCTAGTTATCCTTTCCCTCATTGTTGATCAAGCAAGAAGAACTCAGAGCAAATAAGGAAAACCAGTATACATTTATGACTTGGAGTTTCAGAACACCCACAAGAACATTATTCTTGATAGGGCTGTAACAGTGGCAAGAAATGAGCCTGTTCAGCCTTCCTGGCTGAGACAGCCACCCGTATCCACAGCCCGAGATGGATCCGAGCCCGTCGTGCCAAGAGCTGTGGGATGCCAGCAGGCAGGAGGGGTCTGTCACTGCCTGGGAATGCTGTTCCCGTGGCTCTGCTGGCAGGAACCTCTCAGGGCTGCTCTGCTGCTCTCGTTTGCAGGGCTGCTGCCTTGGCTGGGTGTGCAGGGCAGAAAGGAGGGAGGGAGAGCCCTTGGCAGGGTGCTCCGCGTTGCCGCGTTACAAACGTGGCAACTGCTGGGTGCCTTTGGAGCTGCAAGGAATTTACATGGAGTGTTCATATGGGGTGTCATTCTCCTTCAAATGCCAGCATGGCTTGGTATGGTCCTGACAGCTGATTGATTGATTGGATTCATTGCCTGGATAAGCAAACATATGAGACATGACAGGCTGTATAGGCTTTAAAGACTTCTCCCATTTTGTTGCTTGCTGTAGGCTTAGAGTTAAATATAGTTAAAGGTTTGGAATCAGCAAAGAGAGGGAACTAAAAGTTAAGAATAAGGAGTCAAATATCAGTGTGACAAGATTATTTCCAGAATATATATTTTTTTCCCTGTTCTGGAGAAGAAAAAGGTGATGTATTTATTCACATCAAATGAACAGGGGCAGCAATAAAATGACAGTATCGTGTTGCAAAGGTGTTTAGGAATAGAACTGACTGTGAGTTCCTGAAAGACAAAGTAATGTAAATCAGCAGCAAGATAATGTCAAAAGTTATGCTTAGGTAGCAAAGAAATAATGTAGGCTACCTAATGTATCAGTAATTCTAATTTCATTGTAGCTAATAAGGAATGCAATTCTGAGCATGGCTAAAATATAGTAGCTCAAAAAAGAGTCCACTAGAAAGAGAATGATATGAAAACATGCTTAAACACTTGGAGAGCTGTCACAGAAGGAAATGTTGGGCTACAGTTTTCTGGGCTCATGTCAAATGAGGATTGCACAGGGCTGGAAGGCACTTCTATTAATGCCTTACAACTGCTATTAAAGTAAGCAAATTTTGAACTGAAAAGTTATTTTATATGCAATCCATGATTTGCCACATAGAATTGTTGTTTAAAATATCTGATTGTAAAAGTATACAAGATTCCAGAAAGGGAATGAACAGCAAACTTTACCCTGTAATCAGGACCTGAAATCAAGAGCTAACAATCAAGACTTGGTTGTCTTGAATGTCTTGAATGCGACTCTGTAAGTGAGTGCCAACAAAGGTACACAAATATAAAGCTTACTCCTGGTATAACTTCTTAGCTTAGTTTTGGCCTCCCTATTTTTATTTTCTGTATTTCAGGTTTGGTGGAGCATATGTTTCAAGTGGTATATGAAGCATGACTTCTAGTACTCAGGAATCATTTGAGATTGTAATTTTAATAATTAGTTGAATGAGTGAATGATGAAAACACTTAGCATTTAAACTGATTTTCAGGTTTTTCACAGCTTGCTGAGATAATTGGCTCAGTTCCAACTATTTGCAGCTTTTTCAGGATCCTCCCAGCTGGAAGAAATGACAAGAGGCTTTGGTTCCCATTTTCAAAGTTTATTCATAAGCATTAGGAACAGACATGTGGAAATAAATGAACCTTGTGATGAAGGATTCATGATGTCAGTTCTTTGAGCCAGTTGCATGAAAAGTGGTCAGCTCCAGAGCTGTTAAAGTAGGCAGAGTTTATGGGAATAATGTTAAAATAAACAAAATATTGGAAAAAAGTTTAAGTCAAAGAAAAGGGGTAAGGGATAAAAGTCTATTTCTTTTAGAGTTGTTTCATGAACTACAGTCTTTCTGGTGGGATATCCTCTCCTCCCATGACACCTGGGTGGAACTTGTCCCACTGAGATCTTTAGCGCTGCTACCACTAGAGACGGCAGTGAATGAAACATAAAAAATATTGAAAATCCTGGGATTTTTTAGAATCTGCACTTTCCTGTGTAGGGTTTGATAGCTGCAGTTGTTTGTGGATGGCAGCTCAATGTTCTGGAAAGACCTATAGTATGTTTCCAGATAATTTTGTAGAAACAGTTTCCCACTGCTTGTGATAATTGCAGAGCCCTGGGAAGCCAGCAAAAATCTGAAACAGCATGACTAGTTCAGCTTTGTGTGACTGTGACTGTATTTCTTCCAGGAGCTTGAAGATTCTTTAGATGCCTTTACGCCACTGCGAATCTGAGCTAAAAAATAATGATAATCCTATCATTCCAGTCATCCTTCTCCTCATTGCTGATCAAGCAAGAAGAACTCAGAGCAAATAAGGAAAACCAGTATACATTTATGACTTGGAGTTTCAGAACACCCACAAGAACATTATTCTTGATAGGGCTGTAACAGTGGCAAGAAATGAGCCACTGTTGAAGGTTCTTTACGCCACTGCAAATCTGAGCTAATAAACCCTGTCATGGCTGAGTTGGCACCACTGAAGTTAGCTTAGGTGTATCTGTCTTGGCATTTCCTGACCTAAGCTTATATGGTGGCACTAGAGTGTATAGAATCAGTGAATGTGCATCAGGATTCCATATATGTGCCTCAATGTTAGTCCTGCTGTATCCAAGCTGGTGCTGGTGCTGCTAATGTGGTGTGTTTGCCTTATGGTCTAGATTTAGCCAGGCTCTTCAATTCAAACAGAGCTCTTTTGCCAGTCAAAGGCTGCCTCTGGGCAAGTAAGACCTACCAGGAATGGTGTTGGGTTGAACCCAGTGCAGAGAACAGGCTCTGTGATTGATGTGTAATGCTTGGTAATAACTGTCTGCAGGGCTGTTTCCCCCCACTACCTGATAATGGAAAGTTGATTGTAAAAAGAAAACAATATGGAGATAGATGCTTTTTAAACAAGCAGTAGGATTTATTGTAATGCACTTTGTTTTTCTCGACCACTTCTGCTATTGGGCGTTTGTTGGTATTTTTTTCCTAGGAAGAATTGAAAATCACTCCTTAAGGTGTTTCTATTTTGCAGCTGCCTGTTTTATACTGCCACTAATTTTAAGGAGGCTTAAGAGTACTAGTACAAAAAAGATATCTTAAGAAGTACTTATGTTTGGACAAAGGGGAACTGTCCTATTTTTAAGGATTATTGCAAGCACTTTTTATAATACTGGTTTTTTCCACTTTCATGAAGAATTTTCCCATAAATTATCAAGAGTTCGCATATAATGAATTGAAAATTCTAAACATAAGGATATAATTTACTTCATAATGATATTTAGGGAAAAATAGAGTAAATTAGTTACATTGCCATCTAAACAATATTTAGTTATAATAAATATATTAGTTTTATAAACATTTTTTTACTCACATTCTCATTTTACATTATTAAATTATACTGATTTGCTTAAATATTTAATCTTTTTCTTATGAAAGCTAATAGCTTAAAGATCCCTTTGCATGAATGGACATCCTTATATCCAATAAGTAAATACCTACAACTGAATTTTAATGTCAACATCTTTTCATCATCTCTGCTAAGAGTACAAAATTATGCCTTTTATACCTCAGTGTGGTGCTAGTAAGGCCTCAGTTCAGAGCTTTGCATATAGAGTAGTGCTAAACAAATGGCTATTGTGTAATTGCTTACAGGAGACTCTTCTGTCCCAGGTGATTCCTTCAGTAAGCAAACTTAAGGGGACAGATACACCAGACTAGGTCCAGGTGCTTATTTTGTCAAAAAAATAAATGAGATAATGTCTTTGTCTTCAACTCCTTGCCTGTAGTGGAGTTGTTTGTCTACAATACATGTTTATGCTTTGGTTTATGTGCTAACTGGCATTGTTTTGCTATGACTACACCTTCAGGCTTATAGCTGTATATGATTTAGCACTGTTCATTCTGGAGTCACACTTGATTGTCACTGGGATTTCTGCAGTTTTATTAGCTCACTAATGCATTTAGTGTTCTGCTTTCTCCTAATTTCTGTGGATCTCGGCTTGTGTCACTCCCCTGATCCAGTACTGTTGATGACCTTTAGTTGCTTTTACTTGAACTCAGAAGATGAACCCAAAATCCTCAGTAGGACAGCTGGCTTTATGATCTGATCCTGGATCTCCTCTAGCTCCATACCTTGTCTGTGTGTTTCCCATGTGCCTTCCTGTAATCTTCCTTGGAAGTCCTGTAGTGTGTAGTTGTACGTCTGGATTCAGGGAAAGCATCTGCTCAAGCCATAGGTACAATGACTAGGGCAGTTATAGAATCACAGAGTGGTTTGATTTGGAAGGACCTTAAAGATCCTTAAAGATCATCACATTCCAACTTTCCTGCCATGGACACCTTCCACCAGACCAGGCTGCTCAGAACCTCATCCAACCTGGCCTTGAACACTTCCAGGGATGGAGCATCCACGACTTCCCTGGGCACCCTGTTCCTGTGCCTCACCACTCACAGTAAAGAATGTTGTTCTGTTACCCAATTTAAAACCTCCTCTCGGTTCAAAGCCATCACTCCTTGGCCTATCACTAAATGCCCTCACAAAAATTCCCTCTCCCACTCTCTTGAAACCCTTTTTAGGTACTAGAAGGTGCTCTAAGGTTTCCTTCTTAGAACCTCTTGTTGCCCAGGATGAACACCCCAGCTGTCTTAGCCTGTCCCCACAGGATAGGTGCTCCATCCCTCTAATCAACTTGGTGGCCTTCCCCTGGAGTCATTCTAACAGGTCCATGTCCTTCCTGTGCTGGGGACCCCAGAGCTGGATGCAGCAGGGTGGGAGGTCACCAGAGTGGAGCAGAGGGGCAAATTGCCCTCCCTTGCCCTGGTGCCCACGCTGCTTTGGATGCAGCCCAGGCTTCCTAGGCTGAGTGCACACTGCCAGCTGAGGTGTGACATGGACATCACTCAATATGTGTCTCAAGAAGGACACAAAGGACCTGGTTTTTCCTGCCCTTTTTTACTAGGTGTTTTTGAGGTTGCTTCTTTTAACAACATTTGACAGGCTAAGTTGAACAGTGCAGAAAATACTTGAGTTTCCTTAAGGATGAAGATTTACCTGGTTTCTGGTGGCTGGGGCTCTATGAGACACGAACAGAAGGAAGAAAGGGCACTGAGACCCTGTGGATTGGTTCTGGAGAATTATCTACTGATCTGCAAGTCTGTATTCATTTAGTTGTGCAGCAGTGCAGCTGTTTAAAGAGGGGTATTGCCACAGTGTGAAGTTTCTTAAATCCCATCATTATTGAATGATGCAAACCTGTGGTCTCAGGTCCTTAATACTGGAGTGGTCACTGGAGTGGTTCACATAAGAAATGCAGTGTTTATAGACAGAATATATCATTAGGAAAATTGAGTATAGTTTTTCATGGGATTCTTGTGGTTCTTAATCAAGATAATATGTGAAATGTGTTAGCATCTTGCATTGGCATGCTTTGTCATATTTAAAAATGTTTCCAGCTGAGGCTGATTGTATACTAGATAAGTGTACTCTGCAGCCAAGGATCCATTTAAGATATTAAAATGGGCCTATATAAGATGCTGTAAATTGTTTCAAGTGTTGTTAACTAAGAAACTAAACACATTGTTTTCATTGTTTTTAAATAACATACAAGAAAACTAATTTTAGAGATAAGAATTTTATCTTTTTTGAGCTACTGAAAAAGCTCAGATAAAGAGATCAGAAAAGCTGAAAATCAAGACCTTGTAAACAACTGCCCTTTAGAGGAAAGATTCACAACATCTGCTCTAAGTAAAGTGGTTCTAACTAAAAATTTCAGAGAAGTCTAAAATGAGATACTACTCTTCAAAGGTACTTAGCTTTTAGTTGTTCTTGTTTTAACTCTCTTGGATGTGCTTGCCTTCTATACTTTTCCTTCCCATTCTAGAATTTTTTGTGTTTTTATAGTGAGAGGAGGAACAACACAAACTTCTTACTGGAAATGCATGTTGGGAAAACAAAACCTCCACATGAAATGCAAACTAATTTATCTCCAATAATAAGAACCCAAAGAAAAAAAATCCATCAAGTGCTTAGTGTTCATAACTTCAAGGAATATTTTTTTTTATTGGGTACAAACAATTAGAAATGTTGCTAATGTTACATCTCCAAAGAGTTGAATGTCTTCAGTGGTTTGATGTTTTTCTTCTGAAGTTCACCTGATCACTGCAGTGATCACACTGACAGTGGGATGGAGTTGAAACTCAAGCTTATTAAATATTAGATTAAAACCCAGTGCAGAATTTGTAGCCTAAGGCCACACAAATATTGTAAAATTTAAATGATAAATCATTTGAGAGAGGCATAACCCACTAGACTAATGGATACACAGAAAAAAAAGCCTCATTTAATTGCTGTTAGAAAATTGGAAAAACCCTGGGGAGATTTAGAAGTTCATAGCCTTCAGAGAAACTCTAACATAGATTTTACAACATTAGCTACTGTGGTGCAGAATGCTTCAGGTCTTCAAGAACAAATTCTGTCATTTAATCCATCCTTAAATATATTGAGGATAAGTCTGTGTGCTTTCCTTGTCCTCACTGTTCTTATAGAAGGATTATTTCTGAGGGCTCACCTCTCTAACTCTTCCAAAATTTATGCTCTGTTTCTTATGATTTCCTCACAGTTATATTTCTTCTGCAATGCTATTCTTTTCTCCCTCTGATATTTGTTTTGCTGTTGTATTTACATGAACACACCAGCAGCTACCATCTAATGCTTTTCTTTGCTAAGCTAATCAAGAAAGGTCTTTTCACTTCCCCTGCTATCTTACTTTTCTTGATCATTACGACAGCCCTCCTTTACATCTGGTTTACAAGTGACATTACTGCTGCTCTGTTTTCTAGAAAAAGAAAAATCATAGATTCACATGTCCAGCTTTTATTTCTGGTTTGTGATCATCCTGTTTTTCAGTAAGTCACCTGAGCCTGTCCCTTCTGTTGTTTCAGTACCTTGGCTCCTGTTTTATCACAGTACTTCTTTGTCAATCTGTGAGGATACCATTCTGGATTTATATGGTAATAGCAAATGGCATTTAGATCACAAGTTTTTAGGAAATCAGCCTGCCTTATTTGTGCTACTCACAGACAACATATTTTCTTGGCAATTATAAGCATTTGCAGTTTGCATGGAGACTCGTAGTTCTTTTTATTCTGCAAATACGTCAGAGATTTGTGTGCAGATATGCAAATGGTATAAGTGCTGCTCTTAAAATTAATTTGCTGTCTTCTTTGATAGATCTGGAGAAGGTGCTACAAAATTTCTGTAATGTGCCATCTGTTTTATGTATGTTTTCTAGTTGACATGCACTCCCTTGAAAAATGTGACAGTAGCAGAGAAAAAAGGCAGCATTATTTATCTCTGATGTTACTGTCCATGGAACCCATAAAATATCTTAAATTCATTTTAATATTAAGAGAATCAATCTTCTGGTGCTTTCTCCTTCCATTGCCTTCTGTAAAGTATGCTTTATAGGACATATCTAGGACATGTATAGGACAGGAATTCTGTGTTTGCATGAGAACAGACTTTTAAAGAGAGATGTTTTGAGGTTTGAGAAAAAATTTTGTTACCTTCCTATATCCTAAACCCTAAGACCCTAAGTTTCCCTAGCAGAGTTGTTCTTGAAGTCAACAGCATGTATAACAGCTAAAGATATACTTGCTGCCTTGTGTATAAGGTTAGGCCCATAACAGAAAAATACTTGAATCCTGAAATGTTTGAATGCAGCACATGGAATAGAATTACCTGAATCTCAAACAAGACTTCCAAATAATGCTTGTTGCAAGCAAAACCAGACTGGAATACAACACTGTGCTGCACCAGTACTTTTCAGGACATCCCAAATGTACTAAATATTTTTTGTATTTATTAACTGCTGAATGAATCTGTTATAAAACCTAAATACATAAATGAGCCTGTAAAAAGAGGGGTAAGGTAAAGTTTTGTCAAAAATAATATGGGTAAATGAAGAGGTCCTAAGAAAAAGAACTGAACTTAGGCAACATTATCACTAAAAGACAAAAATGTAAGAAACTGCTATCTTACACTTCAGGGCATACTGTTCAAGGTCGTAGTAGTCCACGTATTTTCAAACTAGTAGTGCATCAGTGACTGCCTTCAAGAGACTAGCATTTTTGTTGTCAAGATGATTTTTATCAACAGGTAGTCACAACTAATCTAAAAGCAGTTCTGAATTCTGGAACCAAGAGGAAAATCTGGCAAGTAATAGCAGTTTTCTGTAATCTCACATTTAGATATGGGGGAAGTAAATTATTATTTAATTGTTAATTTACTTAACCAAACTGTAGATGTTTGTTCATTTCTTGAGGGCAGTTATTTTATTTTTTCTAAATCATATAAATATGAAAATCACAGCTATCAGCTGTAGATTTGGAAGTGATTTGATCTAAAGAGGACTCTTCTTTGCTGGGAGTGCTCTCTGTGGGGTAAGAGATTAAGTGACATTTTTTAAAGAGCTACATGGTTTTCAAATTGTAGGACATTTAAAAAATAAAATTAAAACAAGGATGCATTTCTCGACAGATGATGACCTGCCTCTACTTGAAGAAAATATTAGTTTGCCTTCATAGTTAAAGAACTTTTCATTTTGGAAATCAACAGGCTAATAGTCTGTTTCTCTTCAGTGTGGTCTCATTTAAAACCCTGCTAAAGAAAGCAAAGGAAAAAAAATCACATGGACAAATTTAGAAGTTCACAAATGCCAAGGGGGAAGGCTTCACAACTGTTGTAAATTGGATGTTTGCACATTAGAGTGTGAATGCTGATTTTAACCTTTCCATCAGGAATTTTGTATGCTGTGTAATTGACAGGTGAGAACTATATTCCCTTATTAGCTTCCCACCTCTGTTACTTCCTAGGCACAAGACTAGACAGGGGTCAGAAACAGAACATCAGTAATAGAAGCCAGGAGCTGGAAGTAGGATGAATGTTGGGAAAATTGGAGCTGTTGCTAAATCCTGTTTGCTTTGATACATGTAACAGCTCACTTGGAAGTCAAACTGTTCAATGCATGTTTAGGGATTTTGCCTTACTGTGATGTTTTTCAGACCGTGTGTTTTGTTCAGTTGATGCCTGTGATATTTGTGCCAATATTTGGTGTACTAAGAACATTTCTGGCGCCTTACAGATTGTCATTGTATGTGCAATACTCCATGGAGCAAATGTACTTTAGGTGTTGTTTTTGTTGTCATTTACCATGTCTCTCAGCAAGTACCTGTGGGGTTGTACTGCAGACCAGAGGCTCAGCCACTTGATGTGAGTGTAGAGAGGAGCAGCTAACAGTTCTTTCCAGAACCATCTCTCCAGAAACCATCCACTCAACAATGATTAAAGTGCTAGCTTTTATAAAGTTTTGAAGGGTTGAAAAATAAAAATTTAAATTTGGCGCAAGACAGTTAAACCCTGTACGAGGATTGTGTTCATGTAGATGTCCTATGAAAAAGTATCTCTTGTTTGTGGTTCAAAGAGAGGTTAGGCATAGCCTAACTCTTGTCTGTGGTACAATTTGTGGCTGAGATGCAAAGTTTTCTTCTACATTTTCTTTCCTCAAACTGTGAAGCACCATTGATCTCTCTCATGTTTCTGCCATACCATCACAGTTTCACTCTCCTATTTAAAATAAATAGCTTGTGTTTCAGTTAGGGTATATGTTATTTTTTTAAATATATGCAGTGTTGATTTAAAGCTTTCTAAGCTGTGAGAAATAGAGTACCTGCTTTTCTTGATTGCTTCTACCTTACATTTATTGCTGAACATTTGTTTTATATATTTATGTGAGAGTTTTCAAGGGTGTGAAGGGGCATAGCTGTTCTTGCATGCAGACCAAGTGCTTATTCCAGCCTATTCCAATGAATTATTTCCACTCACTGGAAACTCTCCTGACCCATACTAGTCATTTTATTGACAGTTACTGTCAAATGTCAAATTAACTAAACTATTGGAATTCTTGATTGTTAAAAGCAGGTTTGGAATTTTTTACATTCATCTGAAGCATCTGTTTTCTAAATCCAGCTAGAACAGTATCCTAAGAAGAGACTTGCTCACCAGTTTGCAGTTTTACATTGTTCTAACTCTCCAACAATCAGAGAAAAAACCCAGGGAGATCAGGTTTATATATTTTTCAAAGTTCCTAGATACTTGATGTTGAGTTAGTCTTTTTAGCAAATGCTTTTTTTTTTTCCCAATTTTAAAATTCATTAATAAAAAAGGGTGCTATAATATTGGATTTATTAATATAATTATAATACTGGAGACAAGTAAAACAAAAGCTGTCTCTGGCAAATCTATGTGTTTATTTTAAACATTTAATTGAAACACATTTTTGTGTTTTAAACATCATGAGTTACAGATAAATAATGGCCAGTTTTACTGATAATTTTATGTTATCATTTTTCAATTCCCCTTTAAAAAACTTTTGAGATAATGACACTAGTTTCCTCAATTATCACTGTGATTGCTTTCCATGAGGAGATTAGAGACACTAGAGAAATGCAGCATGTTTAGATTAAATATTCAATGCTTTAAAAATGTTTGATTTGTCAGTAGTGAAGAAATAATGTCAAGCATAATTTTTATTCATGATGTATTGTGTTAGCATAGGAGATTTGTTGATACATTGGCAGTGTGGGATTTATGACAAGACTGTAGGTAAAATGTTCTGTTTGCTGTTTTGTTGCCAAACTTGACAAGAAGCAAATACAAACAAACGATCAAATATCAATGTAGGTGGGAATATTTTCTCCCATAAAATCTAGCATGTAGTTGTTTGTGAGTTTGCTGATCTTGGAATTACTCCTTTAACTGAAGAGTTAAGAGATCCACTCAAGGCTCTTGGGTTCAGTGTAATAGGTGGGGATGGAAATGAAAACTTCTGAGGGCTCAAGCTGCTCATTCAGAGCTTCCCTGGCAATGGGGGGAGTGCCTGTGAACTCGGTACAGGTAACTTTCAGCTTGCTATAAAGGCAATTATTAAGTTGTCATGGGAAGAACAAGAGAGTCTGGGCTTAGTTAGCACAGGTAGCTGTTGTTTAAAATGAATATCTGAGACAAGTATTTCAAAAGCCCCTTGAAAGACTGACAGCTTTCAGGGATTGTGTGCAGCAGGCAATTGTTAGGTACTGTTTTCAGAGGCAGTGGGTAAGAGAAACTTAGGATATCAATTGGTTATTACAGCATTGAGGTGAATTTTCAACACTTGACAAATACCTCTCTTACAGTCATAAACTGTCAGGCTTTGTGTGAGGGCCAGGGCTAGTACCTGTTCCATCAGCTTCGCCAGCCTCTTATTTTGGGATGCTTTCTTCCAGAACTTGTCCTTCCCAGCAGACTTAACAGGTTTCACGCTTGTGAGATGCGTTGCCAATGAGGGGTACTAGTAGAAACATTTTGCAGTTTTGTAGTATGTTAGGTAGGTCTGTCACTGTATGTGTTGTAATCTGTGAAAACAATATATTTTGGGAATGATTTGCATTTTCTTGATGCTGGTGATGCACATGAATACTTAGAGATGTAAATTGAAGAGAGTATTTTGCATTTAGAGAGAAAGAAGTAGGAACACTTGTTTTTGCAGATGATTTTAAACACATCCCTGTTCACCAAATGTGAGGCTGTATTCTATGTTGAAAGATGAGCAATAATCCATTTCTTCATAAACTTTCTGTCTCAGATTACCTTACCCATTAAGGGAAATTGATCCTTACACTGATTTTTCCTAATCTCAACCTTTGTGTCCTTCAGAAAGTTTACTGTAGTCAGAAATAACTAATTCCTTAAAACTGATATTGTGGTGTTCTAAGAGTATTTGTACCACTACTCTTTTTCCACCTCTCAAATTGACTCTGATGTTATTTAAGAAAAATGAGATGGCTTTTAGGATTGCAGTACATGTGCTGAGAGACTTAGCCAAGAGAGCAAATATGGAGTTTGAGATTTAGCTCTCTTCTGGTTTTTTTCTTTTAATTAGTGAAGAAAATGAAACCACACTAATACTCTTTTAAACTTCTGTGACATTTACTGTAATTCCAGTTATTATAGTAACTAGCTGCTTTACATGCACTTTGTTATTTATAAGTTGCTTGAATAAATTTTTGCTCTTAATTACTTGTTTTGGTTATTGCTCATATTAAACATTTTTGCTAAGCCGTGAATAACTATCAACTTCAATACATAGCAGCTCTCACTGATTGTGATCAAGTATGTTGATGAGTGCATGATTAAAGACTCTCCTGATAAGTGTATGGATAAGTGTATACCTGAGCATCCACTGCTCGTGCTTGAGACTTCCTGTGCCTCCAGGTGGACAAGTGATACAGTGTTCTTCACTTTCCATTGAGTTGACTTATCTTTGAATTAGGTGGAACCTCAGTGAAAATCAGATTTTATATATAAATGCTCAAATTCCACCCAGCGCCAAAAAGCATTTTTAGTTAATCAAAAGAACTGTGTTCCATTCTTAAATTTCCACCTCTTTTTTTTTCCTATTTTATTTTGTTTGTTTGTTTTATTTTGTTTTGTTTTAATTTTATTTCTATTTTTTTTAGTGAGTGACAGTTGCTTCAGGAACCTTGCCGAGGATCGTAGTGGGATAAACCTTAAAGATCTGGTCCAAGACCCTTCTTTGTGAGTATCTGGCTCTTATTGCTAAGCAAAGAAAAGCTTCTTCCTGATATCCTTGTGAGTAGTTTTGTAATTATATAAAGAAGTAGCATGATGAAGTACACGTAATGCCTTAGTGGTTTATGCTTGCCAAGTTGTTAGTTAATAATACAAGCAGGTATTATTAAAACCACCTTGTTTTTAATGTAATTCTGTTTATGAAGTAACATCTAGAGAGTACATACAGTAAAGGGTGCAAGAGTCATCAGAGGTAACAGATTGTGCATGCTGCTATTTCTATAGAGGACTTGTATGCACATTGCTGCCCCTCTTTTTTTAAGAAGGAATTGCATACAAATTAGAATATTACTGGATAATTATGTTATTGTCAGTTACCTTAACATCTAGAATCTATTTTCTTTGTATCTGATTTCATACAGCTGATATTTGTTTCTTCCTCTACTACCTGTTCCAATTTATGTGCACGTGGTCTAAATTTTGCTTCATCAGAGGACTAATGGTCTTTATCTCAGTATTGTATCTTTGTCTAAAATAAAATTCAATCTCATAAGCTTGGAGCCAGACTTGAAATTGTATCAGACCTTCTTTGTCATTCAGTTTTTTGTTTGTATTTTTTTTGTTTGTGGGGTTTTTGGTCTGTTAACTTTAGTACTAGTTGAAAGTGTTCTTGCTAGTGTGTGAGTGTACCATTTGTTATGAGGGAAGAGAAAAAGAGAAAAAAAATCACGTCTTTTTAACATGAGTGACAGTGCATTCCACAGTGAGCTCTAATGTGATGGTCCTTGATACTGAAAGAGCTGATTTTTAATATTGTTTGAGTAGTGAAGAATAAGGTGTATTTGGCCTGTTACTGGGATTTATAGTAATTAAGTAGATGCAGTATTTATTTTGTCATGTTGCTACAGGTAGATGGCATAGATGCACATGTACATGCATTCTTGGGCAATTTTGACATAATATATGTAATTGATGACTTATACATCTGAAATGATAGAAGTACAAAGGGACAAGTTAATTGTTGCTAGATATGTAGAGTGAATGCAATAGATAAATTTTTAATAATTACTGTTTAAGTGTTGAAGTCAAGGCTATTTTAAAGGTCTTAATTTTCAATTTTTTCTGCTGAGTGGTATTTTTTGAGTGGTTTTGATTGGTTGATTTGCTTTGTTGATTCTTTTTTGTTTGTTTGCTTTAGAATTGTGTGTGGGTTTTGGAGCTGCAGGTAGGCTTACATGCTACACATAGTTTTGGACTTGCAAACCTTTCAGAAGGTTGAATTGCCTTTGCTGTAGCATGATAATTTTCTGTCTTTTTTAACAGAAGTGATGGAATCTTTTTATTTTCTTCCTTGACTGTAACTCACCTGAATAATATTGTAATAAATTATTCTAATGTTCAAAAGAAATGAATTTCTGTTTCTTATAGCATAAGAAGCATAAGTGACTGCAACGTAGCCATTTTTGCCACTTTGAAAGACTGAATAAAATCTCAGTACATGTTAGGTTTCAAGGACTGCTTATGATACTTTGCTGTATGACAGATTATAGTGCAAGAAAAGTGTCCTTCTTCCTGCCTAATGGTAGGAATGTATAGACTTGGGTATGTCTTTCCAGATTGATATTCTTACTGTTTTATGACTGAGCACCTATTAAGAGTTCTTGCAAAATGTGTAATAGTGTGAATCTCCAAAATGAAAAAGCCATCTAAGGCAATATTGTTCAACTCAGGCTTTTGTAGGTGACCCTTTAGGTCCCAAGGGATCTGAATTCTTTGTTATGCAAAGGACAGCATTGGGATGAAGCATGAGAGTGCCAGATAAAGAGATGTTTTAATCTTTTTTTGAAATAAAGACTAAAGTTTAATTAACTTCTTATGCATATTTGGCTATGACTGATGCCTGTAATACCTGGAATCATAAAATAGCATTTGATTAATCCTCTTACCAGTTTAATATTTACTCTTTAGTGTTTCTTTAGTGCTCATTTGTGCTGATTGTAGATGCACGGTCTCTTTTTCTTTGTAATCTCAGATATGAACATTAGATTTATGTAAGAAATTCTCATGCTTTCTCTGCAAGTGGCTCTGTCCCTCTTTGCTACTCTTGACTCTGCAACAGACAACTTCTCTTTTGTTATTGCAGAAGGTCTTTTTTATTGACAGCTGAAAGTGTGTCTTTACATTGAAATGAAACTGTAAACTAGACAGCATTGCTGGTTTTTTTCATTAATGTTTGATCTGTATCAGGTATGCCTAATTGTCAGAGTAGCCTTTTTTCCCCAGGTGATTTCCCAGCTGGAGCAGCATTGTAAACTTAATCTCTTTTCAGTTCTCTCAGCAATGCTAATAAAAGCTCTGCTGCTCAAATCAGTAGTTTGATCACCTATACTTGTACGTGATTAACTCACAATTTACTGTTTCAATAAAAATTCTGCTAAAGGAAAAAAAAACCCAGAACACCAAGCATATAAAATAAACCTGAAGTGAGGAGGTACAGATTGTAGGAGAAGGAAGCATGCAACAACTTTAAAATTAAATTTCATTTAGTGGTTAGTTAGAGAAAAAAATTAATTTCTGCAAAAAGTTTATCATAGTTGAATTGTAAAGGTGGTTTGAGAGTTAAGTGCTGGTTTTTATTCATTGCAGATAATCATAGAATAGTTTGGGTTGGAAAGTCCTTTAAAGGTCACCTCCTGCAGTAAGCAGGAATGTCTTCAACTAGATTGGATTCCCTGGAGCTCAAGGATATGTCTGCTATATACAGTGTCCTGTTTTGGACACAAAACTTAGAGACCCAGAGGTGTGTCGAACAAAATAAAGTGGAAAAGACAGAAAATGCAGTGCATGGCAGGATAATTAATTGAGGAAACAGTGTTAAGAGAGGAAGAGTGTTCTACAGCATATAAAAGATTATTAAAGGGTTTGTTCTGTTTGCCTGGTGAGAAAGAATTAGTTCAATTTATAGTAGACAACATTGATTGGATAGTTTGAAAAAATTTTAATTGTCATTTGCTGAAGAAACTGAAACCTGTATCTAAGAATGTCTGCAGATTATAGTCTGCATATTTGATCCTGTCTAAGTGTAAAGAAGGAAGGCCAAACTTTTTTTGGTTTTTTTTATTTCCTCTGTTTTTTTCTTTTTACTTTTCTTCTGTGAAAATATATGCATTCTGGTTTGTCTTCTGTGTAATTAATATGACCAAAAAACAGATGGAACTTATTTTGATTCCTATAAAGATAACTGAATGTGGCTATGAATATTCAAATCCCATGATTTGGTTTAGATGATGCCCTGCCTACCATTCCAGTAACTCATAAAAGATATTTAAAATGTGTCATTCTACAGAGGAGATTATTATCCATGAGAAGACTATAGGTATTTTTCCATTTGCTGTCCTAAACAGCAGAGCTGCAGAGAGCAGGTGCAATTGGAGGAACTAGGCTGCTGGTTCTAAGGTGATGGTTCAGACTTTGCAGCTGAAGTAAACAGCTTAAGATGCTATCAGATTCCTGCTTTTGTGGGATCTTTGAGGCTCTCTGTCAAGGCAAAGGGCTGGTGCTCAAGGAAAGTTCAATATATTGATTAGTTCATTTGACCCCTTGCTCACGAGCAGACTGAATGGTCTGCACACCTTTGTTTTCCTGTCCTTTTCCACCCCCAATAAACAATCTGTGCTCAGGAGAGAAATGGTTTAGATACAATTCAGTATGTCTATCACCTGAAACTTCTGGCATTTGTACTGCTGCTTTTCTTTCTAACAAGAAATTACTTAAATATACCTGAAGAGTGAACCATCAGATCATTAGAATGTTAGGTATATGTCCACCTACTTCAAGCAGATGTATTGACATTACCAAGTTTTAGTTCTTAGCATCACTTTAATAAGATGTTCCTTTCAGCTCTTGCCTGCATATAGACATAAAATTCATAAAATACTTGTCTAAACAGAAAAGAGGATGCTTTTAAAACTTCTGTGCAATTCAGTAGCTGCAGCTGCAGATAATCACTGATACATTTGTTTTGGAAACATCTTCAGAGCTTCTTTGAGATGAACAATATCCAAGAGATTCTAAATAACTTCTTTCTAGGCAAAATCACATCTCATCTAAACCGTGTTTCATATCTCCTTCAGACTGATTATGAGAGTAGATAAATCTAAAATATAAGAACAGGTAACTTTTGACAGGAAATTAGAACTTGTTTTACTAAGTATGTACTATAGAGAAGAAAACATTGTGAGAAGGAAATGTTATTTACCCTCCATGTAATCTCATTAGAAAGACAACCAAAATGGTAATAGGCCTATGTTAGAAACGTGTGGATTGAGTCTGAGTTCCATTTTTCCACGAGAGGAGATAGAAATCTCACAGAAGTCATCTTTATCCTTATTGTATTTTACAGCTTTAGAAGGAGGAGATAGGTAATTCTTCTGGGAAACTGTTGTGAGATCCTTAGAATTTGTCACTTAAGGAATGAAGATGATAAAGGAATTCTTGAGGAGCTCTATTTTTTTTAATCTTACTGAGTACATAAGATATACTGTAGGATGAAACAAATACCTGGATGAATAAGGGAGCAGCAGTGGATATTGTCTGCTTGGAGTTCAGCAAGGCTTTTGGCACTGTCTCTCACAGCATCTTTATAGGCAAAGTCAGGAAATGTGGGCTGGATGAGTGGACAGTGAGGTAGATTGAGAAGCAACTGAACAGCAGATCCCAGAGGGTTGTCATCAGTGGCACAGGGTCTAGGTGAAAGCCATCACTGATGGTGTCTTCTAAAGTTCAGTGCTGCTCTGTAATTCTTTACCTTAATCCATTGATTATTTTGATGAAGGGCAGGTGTCCTCAGCGAGTTCACAGAGCGCACAAAGCTGGGAGGAGTGACTGACACCCCAGAGGGCTGTGCAGCCCTTCAGAGGGACCTCAACAGCCTGGAGAGATGGGCAGAGAGGAACTGCCTGAAATTCAGCAAAGGCAAGTGCAGGGTCCTGCACCTGGGCAGGAATAACCCCATGGACCAGCCCAGGCTGGGGGCTGAGCTGCTGGGAAGCAGCTCTGTGGAGAAGGACCTGGGGGTGCTGGGGGACAACAAACTGTCCCTGAGCCAGCAGTGCCCTGGTGGCCAAGAAGGCCAAAGGGATGCTGAGCTGCATTAGGAGGAGCATGGCCAGCAGGTCAAGGGAGGGGATCCTGCCCCTCTGCTCAGCCCTGGTGAGGCCTGACCTGCAGTGCTGTGACCAGTTCTGGATGCAGTGCCATGCAATGTGCTCGTAAGATGACCCACTGTGGTCTCTTCTAGCCTTACCCATTCTGTGCTTCTGTGATTGAAGAATTGATAAATGCACTGTTAAGTAGGTGCATGTAAAACTTCAGTTTCCATCTTCACATGGAGAAACCTGTCTTGTAGTTTTTGAGGAAAACTGGAAGTATTATAGTTAATGCTTTCTGGGTTTTGCTTATAATTTGAAAGCCAGTGGCATATTCTGTCTTGCTGAAGGTTACAAATTCAATGTTGTGAGGATCCCAGTTCACATCCTCTCCCCTTTGTGCAGCCTTTCTAGTTTTTCAATGCCTATTACAATATATGACTGTCATGCCTGTTTCTTTTATTTAACTACTGGTCTCAGTAATGCTATATAGAGAGAAAACATTTATTTGGTAATTCTATCCACAGTTATCTTGTTGTGCAGTAACCTTATAGTGGGAGTTCATGCTCAGTTGTTTGTCTATTATTTGACTGTATTAGCATGTTTTCCCCTAATAGGGTTACAGAAATACTTCTCTGCTTCTTTGGCCTCCTGAGTTCATTTATAAGCATTGAGTGATTTTATCAGGTTATCTTTATTAGGACAACTGGAGAGCTGTCTGTGGTAGCCCAGACTACTCTATTATGCAGAGAAGCAATGCTGAGCATTACAGAAATGCTGCCTATTTTAAGCATTGAATCTAGTAAAAAAGTTGTACTTGACAAACTTCCAAAGATCTGAGACCTGCCTAAAGGAATTCATGAGGATGAGTCCAATCTAATAAGTACTGCTTAAAGTTGATATACATAAAATTGGCTTCATGCTATCCTTATGGTTTCTCATTGATCTGCGAGATTGAGACAAACCTTTATCTGCTTCAACTGCAAGCAGAGTTTTCATATGCCTTAAAAAATTGTATTTGCCCTTCCTTCAAGATAATTAAAACATGCTTAATGGCCAGGGTTTCTTCTCCAGCCAAGTTCCCCTCTTGGCTTCTCCATAGTCCAAGCAGCCTCCATCAAATGCATCACAGACGATGTTCTGTGGTTCATTTGCCAAATCTTTTTTACCTCCAGTCATATGAACAAGTCTCTAAATGTTTTCTCTGTTACTTCCACTTCAAGAAAAACATTTCTCAACCTACAAGATTCCTTGGCAGTTTCTAGCAAAAAATGGCTAATATTGCATGTGTCCTTTGGCTGTTTAATCTTAATGACTCATAAACCTATAGGAATAACTTCATTTGTCTGAAGCAAACCCATAGCAGCAGACTGTGCAAAGCAGAATATAAGAAAATTTCTTTTTTAAGCACTTTGTAACTTTCAAGTCTAATAATTTTTGCATCTTGGCCCAAAGCACTCTCCTGTAGCTTCTTTAAAGCTCCGTGTCAGCTTTGTGTACCAATAGTAGTTACATTCAGAACAAACATGTCTTCTCTTATCACACAGTTAAACAAATTCTTAGAAGGAAATTTCTTCTTTTTGCTCTTGCAATGCCCTGTGGTAGCCTGCAATTAAGAAGGTTATGAGCTAATCAAGTAACTGCATAAGTTGTTCTAGAACTCGAGGCTGTGCAGCCCCACTGCAGTGTCTGGGCTGATAAATATTGTTGAGGGGAGAGGGTTGGTTGTTTGCATGGCAGCTGCATCTCTCTTTTCAGTTCTAGTAATAGTTTCAGAATTAAGTCTTGTACTTCCCTGTGGTGCAGGGATGCACTGCTTCAAGCTTGTTAGCCAGGAACCTCTATCTAAACAAATTCACGGATTTTCTCTATGTATGGGATCTGTAAGGATATATCATGTTTGTTGAAATAAGAAACTTCATCATTGGTTATGGAGATTTACTAGATCCTTCATTTTCAGATTTAAAGTTTGTGGTGGTTATTATTAAATGTATTTTCATTTAGGAAAATAAATGAAAATGTTTGAAAATTTTTTAAATGTTCAAAAGAAAAACTGTGCCCTTCATGCTCTGTTTGCTCTCTTGATGTCTGAAAAGAAATACATAGGACACAGGTTCAGTAATCTTGATCAAGTTTCAGTCTAACCAGTATCACAGTTGATTAAAAGTTATTTCTATGTTTGTTTTAAACCTTCATTTTAAAATTGCCCACTCTGCTTCTGACTTCAAATTTGTGCCAATTTTTAATTTTTCCTAATGCCATTTTTTAAATCTCGTTGTTTTAATAATTTCTATTCTCCAATAGTACAAGAAAGAACCTTAATACTTCCCATCAGTAGTCAGATGTGTTGCCAGTTTCTGGGAAGCCAGACCTCAGCAGACACAAGAATTGCCTGGGAAGACAAACACTGCAGTGTCTCATGTTACCCCTCTTCCTCCTCCTTTCCTTGAGCATTTATTGCTGAGCACAAGCTATGGTGTGGAATATCCTTTTGGTCAGCAGGGCTGGCTGTGCTCCCTCCCAGCTCTTTCCTATCCCCAGCCTTACTTGCTGGGGCCGCAGAGCAGGGAAAGAAAAAGTCTGATGCTTTATAAGCACTGTTCAAGCATAGTGCAAACATTGGTGTGTTATCAGCACAAATCCAAAACACAGCAACTCCAGTGCAGCCACCTGCTATGAAGAAAGTCAGCTCCATCCCAATCAGACTTGGTTCACATATGATTGATACTATAATTGTAATACTTTTTGTAATTATAAAAAAAATGTAAATAATTTTTGTAATTACATTTTTCCTTTTGCATTTGGAAGGAATATAGATAAGCTTCCCATGTGTCTGGGTATATTCAGGACCAGACAGAATGACTTTTACAGAAGAACTAGGGAAATTGAGTATGTACTGAGTACTGTCACAGTCTCAGAATTAAGTATCAGAAGACTTCTTTCTGTAATCATTTGCACTAATAATTAATAAGAGTAGATTGGAGTAGAATGTGAAATGTTCATTTGATTGAATATAATTTTACAGCCCGTCATTTGCTTTGGAATTTAATGGAATAGCAGCCCAGCTTCCTGGTCAATACTCTATTTTTTAAAACCACAGTCTAAATTATTTTTAAAAGCTTAATGATGAGGATTTCCTTGAGGGATTATGCTGTACACTTCTCTGGCTTTGCAGTTAGTCTTCTCCTCCAGCCCAAATCCACCACAGTTTCTGGTTGCATTCTCTAGTCTTCTCTTGGTGACCTAATCTTACCTTACTTGGTCTTTTAACTTCAGACTTCTTTTGGAAGGGGGTCTTTTCATGGCATTTACTATTTTTGTCAGCTTTCACTCTCTGAGGATCTATGACTCTCAAAATTGAAACAGCTTCTTCTAGCCTATTTTGCCACTTCCAGGCTTCATCAGCTAACCTGACTCTTCACCTGACTTTATTCTTTTAAACTTTAGTATTTGTTTCTGTTTCTAATATTTTCTGGATATTTAATAGGGGATTTTCTTCTCAGAGTGTCTACACTATGAAAAATATCCTTTTTTTGTGCATCTACCGGTAAGAAATGGTCCAGTGCAAAAAAAGTACTTACTAAAAATATCAAGAACCAAACAGAAGACCTATTTATATGATTACAAACCTCGGATATGCTTAAATAATGACTACTTTATTAACTTCTAATAGGGATATGGTATGGATGGTAAGATTAAGCAGAGATTTGGAACAACTTCCACACAAAGAAATTAAATAGACTAGAATTCTTCACTTTAACAAAGAAACAACATATGGTAGAAGTATACAGAGTGAATAGAATTTAAAAAAAGTCAGAGGCAGTTATTCACTGCTCTTCACAAATCAGAAATTGTGACAGGATAAAATAGAGCAGCAGGTTTAAAATTAATAAAAGTACATACTTGTTTAAGTGTAGCAGAACTGGATGTTTCATAATTGATGTAACATCCTATGGAAGCCTGGAGTATAAATGATAGACACAAATAAAGGAATAAGGCTGATAGACCTACTGTGGCTGTTAAAGCTGATGGGTTGCATGCAGCATCTAGGTCAGGAAAGCTCCTGAACTGAAGGCAGCAAGAGATAGTAAGTGTGTACCAGGAAACAACTCATGTTCTGTGTCATGTGTTTATTCCCTAAGCATTTGTTTCTTAGCACCAGAAACATCACACTGAGTTGTGTGCACATTTAGACTGAGCTGTTATGGCAATTTCTATATACTTCTTTCAGGAGTAGTACTTTTCTAAAGAGTGGAGCACCCACAAACTTGAAAAATTTTTCCATTGTGTGGGCAAACATTTGTCCTTCAAAGTAGAGCAGGCTTCCCTGTAATGGCTGAACTTAAATTCGGAACTCCCAGTAATGGAGAACAAAACCATCTCAACAAATGGCTTTTGGTAATTTGCTACATCATAGAAAATCCTTCTCCTCTAATCTCACTATTCAAAAGTACTAAATGATCTTCTGAACTGCTCTGAAAAGTGATGGTGGGCTCACCCCTGGGCGTGGTTCTCGTGCGAGAGGCTACGTTTTGTCTCAGCTATAACTGCTTGAAGGAATGCCTTATTTAGAGAAGGCCTCTCTGAAATTTGTGTGCCTGCTTCAATATGGATTAGGTTAGCAGGGGGATTACATAATCTGCTACAGAAATATTGTAATAGAATAGAGATGTAAAGGAAGTTGTTGCTGCACATCTTGGGAATGATTCTGACACTGATATATAGAAAATTGTTGTGCACAGATCTGTTTATGCCTTTAATGCAATATTATTCACTGCATTTCAATTTTAGATTGCTTTTCTAATTAGAATTGTCCTGCCATAACTTTTCTGGGGGACTCCTATAAAACTGCTTTTTAGCAGTGTACAGCAGAAATCTATATAGATGGTGGCTTAAGAAAGAAAAGTATTGGTATCCTACATAAACCCTTTGGTTTTTTCATGTATGCTTTTCTCACTTTCTTTCACTACAGCTTGAATTTTACCATGGATTCTTCACTTACACATTTTCCCTTTATCTGTGCTACCATATAAACATCACAAGAGTATAACCAGGACTTAAGTATTTTTTTATGGATGAAGGCAGCGTTGAGCTCAAAGCTGACGTATTAAGGGTTGAAAAATTACCTCAAGTGATTTTCCACAGACAGTTATGTCAAAGAAACACAGTTATGCTACAGCAGTAAATGCTTCCCTTTATATTCTTACTAATTCTGTTTTAAGCTTTTTGGTCCTTTTTTAACTACAGCATCTTTCTTCTTACCTCTATTTTCATCCTGTTCCTTATATTCTTATAAGGAGAAAAAAAAAATTATTACTTTATTAAAATTCTACTTTCTATTGTTTGGGTTTTTTTTTATTTCAGATACAAGAATGTATCTTGTTTATATTTATGATTAGAAATGCAGTGCATTCTTTTGAAATTTGTTATTGGTGTCTTTTTCAGATAGGTGATGGATTTAGAAAATACAGGTTGCTCCTGGAGTGAGTGTCATTTAACTGACATGATTGTAACACCTAGTTAAAAAATGCACATTCGGGTTCCTTTTTTTTCCTTAACCCCTCTTCATTCAGTATTTTCGTCATTGTCATAAGCATTCTACACAATTATTGTGCTCTATAGCTTAGTGTAGCATGTGAAAATGTTCAGTGGCAAGCGTTCAAGAACAGAGTAGGTCATGGAGGGACTATAAAATGTAAGAATGCAAGATTGGAATGGCTTCTGCATTTTAACAAAGGATGTAATTATTACTTATGAGGTGGTGATTTTTAGTCTGCTGTGTTCCATTTTTCCAAAAGGTGCACATAAAGATGCCTTGAATGTATTCTTTCCTTTTTTTGCTAACATAAAAAAATACTGTTCTAACAGAGCCAGGAAAGCCATTCACTATACAGATTGCACATAATCCAGGAAATACATTAATATATAATTTTGTTTTGGTTTTCACATCCAGAAAGAGAGAACAGAGGGCAATGTGGCTGCGAGATTTTTGCCCCTGTAGTTCTGAGGATGGCTGCAGGATTCAGGACTGAGAAGCAGTGTGGTGCCATGAGCAGCTGTTGAGTCCTTTTTGTGCCTGGAGCTCCAGTTGTACCCGCATTGTTCACATTTTGTGCCTACTCTACTGCATTTGCAATGCTGTGAAAATTAGGGAACAAGATTTGAAAATGTTTTAATCCAACCTATCATAACAGTTTCATACAGTTTAGAACCTGATCTTCATCTAGACATGCATGGATTTCAGGGAATTGTCAGAGGCTTTAGGAGTATTATCTTATTGTATTTCAGGTTTCTTTTGCAGAGTGCAAACCAAAAAGAAAAATTCAAGGAAGTGTTTGAGTTTTGAATAATATCGAAACCTTAAAACTTAAGATCAGTTTTCGTAGAATAAGCAACAAACCCCAGAAAATGCTCATCCCAAATAGGGTGATGCTTATCCAGTCTTCCCCATCCACAGGTGGATCATCTTGGTTTTGTGTATATAAGTAAGTGAAAAATTTGCTTTCCACCAAGCTACAAGAAATACCCTTACCCAAAAGCCATTTAAAATCGCTCTCAGAATCTTTTCAAAACTGACATAAGTAGAGTTACAATAAAGTATGTTAATTTTATAAGACTCTTACTGTATCCAGACAGCATTCTTTTACTACAGTTTACTTTAAAATGCATTTTTCAGAATCTTTCAGCATTGAATCCCTTCTAAAAACAGGAATTTGCCAGAAAAAATGCAAAGAAATAATTATTTTAGTTTGTTTTACTACTTCTCCCCAGCTTAAGAGGGAATGCTGCCTGCCATGAGCCTTAGGCAAATAGCTTTTCAAGGGCAATTCTGCATATGAGGGGATGAAGCAACACACTTCACAGACTGATTCATATTTTTAACAATATGCTCTCTATTGTTTTTTAAAGGCTAGCAACCTTAAAAATACATCCTCAAGGAATGAATTGGTGACCAAAAGCTGAGTAAGATTTAATGTTTATGTTCAAATAGGTAGAGTATCTCTGTGTGTTCGTTATTTGCTATTAGTAATCAATGAACTAGTAAAGATTTTGAGATTTCAGAACAATTTTATATTTTTAATTCTAATACTTTGCATTTATGAGAACAAAATCGGTTTCATATTGTGAAGGAATTTTAAGAAGTGTGTTTTAAAGAAGTGAAAACTGAGAAAACATTTCCCCTTTTTGCTTGTGTCTCAAATGCCTTTGAGAAATGTGTCTGCTACAGCCTGCATGGTTGAGCAGAACATTTTGAAGATGTGGATGTGAAACAAAAATGCCCCCAAGTTTTTCTAGATCTAGTAGAAAAAGAGATTATGAGCTCAAAGTTTTATTCAGAAATCCCAGTGATAGCAATGAGTTCTACATTTAGGAAGGTGGTTTTTTCTTTGTCTTCCTTCAGGAGTTTTCTCTTGTCCTGCCATCTGCACCCGTAAGCCTTTTAAACTCTTTAGCTAATTTATTGTATATGCTAAATAAAAGCATTTGCTTATGTTTTTTTTTAAAGTTGATGAATGTTCATGGTGCTGAAGACCTCTAATATAAGATGAAATTTTCATTGGATTGAAACCCATTTTTACACAGTCACGGGTTTTATCATCTTTGATTTGCTTTATTATTTTCATTGTGTGCATGAGAAAATAAACATTATGAGCAGTGCAAAGACTGCAGCATGTATTTACACAAGCTGTTTTTAATAGTCAGACAGTATTCTTATATTACTAACAATAACCTGTCCAGGAAGGTTTTATCATAACTTTTGATTTCAGTCACACCACTGTTACCAGAATCCAAGCTTTTCATTAGCTTGCCTGCTTGGGTATTTCTGCATAGCCTAATGCACTGAGTTACTGTGAAGGGACAGCAGTAATCTGTGCAGTTAGCAGTACTGAGAAATGCTTTCTTCTTATTATTTCTCTAATGCAGTAATAACTTCTCTTAAAATATGTTTTAGTATCATCTTAGCAATCACTTTCATTCCCCAACTAAAAACTGATTCAAGTCTCCATTTTTAACAAAAGCTTCAACTTCAGATTTATTAGAACTGTTCCTGTCCAAAACCTTATGTTACATGGAAAAACAGCTCTCAAATGAGATCTTATCAGTAGAGAGTTCCTTTATTTGTCAGAGGGATCTTCATTATTCACATCCTTTCTTTCTGTCAGTCTTTCCCACAATTTTCCTCTTCATTTAAGGCAGTGCTTTATATATACAGACCCTTCTCAAAACTGTGAATTTTTGGTGCTACTTTGGCATAAGAAATGATGGTTTCTTTTCCTCTTCTGCACAGGACAGGACACTAGCTGAATATTTTTAATAGAAATTAGATTCCCAGATTATTAGCTACTCTAATAGCAAGCTTTTGTGTTGCCCTGTCTTCTGTAATTCTATTCAGACAGTTTACAGAAGGATTATGTTGGCATCATCACTGGAGAAGAAAGAAGAGATAAATGAAACATCAGTAATCATTAATAAGAAATTATTCAGCCTCATTAAGGGCATTTTTGAAACTTGATTTATTTGGACAAGAACTGTGACTGTAAGTACATCCACAAAGAGGTAGGCAGCTGTAGTTTCTACAATTAGAGTGGCACAAATCAATGTGTATTTCTTAAGACACAAGAATACTGAGTAATGCAAAGGATCAGACCACTGACAGCTTTATAAAAAGGAGGTTTGTGCATATTTGACTACTTCCAGAAATTGTATCCCTTCCTTCAGCAAAGCTGGACTCCATGCTGGTGTATGTCCTTTTTGTCTCAGCAAAAGCTGCTCTTGAGGAAAAACTTTATCAGAAAATGTTCTGACATTCTGTTATTCTGGAACAGGCGAAATGATAAAATAAGACATTCAAATACATCGGCACTGTTCAGATTTTACAGCTGTTTCTGTTGCTGTTAAGTTTTAAAACCCATGGAAGAAAATGCTACCTGAAGTTATTGATCATTAGCCTGTGTTGTCCCTGTGTTCAGCAGCAGGTCTGCCTCTTTGCCTTCTTTTGAGGGTGCTCTTGTAACAATCTTACAGGATAAAAGAAGCCATCTTCAGCAGTAGCTAGTTGCAGGAGGAAAATCTAACAATCACTGCAGGAAAGTGATGTACTGTATGCTACTCAGCCTTAAGAAAGGGAAAATTAATTTTAAATTAAAAATTGAAAGGTTTTGTACTGAGCAGAGGCAAGAGATTTGTCTTGGTAACAATGCTAAAAATGAGTTATTCTCATCAGAATCTAATAATCAAGAGCCTTTCTAAATAATCTGTTTCACAGCTATAGATCATGTTTTTTGGCAGTAGAAAATAAAAATTTTTCTGACTGGTACTGTTGATTAATATGTTAAAGAAAAGCTATGTCATGAAATAAGACAAGTTTTTTTTACAATTGCTATTTATAAAAGTCTAATAGTGGGATGGGTTAGGGGGTGTGGGTGTGGATTAAGGGAGAAATACTGAATGGATAAGTTAAATTTGATATGCCACTGTGATCAAGTGGAGCTAAAAAAACTGAGAAAACACAAGCAAGTCCATGAGGAAGAGGAAAGCAGATGAGCTAAGCAATAAATATTTTGTACTTGGCCAGTAAAAATGAGTGAAATGTTGAACATGAAATGGAACTGGCAAACCTAAAAATTGAATATTTGATTTCATGTTAAAGTGTTTATAAAACTTTTCACTGAGGAACTTTGATAAAATTTTGTGATGCACAACTATTTTCACTTTAATTGAATTACATATTTAAGCAAAAAAAAAGTCACTGAAAATTTGTCAAGTAATTCTTGCCCAATTTTAATTTTAAGGATCTCAAATGGGTATAAATTAGTTACATTTACTACTAAGAACTCTTCCTTTGCATCATTCTCATGGAACAACGCACTGTTTCTAATTACACTGTTATAAGATGCAATATATTTTATACATTTTATATTTAAATTATGTAATTAATGTCATTGTCGTATTTCCTTGCTAATAGCTTTTGACAAATAAGGACAAGTGAGTACTCTGAGCTGGCTGCTTGTGAGAGAGATGTCTGTAGCACAGTGCTGAGTACAAGCCAACATGCTTTTCCTCTCAGCATGGTTTATTAGTTGTGGCTCAGTGCCACTCTCACTGTGGTACAGAGTTGGCTGTGATCTCATGTAGGATGCTGGTATAGCTCCCTGAAAATAACAAATAGACCCAAGGTTTTGGTTGGATTTTTTTCTTCCTTCATCTCCTACGTTTAATAGTTCAGTTGTTAATAAAAACTCTGAGAATTCTGCCAGAAGACGTAGTAAACATTTTAAAAAACAAGTAGCAAGCTTGCTTTATGATGCATCGTTTGAGCATCTGTCACTAAAAATTGTTCAGAGTTAGGGTTATTATTTTAATTTATTGTAAATTCAGAAGACTTCTAGTGCCTTATACTTTCTTTAATGCAATTTAATGCAAAACTATGTCATGGATTAAGTTGCTCTGTGAAAGAGAATTCTCCAATAATATGAAAGCTCTGCCTGAAGTATTTCTGTATTATAGCTACTTACTCAGCTAATTTTAGAAGGGGAGAAGACTGGGGGGAAGGAGATGGTTAGAAAACTTTTGTTCTGTTTTGCTCATGTCCTCTGTAATGTATGGATCAGTGCAGTTCTGAGGATGAAACTGAGCTGAGGCAAGAGTAGAAATGTCAATAATGCTACAATAGTGTATGATTTTATCAATGTAAACTCAGTGAGAAATTTAAAAATCTCCTCGTAGAGCTTTATGTTGTAATGGCATACGTGGCACAAGTGGAGTCACTGTGCTTCACTGGAAAGATCTGGAGTAAAGATGAGCTGAACTGTGAGCTAGTCAATAGATGTGACAAAAAGATAACCTTGGAATGGACATAGGTAGCAACTCCAACTTTCTTTTATTTGTAAAAGGCTTCTCCCACATTTTTTTATTCATTAAAAATGGTTTTGAGTTCAGTGCGAGTGGATTTTGGACAAATTATTATATAAGACTTGTGAAGGTGAATCAGTGAGGGAATGCTTCTACTGAATATTTACTTTTCCTTAAGTAAGATGAAAGAGGGTGTTCTGGTTTTCATCCTAAAACATCTGTAATCTAAGCTTCAGAGCATGAGAAGTCTATTTTTTTTAAAAACCATTTATTATAATTATAGTCTGATTTATGAAGCCAACTAAATGTGCACTGGGTAATCATGTTTCTCAGCTTTGAGAAACACTGCTGAATTTGGAGAAGCATGCCTTCTTAGCAGCTTAAGGTATAGAGGCACTGCAGCTATGAAATGTATCTTGACACTTATCTAGGGTAACATTATGCATCAGTGAGCATTTAAAGTCAGGTGATGTGGAGGAAATAGGAGCTAAAGTGTTGGCTGCTGTTGTGGAGGGATAGCATCACTATTTGTCCTGACATGTTTTGGATGAAAATATAGCTGACAATATAGTTTGTGTTAAAATAACCTCATAAAATCTACCCATGATATTCTGCTGGAGGGACGGGAGGGGGAATATTTATAAGATACAAAATCTGGACTTTTCTTTTAGTTTGTAAATGATCTTTGGTCAACCAGCTTTATAGATCCACTTCTTGTGTTTTAAATGAAAGAGATTCTTCCATTGCTTGACCTGATGGGCACCATCCACCTACCTCTAAGCCCTTTTATCACAAAGGCAATTCCAAAATAGAATAAAACATTGTAAAGCAATTATAGTATGGCATTACCAGCATAATATGATCTTGCAGTTTACCAGAGGTTAAGGTCCTAAAATATATTGTAATGGCATTATCCATAGTGTTTTTCCTATCTGTTCTTTAAATGTTCTTTCTTAATGCAGTGCTACAGTTTAGCTCAGTTCCTAAGTTTAGATATCACCTAAACTCATTTCAGTATAGACTGAGATTATTTCTGGGCTTTTTTAACTAGCGTATTTTAGTTATTACTGTTACTGTCTGGAGAGTGAGGGTGTTTAGTGCTAGTCCTGGAAGGAAAAGGCAGGTTTCATCATAACAATTGCTTGTTTGGAGTAAAATGGTAATTTGTGATTGGGCGAGAAAAATTGCAGTTTCTTACAGTGGTTTATTCATAAAGCCCCGCTACCTCTGTACACAAACCTCATGTATTTGTTTTTTGCATCATTATCCATGAGAGTCGTGCATACTCTGCTGTGCTCAGTACCAGTTTGCAGGTAGACTTGCCCTTGCCATCTTTGATTTCCTTTCTGCACTCGGGCTCAGCAAGCACTGTGGGAAGTATCAGCAATGTTAGTGTTGGTCACCTCAGTCTTCTGCCTATTGCTAGTCAGGGATTCAGCCTTTCAATTAATATAATGGTTCTGGGTCTATAGTCTGAGCAAAATCCATGGTGTTTAATCTTTTCCAATGTGATTCTGAGATCATAGTTTACATAGTGGCTATTTCAGATCCCTGGGAACGTATCTAAGCTGTCTATGGTACTTGCTGGTAGGATTGCAGGTTGAGCATTTTTCAACACTATTCTCCAGATACACAAAATTGATTGTGAAAAAAGGGAGGTCAGCACAGACATGCTCGCAAATGAAAGATCCTTACTGCTTTAATTTTTTTGTTTTTAAACCTCTTTGGGGTTATAATTTCTAAATACACTGATAAGTGGCAGAGACTTATAGACTAAATTTCTGCTTTGGATAAGATACCCTCCTCCTGCCACTTTCACTGTATTTATTTAGACAAATTTATCGGGCCTCCCTGGCATGGAATAAATGTGCCAGTGCTCAAATAAGTTACTAATTTTACAGAAATGTAAGGTCCAAGATTCGCCTTATTTGTTTTCACTTGTGTGTTGGGGCAGAAATTGAGGAAGAGATCAAATCTCTGCCTTATCTGTGTTCTTCAGCTCGGGAATTGCTGGAGGCATGTTATGGTCAGTGTCACCCTAAGGAATGTGACAGTAAGTACTGTGGTGTATTCAGTGACCTTGCAGTCTCATCTTAAAGTCATATTTGGAGGGAGGGCAATAAAAATAGAGAAAGAAGATGGAACCAGAGGAGATTGTTCTATGTATTATTTTTGCTTTTAAGAGAACATGATACAGAATAGATGGAAGGAGAAACATAGCTGTTAGTAACTTACAAGATAAATTAAAGCAGCAAGTAAGGAGGAGTAAATAGTTACATTTTGCCAATGGATTATGTTTGTGCGTATTTAGCATAAAGTTATTTAAAAATTAAAAATAGAAATTATTTTTGGGACCTGAATTGATGCATGAATACATTTAATCAAAGTATTCTTATGTTCTCCAAGATCAGGTCCCCAGCCTCCCATGTTTCTGAATAATGAGAGTCAGGTTGTAATGTGTTGTGGCATGAATAGCAGAGACAATACATCAAGTGGGTTTTAAGTTTATCTAGAAACTTTTTGTTGACATTTAAATGATCAGATGCAAAGAAAAAGAGAGTGACAACTGCGGAAAACAAAAATGAGTTCTAAAAACCCACAGCCAATAATATATTAATAAGAAAGAAGTGCTTTTCAGTATCTCGAATTTGAACCATATAGATATTTTATAGGCAGCTGTAAAATATGGATGATGACGACTTCAAAAGTAACTGTAAATTATCTGGAATGAAGATAACTATGTGAGACATGCAATAAAATCTCACTTGCAGCATTGTCAGTAATACTATTTGTCTATAGAAAGTTCATTCTAGGTATGAAGACGGATCAAATGTGGTGTTGTTTTTTTCCTGTGACTCCATTCTGTGACTAAACAGATTTTTCTTTTTCCCTTTCACATTTCTCAGCACAGAGCACACACTAAGAAAACTCCCTTTGAGTCAGATCACTAAATCTATATCCCCCATTTAGGCCACACCTATATACGTGTACATATATGCAAACACACTACAGTATGAAGAAAAAAGAAAACCAGCAAATTCTACTTCTGGATTTAACTACCTGGAGAAATATAGATATAGCTAGACTGCCACTAGTTATATGTTGGATTGTGCTCATACTTAACATCTCTCTGGAATATGATGGAGCAAAATAAGGTATTAGAGCTTCCAGAAGGTGAAGTATTGTATGAACAAGTTTCTTAGCCCTTCTGGACTAAGCTGCTTGTCGCTGAGACTCTTCTCTCATTCTTGTCATTTCAGTGTTGTAGGATTAAGGGGTTTTTTTAAACAAGTTATTTAAAAGTTCTGGTGGTTGTCCATAAGCCCTGTGATTTAAATTGTAAAGAAAAAAATTGGTCTAGAATCTAGAATGATTGGACCATTCCCACATATTCTCCAAATTTTATTCTTTTCGAGTTTGAATCATCCTGCTCTCACCTGTAATTCTTATTGATTTTTTTGGAATGAAGATATTTTCTGTATGTCTTTTTGCCTAATCATAGAAAATACTGTGACTGCATGTTTCAACCTGTGGTCTGCAATTCATTCCAGCCTGTTCTCCAACATCAAGTGTTCCTCTGTTGCTGGTCGTATTTTCTGATTTTACACATCTCAAACTTTCTCTCTTTAATACAAACACTTAATTTTTTTAACCCTGCCATAAACTGACAAATGGAATTTGTGTATCTAACCATGCCTCACAAGCATGTTCATATGCTCGAGTGTCTAAAAATGGAAGAGAAAATATGCACTAAAGTTATTGGAAAGAAAATTATAGTATTGTAGTGGAATGTTGGCAGCATATAAATGGAAAAAGCCTGACAGGTTCACGGGGAAGTGCTATATTTTTTAAATTAATTTCTTGTTGGATAAGTCTGCAGGGGAGGTAGACAATGTTAATTTCTACAAAAATTAACTTCACAGCTCCACTAGTTGTGGGTCAACTTATTCTAGTAGGAAGAATCTTCTTAATATTTGATTCAGATGATCTCTCTTTTACATTGGGGTAGGAGCAAGTAGAGCTCAACTGAAATGATAGGAGTGTCAGCAAAAATAACTTTATCTTCCTGCATAGGTTTCTACAAGCTGCTATGGTAATTTACCAGTGAAATCTTTCATTTTGAGGCGGATCATTGCAATCCTTATCATATCGCCTAACTCCTTTAATTTGCAGTGCCTTCCAAGGTGGGCAAAAGGTCACTCTCCAGCACCCAAAAACTTTGCTTTCAGTTGAGGTAGGTGAGGATTTTCTGACAGGCAATTGCCAGCAATATATATGCAAATACTCTGTATCTCTCCTTGGTATATACTTGCTGGAAAAAAAATGCAAATACATACTTTGCCCTAAAATGGTATTTCCTATAGAACAAAGTAAGATCAACATATATTATTGTCCTGTCACTTACTATAAATACTTCTTTTCATACAGTGTTTTAAAATCTTCTGTCTACTGACTAAATCCCAACATGGATATCAAATATATATTTCTTTGTCTTAATGGTGAGAGCTTTACTGGTTTTGTGATAATGATTTTTGTCTGCTTCTGCATATTTTTTCTCTCAGGAAATTTAAAATCTTGCTCATGTTGTTTAATGAGCTGGCTGGTCAAGCATCTGATGCCCCGGTGGGAACTTTCAAAGTCACTGAACACATTTTTACTTAAATCTAGCTGACATTTCTGTCTCTTTGATTTAATGTATGATTTCCATATTTAGATTACCAATCAGATGGAGCATAGTACAATCATTCCTCTGCATTATAAACACTCGTGCATCCTGCAACTCTTTTGCTGTTGGTCCACATGGCAAGAGTGTTTTTAGATTCTGCTGGCATTTGGGAAGACTTTATAAGTCTGTTTTAATTAGAAATAAATTTCTGAATCTCTAATCCAAAGTGCAGAATTAGTCTTCAGTACTTTTTTCTCCAACCGTTTCAGTTGCTGTAATCTGGTAGAACTAGCCTATTACAAATGATGAAGTATTTATTTACCAGTTAAATGCTAAAATCCTGAAAAACAGCTTGATATTATAAATATCCATATTGTTTATGCTTAATTTCATTTTATTCAAAGGTATTAAAATATTTGCTATTTGCATGCTTCAAATTCTTGCCATGGAGCATGTAAGTATTGATGATAGACTTTTGAGCAATTATTAATTAATTTGTTTAGTAAAAATCAAAATTTATATAGTTTTTGCTTCTCATGGATTCTTGGTATTCCTCCTGATTTTGCACAGAACACACCTCCTCATGCTGAGATTAAAAAAGAAGAAAAAATTAAAATTGCACCACTGAAAAGTCCGTGTATTCTGAGTTCTCTTCATCTGATTTGTTTGTTTTGGTTGATAGTGCCTGCAAGCCCAAAACTTGTTGGTGATGGTGCCTTCCCGCTCCCCTTGTGTGTCCTTATGAGGCAGTAAGCAAAGTGATAAATGTTTCCAGGAGGAGCCAGTCCGTCCCTGCTGACAGCAGGGGTACCCCAAGCTGTCATACAGGGCTGTGCCCCAAGTGCTGAGGTAAACCAAAGTTACCCCCTAAAAAACTGCACTAAGCTCTGCACTCATGTGGGCCTGGGTAACTACACAGAGGTGTGTGTTTTACATTGATGTACTTTATAACAGTTCCTACTTTCCTCCCCAAAATTAAATCAAGTCAGATTAATTCTGCTAGAAGGGAAGAGTGGCTCCTGGTCCTGTGATTGCCAAATGACCTACATATGACCTCATCCCTAGTTTCTGACATATGTTGAGGACAAAGATCCTTGTTCTATTTTTTTCCAGTATTAGACTGTTGAGGTGATAATATTTTGCTGCCAGAAGTGTCTGAAAAATTAGCCTCTTCTGATTTAGTCTTGCTTTTCCTATAGTGAAATTTAAAAAAAACCCAAAAAAACAAAACAACGAACCAACAGTGAAAGAGAAAAATAACATGGCTTTCCTCCTTAAAAATAATATTTCCATGTAGATTTTTGCTTTTCTTGGGGGAGGGAAGCCTGAAAACATCAGAAAATGGGGTATATTTGTTACCCTTTAAACAGTGATAGGGAATAAAAATTTTGGGGTTAATCCCCTCTCCATTCTTTTTTTCATGCGTGCAAAGAGTCTTTGAGACATGGTGAGACAGAGGGAGAATTCTGTAAATTTGATGTCTTAATCTCAGAGCTGTTGTTCATGAGAGACATGAACTGACAGGGGGCATGTCTGCAATAATTTGATTTCTGTGATGCTTTTCTGTACATTATGTTGAAGTTAGCCCAAGACTGGGGGAAGAGGGAAATAAGTTTTCAAGGATCTAATTATTTAATCCATTTAAAGGACAATAGTAATAATTGTATTAATAATAATAATAGTAATAATAATAATAATACCCCCAAAAAGAAAGAATACACCTGGGATGGATCTTTGTCACATAATTTGATACCTTCGAGTGAGTGAAGCTGTCATGAGGATCCTCTCTGGAAGCTGCTCTGCAGGGTTTGCTGCTGGCGAGCAGCCAGCCACAGGAGCTGCAGCCCAGCTTGCTGTCGCTGCCAGGGTTCTGTTGTGTAGGAAGGGAGCCCAGAATAGCAGCCTTCTTACTACCTCCCTCAGGGTGCTTTAACAATTTCTCAAAGGTCAGTGGAAACTAGTTATCAATTAAAGGAGCTCTCTCTGCTTTTAATGTATCTTACAGGTCGTGGAGGAAAGAACTTTCACATGCTTTCAAATCCTGCTGCCTCTTTCCTTGGAATACTTTGTGGGCATGGGAGGATCCGAGGCCAGTTGATTTGTTGGTATCATGGGGGTCAACATCAAGGTAGTCCAGACGAGTAGGCTAAGAATGCTGACTTGGTCCATTTGCTCTGGCAGGAGGAGAATTGTAGCAAGTATTTGTTCAGTAGCCTGTGATAAAATGAGCGTGCCCATAGAATTAGAAATAGCCAGTCTGGCTCCCAGTCATTTGATCTGCTCCCAAGAGCAGTATCTCTTGAATAATCTACTTAGTTTATAAATCAGTCAAAAGACAGAATATCCTGATGGCAGGTAACAAATATATTTGTGAGATGGATCTGAAAAAAAAAAAAAGCCAAGTGGAGGAATTTGAGTTTTGCTTTTATTAAAAGATGGAGAGTTTCATTGGGAGGCTTAGTGACAACTTGATATTGTTTAGACAGTGATCTATCTGAAGAAAGATTAATGTTAATTAAAGTGGTGTTGGAGAAATTCAGCAGATGACAGCAGCCAAGCTGGCTACAAGCTATTTTTAGAAAATTTCCTTCATTGCATTCAGTATGACTCATTTATTAAGTTAACAGATGAATCAATAGCTCTGCTTCTTATGGCAGCCCCTTAACATGGAACTGTATATAAGGATTGTGCTCATATCTTTGGTCAGAATTCAAATCATAAAAGCTGACCCACGTGGATTCAGTCCAAGTGCTCAAGTGTCTTGCACAAAGTGGGGCTCTGCAATAATTCTCTAGCGAGTGCTTCTGAACATGGACATACAGAGGGGCAAGGGGAAAATCAGCCCCAAGTCCAGCTTGTACTGTTTGGGAAGTAACACAAATAGCAAACAGGTCAGTTTGTTTAAATAATGGAGCGGAGTTGTAATTTATTTCTCTGTTAGTTTTGTCACGAGTTTACTTTTCATTTGAACTGTGGTTCATTGTTTCTTGCCTCCATTTGAGCACAGTTATTCCTGGTTTTCAACTTTCCTTAACTTGGATGTAGTTTTCTCTCTTCCGTGATGTTCTGCTTTAATTTGTGAAATAGTAAAGCATCCATCTGTTCCAATACAACTGTCTTGGCCTTAGTTCAGTTTATTTCCTGTATTTTGCTAATTTCTAAGGTTGCTATAGAAACCTTGTTGTTCTCCTGAATTCTTTTGGTGAACTTTCACAAATCCAGTCTGAAAAGATAAAAAAGACACTACATTTCTATTAGTTTTAAAACTTTTGTTAAAATAATTATATTTTATTATTTCCTGATTATTTTTATGGAATTTCTGTCTTATCTTTTCTGATCCTTGCCTCAAAGGCCTTCGCCAGTTTAGCCCAATGTAAGATGTGGTTTTTCATTATTATTGTGTCAGCTCTTATTTCTACATCTAGGAATAATTTCATTTCTCTTTTTGCAAAGAGATTAGAGAATTGGACCCTCTGTACATTCAAGGTGTGATACAGAGCTGATAAGACTAATGTCTGTCAAAATTTGAATATAAATTCTGGTACATTTGAGATTATCTCTTGCATATACAAGTGAAACATTAAAGGTATTTGCAATAATTTCACTGTTAAATAGTGTGGCTTGCTCTAGTGTGAAAATACTAGAAATACAAAGAAAGCCTTTGCAAATTAAGTTTCTCTGGATGAAGTTTGGGACCATCTTCTCAGTGTACTGGAAGTGGCTGGCTGTGTATTTGGCTTTGCTCTTGGCTGGGTATGTATTATCAGAGGGAAAATACCATTTCTGTTTGAGGATGCTGGATTTTGAGTCATTCAAATGGAGAGCAGTATAATAAAACCTGTAAAAAAAGTAAAATATGCGAAAGATGACAAGTGACTCCACACAAAATTTGCATCCCTAGTGATCTGAATTCTGGCCATTCTAACGTGTCCTTTGCTGCATTATATTTTAGCATACAAAGCCCATTGCAGTTAATGTATACTCAGCCTGGTCCTTTGCTCTTCTGATCACAGTGACTTCTTGAAACATTGTGATTAAGAATGGTACTGTAAAATATTGTAAAAAAACAACCTGCACAGAGAGGTTTTTCACAGCAAAGTGAAAAAACATGCCATGTGCAAGCTCTCTGTCATAGTCTGTGTATCATCCTATAGCTGAAATCTCCTGTGTATAATTGTCTGGCCTCTATTCTTTCAGATGTCAGTAATCAAATCAAGGAATTTCACAATGACAAGCTTCCAGACAGGCCACAATTGATGGTTACACTTAAATGTAATTCAGAGAAACACTTGAAACATAAAGTTTTCTTCGAATTGGACATATCCATTATTGCATTGATTTTCAATTTGCCTTGATTTTGCTGGTTTTTCTTAGCAATCATCACAATGGTTTTGTTTTTCTCTGTTACTTGTGTGTGCGATTTTGTCCAGTCCCTTACACTTCAGACTTAACTGACTGTAGGAGATTTGTGATAGTGATGTGACTGTGTTAGATGCATCCTCCCAGTGTGTGTGATGTCTTTAAACTTCTGTGAAACTCACAGCCAAACTTTATATATGAAGTGAATGTCTTTTTTATGTCCTTTGTCATTTAAATCTGGTACTATAATCTGCTGTGTTGGATCTCTTTCAAAAGTTTTAAGATTGACTGAAATCTAATATTCTGAAATGAAGAAAGTATATACTTCCTTAAAAACTTAATTTCAAATCTGAGACATTGATAAAATTGTATAATAATATTCTATTATTCTTTTTCAGCTTCAAATTTGTTATTTTTTATGTTTGTAGACTCAATTTTTAAGATAAAGGTGTCAGTGTAGGATTGTAAATGGATTAAGAGATATGTGAGCTGGAGCTATCAGGGAGAGATTGTTTATTTAAACAGTAACAATTTTTAATATGTCTTTCTCTTTCAAAAAAGTGAAATTGTGGTAGCTGATATTTTGCTTTTTAAGAGTGTTCCCATTTGAGCTGCAGCTTGGCAGATTCAAAGTATGTTAAACTCTTAGCACAAAACTTTGCAGAACTATTTGTGTAGTGATGCTAATTAGTGGTGCAATCAAGCCAGATGAATTTACTGAGTCAATTATTTTGATTTTTTTTTTTTCTGATATTCCAAGAAAGTGCCTAATAATTGTGCCAAGGATGGTCAATAAAGAAATCTGCCAGGTGGAATTCCATATTGCTGCAGTGCTAGCAGCAGAGGCTCTGTATTCTCTTTCTGCTAGAGGGTAGAAAGTCAGTGATTTTTGGGGTACTCCAGAAATTGAACAAATGTCATGATAAATAAAAGTTCATGTTTGTACTTGCACTGGCAAAAAATGTTTCAGTTCTCTTCAACTTTAAGCCCACTTAATGAATGGCAGCAGAGGAAGTGAGAGAGAGCAATTGCTACACTCTTTGTCCATGATGAATTGGGATGTTGGGATATCTGAGCCCTGTCTCTACCTTGGAAATCTTAGTTGATGTTACCTGGAGCAGTGATGGACTCCAGACTTTTCCTATGCAGACTTCATCCTCTGTGTAAAACCTTCAAACAGTTCATTTACAAGAGAGATATGGAAAGGCAGGACTTACAAGGAAAATCTTAATGTATTTTCTATGTTATTCTCTTCTTCTCTTTTTCATTTGGCTAAACAATATTTAGAATAAATATAATATAATNGTCTACTGGTTTACAAAAAATAGTCTCTTACGTGGCTTCCATTTTTGTAGGACCCAGAGAATGAATAGTATTGCTGTGTAGAGCCAGCAGGAGGTCATTAGTGCACTTATATTTTTAGGTCTGAATTGTCACTATCGATGAGACTGCATCATGAAATAAAAGAAGCCATGTCTGCATGTCTCTGGGGAAAATGTAGTATTAACCACCATTTGTAGTACATGCTATTCATGCATCTTCAGTATGTGAACTATTCTTTACCAGGATTTTTACAGGATTTAAAAAAGTAATTTCAGTGAGTTCTGTGTAGAACAAAACCCTCATTTTTTTCTGTGTCAATGACAGTTATTGCCCATCACCCACTTTTTATTACCAATCATTGACTGCAGAGATTTTTCAAACATGGAGGCCATAGAGTCTGTGTGATCTATGATGTCTTTACATGCACATTTAATTAAAAAATTTCAATTTCTAGAACTGTATTTGGATGCATTTGACTGTGTAGCAGCATAGTGAAATAGTCAGCATAAAGCACATCAGGCTTCCAATATTTAAACTCATCCACATGCCTTAGACAGTCAAGAAGAAATCATAGAATATGATGATTGATTACCATTAATATAAAAAATACCCTCCTGATGATGGTAATTCTGCTTGCCTGACTTAATTGTTAAGGTGATGGACACCATGTTTCTAGTATTTATATTAATCACATAAGGATTTTTTTTTCTTTTGCTAAAGAAAGGGGGTTTTTGCTTTTGATTTGGGGTTTACTGTGTTTTTCCTCTAAATTGGTAGAAGTAGTAATGTGTTTTGGAACAAGTCACGAGACTTTTAACATACTGTATTTTCTGTTACTGATTTTGAAAACATATTTCTTCTCCTGATTGCAGGTTGGGTGGGACTATATCTGCATACAAGATAGTGCCAGATGAAATAGAAGAAATCAAGGTACAGTATTACTGCTTTTCAACACTGAATTACTTTGTTTGGAAAATTACAGAAATGTTACATTAAAATGCCATGTTATTTCTTGCCTTGAAGTGTATCATAGGGGAGAGTGGAAAGTGTCTAAAGTAAAATTATTGGATCCATATTTATGCATCTAAAATAGAATTTTAGTTATTTTTACAAATACAGTTCACCTTCAGCTTAAGCTGAGTTCAGCAGGATTTGTTTGATGCAAGAAACCTGTGTAATTCAACCTGTTTCTGTTTTGCTACCTGAAGACAGATGGAGGACTGTGATGAACACTGAGTTATATTTTCATAAGAAAAAATATATATAGTGTCCTTCTGCTTTTGAGATCAAAAGCACATCCATATTTTTCAATATTGTCTGTCTCAAGAAGGAGAGAATATGAACTCAAAAAATAGTTATAAGCTCAAAAATCGTTATAAGCTCTTTGATTTTGGGTAGTGATAACAATAAATATTGAAGTTTACCTTCAAAGTAATGTGGTTTATAACAAAACTCACTTTAGCCAAGTCCACTCCTGAAATGTACTTCAGCAATTTGTGTCACTTTTGTTTTTCAGTGAGTGAAAGATGGGTACTGGGGGGGGATTTTGGCCTGGGTCTGATAGCACAGTTTGTGTAGCTGATTCTTTTTTTGGTTGTTAGTAGGTCAGTCTGGCATACTGCTCGCTCATTGTGATTGCTTAACCTGCTGTACTGTTTCACATGCTCATTTTCAGCTGTGCAAAGAGAATAAAGAATAGTTCTAAAATCTTGTGAAGGGAAATGACTGTATAATATCTGATGTAGACATGACTTCCCAGTGTGCAAATGGTGAGAATTTATTCTTCTTCTATTAGTATGAAACCCACTGCAAGCAAGTCACTGCACAGTGACTGCCTGTATCTGCATCAGTCAAAGTTATTACACCATCCTGATCAAAATTTATTTTTTGTCATCTAAAATTCATGGACTCCTCTATCCTGAATTTTATCAAGGAGAACATGATTTATTACTGGATAGATCCAGTATTCAGACTTGGGTCTTGGAATAAAAGAAAGAATAGAAAGAAAAAAGGCTTTCAAAATATAATAGTGGTATTTTCATGGTACTCAGAGAACTACTCCAGAACTATTTGAAAAAATTACAAAAACCCTAAACCACAATCTTTTCTCATTAATATAAAAAAAACCCCGATGCCGTGGATATTTTGTTAATGTTGAAGATGAAGAAAGCTGATATTTCTGGCTTCACCATACTAAACTGCATTCAGTGAACAAAGAAAAATGGAACATTGGGAGACAAATAATTTTACTTTTAGGAATTTACTGCAAGATTAGTAGTCACAAGAATCTGTCACTTGCTCAGGAGAACTGTTCTGAATTTTCATCTTTTACTTATTTGGCTGGTGTTTAAGTGCTTGAGATCCTAGGAAGCATCAAAGGATGGGTTTCTCATTAGTCTCAGTTGTGCCAGGATGTAGGCATGGAGCAAGAATTCCATTGTTCAAAGTCAGAGCTATTTAGTGTTGGGGAAAAATCCCTCCCTTTACCTGTTTTTGGTAGCTGTCCTATCTTGTTCAGGTAATGGGGTTTTGAGGTTGTATCTGAAGTTAGACCACTTCTCACACCTTAAATGATTGAATTTCTTAAGCTGCAATACATATTATTTGTATTAAACAAGGCACTACTGGAAGATGCCAAGACAGACAAATATATATTGGATATCAAAAAGTATTATTTTTTACATATGTATTCTGAATAGCAGCTGGTAAACAGCAAGATGGAGTGTCCTTGCAATGAATGTAGGGAGTAGTTTTAACACCTGAAAGGCTCTCCTACCTGATTTGAGAAGAAAAAGGAAATAGAAAATAGAAGGCAAATGAGCTTACTGGAATATTGCTTCTAGAGAAAACAGAATCTTCTTCCATGCACCTTATTTCAGTTATTTTGCCTCACAACTCTCCCCTATTCAAACATGAAATATTAAGGAAGTTAATTTAATGAAATATGCAAAAACAATAGCTTCACTTTTGAAATCTGATTTAACTTGTTGGATTGTTGAATTATATTTATGTGAGTTGTATTTTCATGTTTTCTGATAGTCCTTAAAAAGTAAACTGCTTTCTTAAATGGCAAAGGAGATACTTTATCAGACAGAAAGCAATGATTACTCTGACAAATAAATAAATCTCCTAGTATTTGCATGTGTTCTATAAAAGGTGGTAGATTAACTTCTTTTCAAGCTCAAAATAACTTGGGAGGGAAAACAATGTATTGATTTTATTAATTCATGTAGTTACATCTTAGGTAGAACACCATTGTAGGCATTTCAATGAGGAGTACTTAGGGAAGAAGGCATAGCAGGTACCCTAACTAGTCTCATGCCCCACACCAAGGTTAGGAAGGATTGTGTGGAACCAATCCCCACTACAGTTTCTACTACTGATACAGCATCTGTATCAGTCTGGAACCAAGTGTCAGGAAACCTGCCTTCCCTAGATTTTTGTCATAGGTTCCCAAAGTCCTCTGAAAACTCTTCTCGAAGGTAGATATGTCTTCTACCACATGATCTTCTACTTCAATAAAAGAAGCTTTCAGAGAATGCATAAGTGGATGTGCCACCATCTGCATTCCTGTCATTCCTCTACGCCAATTAAAGCAATGTCACTTCATTTTCAGTACCTGCTGGTTTTAAAATACACCTGGAACTGATAAAGACAGTAAATATAGAAACTGCAGCACATTTCTGAGGAAGTGTCATTGTTTCAACTTTCTCTAGACTTCTATTCTCATCAGAATATTCATCCTGTAAGCAAGAAGCTTTTCAAACCAAAAAAGCATTGTCAGTTTTCAGCCTTGTTCCTCACCTACCACAACAGTGTGTGCCTGAAGGAGAGGTCTTCCAAGCCAAATGACTTTGTGTGCATAGGGCCTGGCAAGCCTGTTAGGCAGCACTGGTTTGGATGAACAGCATGGAGATTGTCTCAAGAATACAGAGAAATTTATGGCTATTACAGATTAAGGAAAGTTTACATGATGTGCATGTAGATTTAGGTCAACAATATCATCTTATGGTTTATTCTACCATGAGAGATGGTCTTTTTGATTTCCACATTCTGCCATTAAAAAGGAAATATATGATGTGGTGAAGGGTGGTCATTATAGAAGAAGACTCAGTGGATGAGAAAGCACTCATTAACAGATTTCTGAAAAGAATACTTGGTTTGCTAGGATTTGCAAGTCAACAGCAGGAAAGAATTTAATTGTTTTATGTTGGGTTTTTTCTATGCTTTTGTATAAACTTTTCATACAAACATATGCATGCATCTCATCTCAAGCCCAGAAACTGGTTTTGTAGCAGATCTTTAATTCATGTAATATGCACAAGAAAGACATTGCCAAAACACTTCATTCCTATTACATCTGTGGCATGAGACAGATATTGCAGTGTAGAGAATGAAGTTAAGTGATTGCCTCCTGTGGTAGTTAGTTTTAAGAAATCTTGTTAGAAATATTTTGTTATTGCTGATTGTAAATTGTAAATTTAGATCTAAATCAGTTCTGGAGCAAGATGGGATGGGTTTTTAAATTCCATTAACCACCCTTTCACACAGAGACATGCTTTATGCTCCTCAAGAAACTCCTAATTCTTCTATAAATACTCTTTAAATGAAAACATATATGCATAAAGTATTAAAGGTCACATTTAGGACTACATTTTCTCCTGAATAATGGTAGGATAGCTCTCTTTTTTTCTTTAGGAGTATGTGTTAACGTAATAGTTTAATATATGAAAAATTTTATCCACAGCTGAAACACATTCCTCTCATATTGTCTTCAGTCTTTGAGAAAGTAGACTCTGGTGATAATGATCTAAGAGTAGAAAATGATAAAAATTAGGTGAGGGAGAGTGAAGTAGCCAGATAGGAAATGGTGAGCACTTTATCTTCTTAAGAGGTCAGTTGCCCTAGATGACTTAGGAATTCAAAAGATTTTAGCTTTTCCACACAGTTATTTTTAGGAATACCTTAGGAGCAAAGGACATTGATTTCAGTGCAGTGAGATGTATTTCAGAGCAAAGCTGTACTCCCTGCCGTTAAAAATACACAGCTTTGATATGGTTACAATTAAAATCAATCTGTTCTGAGACTTTCTCAGAAATCATTTGGTTTGCTGACTTTGTGGTGTCATATACCTACATAGTGTTGTATCCCAGAATCTGGTCATTCTGCTGGTAAGAGTAGCTGATGAAACTCGTGCAAACTTTGTGTACAGCCAAGAGATGCTGGCCTTGATCATTCAAAGCATTTTCATATTTATCAACATGTTTCAAAAATAAGTAGCAATTTGTCAGCAAGTGCCAGTTTGTAGTCCCATATTAAAAAAAAAAAAAAAACAAAAAAGAAAGGTAGTCATAACTACTGTGGTAGACAGACCACAAGAACTAAGATGTGGCTGAAAATATTTGGACATTACAAAACTGGTTGTGTGTCTCCATACCGGAGAGTGGGCAGTATTTAAATATCTCTTGCATCTTCTGCAGAATCAACCTAGCTTTACATGAACAAGGAGCTGTGCTGTCATCCTAGTTTTGCATAGAATTTTAAGTCCTGTATCTGGTTTACTTCATCACTGTATGGATATTCACCTGCCAAGTGTATCAGCACTGGCCAAGGATCTTCACAAGAAGGTTCCCCAAAGTTTATGGTGGGAGGCATCAGAATTTGATGATAATACTGAGATTATTGTTCCTTATCTCTTTGGATCCAGCACAAACGAAAAGGCTTGCCCACTCAGAATTTTTTTGAAGAGGCTTAAGCGGTTTGAAGTGTGTACTCCCACTAATCCTAAAGCACTAAGAAACTTTGCTATTTACCTTGTAGGAATGATGATTCTGGTTCTCAGTTTTCCTTCTTCTGCACCTCAAATTATAATTACTAACTTGCAGCACAGGAGCTCTTACTTTGCATGACTTAAGAGTGTTATCCATTGACTGTCTAGTGACTATTAACAAGTAGTATCTCCATAGACTCTAAAGCTTACAAGTCTGAAAGGATTTAAAGGGCATGTTGATGATCATGTCACATGTCATTCCATTCCATTGCTAGTTGTGTGTGTTGGCTAAAACTGAGGGCTTGTTTTTTAACTCTCTTAACATGCACTCAGAGTCTGACCATCCAGTAGACAGTTTTCATTGTACTCTTGCATCCAGGTAAAGAAAGTTTCTAAAACCTTTTGCAAATGTCCTAACCAGTACCAAAAATTGACACTGAGATGTCAACTTAGTGTATGAAATCCTCAATAAACTTGCGGATTTGGTTTTCCTCCTTGCTTATTGGGTCTTCATGAGGGAGACTTTCTTATGGACATGAATCCAACTAGGACAATTGAGAAGTGGGATGTGTTAAGCTAAACCAACTTTGTCTCATCATATTTCCCCTTAATCAAATTTCATCTGATGTACACAGAGGTTTCTTCCTGAATTAATTTCCAAATCCTGAATTAGCAGTCAATCACTGACTAGTGAACTTTTTCAAGCTACATGTGTCATTGTTTAGATGACAGACAACTCTTGAGTTTTTACTTGCTGTATTAATTCTTAAATGTTGTTACTGATGATGTTGTTTCCATGCTGGAGAGAACTAGAGTTTTGTGTGTGGGATCATGAGACAAAATTGTCAAAAACTTTATATAAAACAAAAAATTACTTCAATTTTTCATCCATGTATATACATTTCTGCTACAAGCCAGAGGTTTGCAACCCCTGCAGTATTGATAATGTACTCTTGGCCATGCATTTGTGCTTCAGTCTTGTAGTTCTTGTCAATAGTTGATTATTTATATTATGTTGCATCATATTATATTGCTTCTAGTTGACTGTGATTTTATTATCCGTTGTATTTTGTAATTTTTCCTTCTTGTGAGTCTTTCGTTGATCTAGGTTTTGTTTCTTCTAAAACTGGTTTTGCCCCTTTTTCCAGAAGATGCAGTCTTTACTACTTTGGGTTCTGACTTTAGGCTTTTGGTGCCAAGCATGGCTGTGCAAGCCTGAATAGTCCAGGCACAGTCTCACACCAGTGAAATATGAGTGTTTCTATTGTGGGATTTTTTTTTTTCCCCACCTATTAAACCATTAGTAGTTGTGAATATCAGTTTTGACTTTTGGATTGTTTCTGCTCTGATAGGTTTGAGACTGTTTTTGCTTGGAGGACATGACTGTTCTCCATGCTATAACTTTTGCTATCTCAAGTTTTTGTATAGAAACTCCCTAGGGAGTACTCACTGAAGGGACTTTTCATCTGTTTCTCTCATCTCCCCTGGATGATGGATACTCACTGCAATCACAGACTCTCAACTCAAAAAACACCTTTACAAAAAGAATGTAAAATGAGAGATGGCTGAAGTGTCTATCAAACTCTGATCTAGGACTGCTGAATGTATCAAAAACATTCCTCTGCTTTCCTGGCAAGAGCATCAAATGCCCAGACACTCTGGATGAAAGAATATCCTCACTAACTTTCCACATGAAAATAGGAATTGTCACTTTTTGTTTTTTGCTGTCTTCCATCTTATGTTTCATAGGCTTTGTGGCTTCAGGGACTTCATGTCTCTAGAAATGAAAAATGAGGCCACCTTACCGAGTTACCTTGCTCTGCCAGGCTGTCTTGGATATAGAAAATGCTGAAGCATTGTTATAAAATCCTATTCCCTAATGTGAGTAGGATTTTAACGAATGCATTTTCTATTGTATTGTGTAATTTAGTCTTATGAACATACGAAAGTTTAGCCTGTGATTTGCAGATCATGCTATATTGCTGGGAAGGGAAGGGAAGGGAAGGGAGACCGTGCATCCATTTAAGTTGAAATGCAATGCTAATAAGACATAATCATATTAGTAATATTATTATTTACTTTCTAAAGCTAAGAAAATAGTTTTGTATTTCTCCTGCAAAGAGAGAACAAAATTAGCTGAAAATTAATTTACAAGACAAACCATTATATTGTTCATCCTTTAAGCATTTCTGGCTGCCCAGCATTTAAGCTGTTGCCCTTAAGAGGGGATGTTAATGTGTATCAGATTTTTCATTACCACAGACCTGTTTGTCTATTCAGTCTTTCTTAATTAAATTTGTTAGAAACAGGATTTGAAATATCTTGTTCTACAGCATAAAAAATACCTCTTTCTCTCTCTGTGGCTGTAGTAACCAATTTTGTCTAAATTCCTCCTGGCTTTCTTTCATTTTCTATTTTTGCTAAATATATATCTTTGTACCAGCCATCACCTGAAACCTAGGGCATGTTCTGACCAGCTCTGCCTTAGTCTTTTGTACTTTTCATCTGACCCCTTATACTGGGCAATGTTTTCAGGCTTCTGTTCTCACTGGAAAAGTAATTTCTTAAATGGGATGTCACTTAGCATGAATGAGAGGAGAAAACATGCTCAGCTTCATTAAGCAGCAAATAGCTTTTGGCAAGTGTATAAGTAAATCAAGTTTATATAAAAGCCCTAATAATTTTCCACATGACCTGTTACATTAAGTTTTAGTTGGTTTTATTTACCCTGTAAGAATGTATTCTGATGATCCTTATTTGAGATCTGTGAAGGAAACTTAATGTTATCCTATCAAAATTGATAATGTCATAAGTAATTAAGGGCTTGGCTGAGTTTGAGGGAGATCAATATTATGTTCATTTCTTGTGGTAAATTTATTTCTGAAATATATTCTTTCTTTTTATGGCTGTCACAAGAGGCGAATGCTGGACCTGAAGAAAAAAGACCATCAGGGTTTTTTTGGTTTGCATTTTTTTAAAAAACCCCAAACCTTCAGGTTCTATATGCTGGTTCTTTGTATATAGGGAAAAGGAGATCAGGAGTGTTGTTTGATATGTTTTGATTTTGCTTGGGTGCTGTTTTTTTTTTTTAATAACCCTCAGTTGTACAGCTATTTACAGGTTGCATCTTAGTGAATTATGAAAATTATTATTTGTAGAGAAATGAAATATTACTGCAAATAAGGACATTAAAATAGTGAGTAATTGGATGAGAAACCATCTGATGAAATTCGGCAGAGATTAATGTTAAATGATGTGTATAGAAGAAGTGAAAAATCCCCAATTCCAATTTGCATATAAAATAGGAGTCTCTAATTAGACTGCTGTGATCCAAGGACGAGGGCTGAGGGTGGTTGCTGCAGCTCAGTGTTCAAGAGCAACTGCAGGGGCGGAGGCAGGGGAGCCACGGGGGTGGACTGAGGAGAGAGGAACCAAGGCCAGAACACCAAACCTTTTCTCGTGTGCACGAGCCTCTGGTGCCACACCATGTGCAATTGCATGTGGAGGGCTGCTCCCCTAATGACAATAATGGCACAGTAGCACTGGAAAAGATTTACAGTCAGATTATAAAAATAATCTAATTTATAGAAGCACTTCTGTATGAGGATCAGATAAAGAGACTGGGACAGAAATGTTCACAAGTGGCACATTTGGTTGCATTTCAGCAACATTCTTCCTTATTTATACTGCACTTTTAAAATTAACTCTCATTCTTAATTTATGCAAATTTTGAGACTGCCTGAAAGCAGGTGCCAAAGTTTTGATTATGTGTTTTCTATTGGTTGATAATGCACTGATTGTAAGGAAAAAAAAAAGAAAGAACACCCACAGCACAGCAGTCATTTCTCTATCAGAAACCAGTTTAATACACCATATTTTTCTGAAAAAGATTTGCAACTGGTAGACTGCAGATAATTCTGCCAGAATAGTGTAGTTTATTTTTCTTTCATAGTATGTTTTCAGATGATTTTAAAGGTTGTGTTTAAATACTTGATTGGAAATCACAGTAGGAAGATGTCTTCATCACAGGCATCACAAGCCTCCCTGTGATATGCAAGCTTGTAAAGTGTACAAATAGAGTGATGCTTAGTACTGTGATTGCACCTCATTCAACTTCTCTGATAATTAATTTTTAGGTTTTTTTGTGGTGCCCTATTCCTATTAGTGACCCTGTAATATATAAGGTCCAGAGTCTAAAACAAAATATGAGACATGAAATGTTTTTAACAGAAAACCAATTGAAAACTTCCTTCAAGGAGACATCATAAGGGAATGGTGTAAAAGTATTGACATGTTGAACTATGGCTAGAGGAATTTTATTTGCCCCAATACTTTCTTTTACCAGTTGCACAAGATTGGTCTAGATGAGATTTTGTGCTGATGAGCTGTATCTGAGCACCAGTGTAAAATGAAAAATTATAAGTGGATTCTATGTTTTATTGAGTATGTTGGGATAGTGGCTCTTCTCATCTCTGATAGTGCACAGAGATAGAATGTTGGCTTAACTGATGTCCTAAAGGCTTCCAGAAATGGATGTCTTCCAGCAAAGTAAAATCAGAGCCAAGTGTGTAGAGACAAATTTAAAAATGCCTGCCTTAGCCCTAGCCACTCTGTCCTTGGTGCCAAGAACTGAACATCTATCTTGAGTCATGTGTCTGTTACCAAGTCACACAAACCAATAAAATGCAGCTATCTATAAAGTAAAGCATGTGGTGCTGGAGACCCAGCATACATCAGATGTTCTTTGATATGTTTTATTTCAGACTGCTTCTACTACTATTCTGTGTGCCTGTTAACAGCTGGAGTGAATTACACATGCTGCTGAAGTCCATCTTCCAAATAAGTTTTATGTGAAGGAATTCTAGTTCATATGATCAAAGGCTACTCTGCAATGTGAGCCAAAGTTTGTTAAGCAGGGAGATATTAAAAGTGCTCTTTTGTACTAACAGGCTGTGGTAGATGTGTCCCAAGCCTCCAGCCAGCACATGCATTCCCATAACACAGCATGTCAGGTTACAAATATGAAATTCATAATACAGTGCCATTATTTCTAGTGAAACTCTATTGTCTGAGCTTAGACACTTAGGGAGTGCTCAGCCCTTCTGGCAGACTATTAAAAAAAAAAACAACAAATTATGGTCTAGACTAGTAGTCTCAAAGCTGGTTGATTGGTTTGATCATCTACTTCATCAGTGAAGAATTTTTGAACGCTTATCCTCCAATAATGTCTATTCTAATATTTTCTCCCTGCATTACAGTGGATCACAGAATCATTTGTTTGGAAAATACCTCAAAGATCATCCAATGCAAACATCAACCCCAGCACTGCCAAGTCCTCTGCTAAATCGTGTCCCCAAGTGCCCCATGTATATGTCTTTTAAATACCTCCACAGATGGTGATTCCACTGCTCCTCTGGGCAACCTGCTCCAATGCTTGATAACCAACCTAAACCTTCCCTGATGAAACCCGATGCCTTTTTCTCTCGTCCTGTCACTTGTTACCTGAGAGAAGAGTCTTTTCCCCACTTTGCTACAATCCCCTTTCAGGCAGCTGTAGAGAGCAGTAAGATTCCACCTGAGACTCCTCCAGGCTAAACAACCCCTGCTCCCTCAGACATTGGTCTGTATTAAAAATACTGCTACAGTTTTAAGGAAGGTAGTCCAGCAGCTATGTTGTCAGGCTGAAAGCAATTCTTCCCCTGAAGTTTGCTTCTGTATCGTGATAAAAGAGCTTTCCCAAGAGCTTCCTCTGTTTTTTCTTGGGATTTTTTCCAAGATAAAATGCTTTATTATGTCCATTAACATTGATAACCACTATGTTTTATCTTCTGTTTAGTTTGTGTGGTCAATAGTTTGTGGAACTATTTCTTTTCATGGTTTTTGCCTAAGTGAACTAGTAAGTGATGCCACCAGGTAAGAAGAGGACAAACACAAGGGTACATCTTGGGTGGAGGCAGCAGATTCCTAAGGAAGTGGGATTGATGTGGACAAATTATCTCAGAGACGTATGGTTCTAACAAAAGCCAATTAGTTTTGCCATGGCGTGTGTAGAAAACACTGAATAATTATTTGATTGGGTAACAGTAGCATTATATATTTGGGTGCAAGATTATGTGGTTTACCAAACAGAATGTTTTGATATTGCGAGACAAATAATGTAATTTGTTCTGTCTTAAGTCACAATATTTGCTCTTCTGGATTATTTTTCAGCTCAGTACAGAAGTGTTTCTTAGCATGCACCTATATAGGCAAAGAAAACAAATATTTTCAAATAGAAGGCTAATGTAAGACTGAAGTTTGATGTTTTCTTTTTCATTTCCCCTGTAGTTTTGATGTATTTGTTTTCTGGATTCTGCCATGATAAAATAGGCAGCATTTGGCTATTATTTACTGTAATACAGATTCTGTACTTTTCAATTATAGAAGGATTTCAAAAATTCTGTCACTCAGTTGTCCTAAAGGAAAGGTATAAATGAGGGAATGCCATTGAATCCTCAAAGTTCAGTAAAGGTGGAGAGGTTGAAGAGTTTCACTTCTTAAAATACATTCTTATAAAAATCACACAAAAATTTCTAGAAGCATTCTGGCAGAAACGATTGTGTTCAGTTTCAGCTGCCTCATCATTATGACAAGATTAGGTGGGATCCTAAGACTGCAGAGGTAACATATATACTCCCTTTCAGCATTTTTGCATAGAATGACATTTTTATTTTCTCTAATTATTTATCACCTGCTTTGTTACTATTATGCTTTATCAAAATACCCTTGATTTAAAAATTACAAATATGGTAACATTTTCTCTGAGCAGCTTCAGTAGCACGATGACATAAACCTCTCTTTTAACAAATAGGCTGATCCCCTATGGAAATTTGTACTGCTCAGTTCTGTCATTTTAAAGCGTTCTGTGTTCTTGGTAGTTGAACATAATTTAACATGAGTGAGAATTATCTAAGATGCATCACTCTGGAAAATGAAGCTATGTATCTGAGAATACCTTATGAAGATAAGAGCTTAACATCAAGATGTTTTAAAATTTTTGTCCTTCTTTAACAAATCAGAAAATAACCCTTTATGTATTTGGAATGTGTTCTGTATTTTAAGAAGTATTTCTAGGGAATAATGCTATATAAAGCAGGCAATGTGTAAAAATAAAGCTGACTGTCATTTGGGACACTGAAGCTAACACTTGAGTTTTACGGAGTATCTTGAGGCTCTAAATGGCAGCAGAGAATTATCGTCAGGCTGTTTTGAAGGAAAGATGACCAAGTTTAAAATCAAGAGAGCTATAAAGAACTGCTTTACATACAAAAGCTCCAAATGCCTCTAAGTAGCATGCCAAACTTGAATGCTTCTGTTGACAAGAAATCCAAAGGAGTTATGTTTTGAAAATGAAAAAAAAAAGAATATTTATGAAGCAATATGCTCTCAGTGTAATTAAAGCTTTTGCAAACATGATACCCTATATACAGAGTTGACTTCTAAGACACCCAGCAAAAGAACTAAGAAATCAAATCTAACAGGTAATGGAAAATTCTGTTTTTTCTGGGGATTAAATATTGTCTGCAGACCTGATTGTTAAAAGTGCTCAGTTCAAACATTTTGACCATTTAGCCAATAGTTGATATACAGGCATGAAGCTTTCTACATAATGACACAATTCCCTACATTTGCCATTTTGCTTTAATTAAAACAACTGAGCTACGCCTCATGTATTTGAGTACCACATTTAGAATATTATGAATTTCAGTATTTTATTGCATAATTTCAGTATCTTAAACTCTTTAAAAATCAATCCTATATTTGGAGAAATAGTATTTTAACAGAGTCCTAGTTTTGCCACAGGAAAAACAGCCGATTATGTTGCAGTTCATCTAACACTGTGGCAATTTCATAATGGAAAAATTGGAAGAAAAAAAAAAAAGGCTTTTCCTCACTGGTAGAATAAATATCTAATTCTAGAGTAGTTTTTGTTGAAATGCTTTTTAAATCCACTCTGCTGGATCTCTACCAATGAAAAGGTTATTGGATATGTTTGAGCACTTGCATTGCCTTCTGCAAATAGCTAAATAATAAGGAAAGAAAACCAAAGGCAATATCCTTACTGACCTTATAATTATGTATTTTGAATATGTATGAAACATGAAATTAACACATGATCAACTATTTTCAAATTTTGTCCTTTTGTGTGGTTTTAATTAAGAATTTGTTCTGTCATAGAATCATTTAGGTTGTAAAAGACCTTTAAGATCACCAAGTAGAACTGTAGAACTTAATATTGCCAAGTCCACCATTGAATCACATTCCCAAGTGCCCCATCTACATGCCTTTGCAGTACCTGCAAGGACAGTGACTCCACCACTTCCATGAGCAATCTCTTCCAATGCTTGGTAACCCTTTTGGTGAAGACATTTTTTCATAAGATGCAATCTAACCCCCCTGGCACAACTTGAAATGGCCGCCATTCCTCTTATGTAATATTTTTTTATTACATGACAGAAGTATGTCATTTATTTGTTCCTTGTTACTTGTGAAGAGAGACCAAACCCCACCTCTCTACATCCTCCTTTCAGGTGGTTGTAGAACATGCTAAGGTCTCCCTGAGCTTCCTTTTCTCCAGGCTAAACATTCTCAGCTCCCTCATCAAAAACTTGTGCTCCAGACCCTTCACCAACTTCATTGCCTGTCTCTGGATACATCATCAATAGTCACAACATAGTTCTTCAAATTAATACATGGGGCACTAGTTTTTCTCTTGACTGCATATTTATTGTCACTCTTAAATCACTTCAACATGTAGGTTTCAAAATCAGGAATAAGATGCAACGCATCAAGCCCTCTGACAAATAAGATTCTTTTACACCCAGGGTGGATAATAGCTTAGTAATGAGAATTTTAAAAAATAACAAGATTAATTTAAAATTGAAACTTTGGTATAACAGTTAATTTTAAATGGTTTCCTATATCACTGGTATTTCTCTCATGCAAAACTCCCCACGGAAACTTGAGTTTTTGCTCTTTGTAGATTATCTGCAGGGAACTGAAGGTAACTTCCAAAGTACAGAGTTTGCAAAAGAATTAAAACATTTTCTTATCAGACCTGTCAGATACTGAAATCTATCCAAAGAACAGAGATTACTGATGAATATTTTTTGTGCAAGTAGGTCAGTGAGAAATTTAATATCTCCCTACAAAGCCATCATTATAATAAAAGGAGCTTAAAGGTGTGAAGTCTGTTTATTCTATTAGCCTGCAAATATTTCCTGTGCAAAATAGTAATCTCTTGTTAGTGCTGTAAATTAGGATGGCCAGATGTTAACTTGCTAGTTAAGGTCTTCAACTGAATATATGTAGTTGAAGTAGTGGTCTGTTTTCCTATGCCTCAGTTTTATCATGGGTTTTATTAGTTTGGCTTTTTCCCTAAGGGTCGAAAATACAGGAAATCCAGATTTCCCAAAATCAAAAAAATTGGTAGATAAGTTGCTGTCTGGAAAAAAAAAGGTCTTATTGCTGTTGGTTTGTAGTGTAGAAAGCTGTATGCTGTTCATTCAAATAAAATATATTTTGTGTAGCCAATGGTCTTACATTTTCTTGGTGGTATTTTGCAATTTGACAAAAATTGCTTTGAGTTTCCTCCTAAATATATCTGCTTTTGGAGTTAGAAATAAAAGCTGAAACAGGAGCTAAAGACTTAAGGGACTACTAAATGACCTGTGACATTTAGGAAGGAATAGCTATGGTGACTTGAAAATTGGCTTAATTTTTTCAAGTTGATCAGTATGGATGGTTACAGCTGCACAACCAACATACTGTGCTTAGATTCATTGGTACAAATGTAAAGGCTCTTGGAAGATTGCTGCTATAGAATTATTGGATTCTTGATAGGCCTGATACTTAACCACAGATTTATAACTCGTAGCAGAAGAAAAAAAATCTTTGATTTCTTTTTAATGTTTTCAAATATTATAGTATTAGTGGGCATGAAGAGAGAACTCATACAGGACAGAAAAGACTTGAATAGCAATTGCAAGAAAAAAGCAAAGGCCTCTGCTTCTGTAGTCAGAAGTGATGGGTCTTGAAATGAAAAGGGAGTTCTGTGTGTGTGTTTTCTGTACTGGGGCGGAAAGCAAGAGAGAGGGAAGTGCCAGGTTCTTTCTGGATCTCAGTAAGAAAGGCCTGAAAACAAATAGCTGAATGAAATATCTTCTTTCATATAGCAAAGGAAGAGGAGGGATGTAGGTAGCAAATAAATCTTACTCCCTTCAAATGCTGGGAACTGCGTGTTCATGCAGCATCAGATCAATCTGTGGATGGATTTCTCCACTGATGAGAAATTTCTGCTACTCTTTTTGATAAAAGAAAGCCATGCTGGTGGTGTAATCACCAGTGATGAACTGGAGCTGCCTACAATGAGTAGGATGAGTCTCTCCTTTGGCCAAAGAGGTTTGTGCAGCATGACACATTCCTGAAAACCATGCTGAGCACAGAGCCCAGGACAGCCTTGTGTGGGAACTTCAAGGGAACTGTTTTGTGGTTTGCTAATTCCTTGATGTGCAATGGCCTCCTGGACAGGAGCACCAGATAAGAAATGTTATAAACAGAACTGTGTGTGGCCCTTGATTTCCAGAGGGTGTTGCCCAGTTGTTGCTAACACAATTTATTGCCTGTCTCCCTCATCCACTAATGCCACCTACTCTCTCTTACTGAAAATACTGTCTGTATGACTGTGCTGCCTGTGTAGGCTCTGCATCACTCTCCAGCACTGAAGTGGCAATTGTCTCTACAAGGGAAAGCAGTAGTCCAGAGAAAACATATACTGCATGCATCATAATCCCCAAAGTAGGATGTGTGGGAGATGATACAACTCTTTGAAAGGGGCAATATGCTATTTTTAGTTATTGCAATGAAGGCTTTATTCTAAATTGCATTGAGCAGTTGACTGTAATGTGATTTGACCTTGTCTAGAAAGGTAAGTTTTGCAATTAAATGATCAAAAATCACTTATATAAACATTTTCATGTAACAGACCATATGTTAGAATAATGGTATTCAAAGCAGGTGATACACAGTTGAAAAGACTCATTATTTCTTATGCAACTCTTCTTTGAACTACATAAATAACTCTGGATTCTGGTAAAGGTTACCATGTGTGTCTTCTTGAATCTTAAAAATAACAAACAAGTACTTCTAGTTCAGAGGACTTTGCATGAGTTCTGGAAATTACCTCTAGAAATTAGTCATACTTAAGCAAGGACGTGTTCTGATCAGTGGCACAGGATCTGGTTGGAGGCCTGTCACCAGTGGATTCTTGGAAGGTTCAATACTGGGCTCAGTATTCATTAACTTACTCCTCAGTTATTTGGATAAAAGGGGAGATGCCTCCTCAGCAAGTTCACAGAGCACACAAAGCTGGGAGGAGTGACTGACACCCCAGAGGGCTGTGCAGCCCTTCAGAGGGACCTCAACAGCCTGGAGAGATGGGCAGAGAGGAACTGCCTGAAATTCAGCAAAGGCAAGTGCAGGGTCCTGCACCTGGGCAGGAATAACCCCATGGACCAGCCCAGGCTGGGGGCTGAGCTGCTGGGAAGCAGCTCTGTGGAGAAGGACCTGGGGGTGCTGGGGGACAACAAACTGTCCCTGAGCCAGCAGTGGCCTGGTGGGCAAGCAGGCCAAAGGGATCCTGAGCTGCATTAGGAGGAGCATGGCCAGCAGGTCAAGGGAGGGGATCCTGCCCCTCTGCTCAGCCCTGGTGAGGCCTGACCTGCAGTGCTGTGACCAGTTCTGGGCTCCTCAGCACAAGAGAGACAGGGAGCTCCTGGAGCTGGTCCAGTGAAGGGCTACAAAGATGATGAGCATCTCTTTTACAAGGGAAGGCTGAGGGAGCTGGGCCTGTTCAGCCTTGAAAGGAGGTGACTGAAAGGGGATGTCATCGATATCTATCAGTATCTGAAGGGAGAGTGTCAGAGGAAGGAGCCTTGTGTGAGAATGATGCCAAACATCTGGCATCCTTGTCAAGATGAGAACAAGAAAATATTAACCCTAAAGGCCCAGCTAATTTGTGTGTTTGCTAAGGATGCTGTGGATCTGGGTGGAAAACCACTTGTATGAATATGTTGCTTATTGTGATTGAAAACAATCATATGCATGGAATGCTTGAGACATGTTTTGTGTGATACAAAATTAGCAAGAGGCCCTTAGAATCAATTAGAAGACAGTATTTTATCTGTAAAGAAATTAAATTGGAGAGAGATTAGGAAGAGAAAAACAACACTTGTGGAACTAAAAACTGTTGCACTGCATCAGTGTGTTTTTTCTTTGTCAGCATCTTGATATCAACATTTTGATATTTTATATTTAGATTCTTTAGATTATTTCTTACACTTAGATTTTTCTTTGCATTTGATCCCATCACCAACAGCCAGGCTCTTCTTGGTGATGCCAAGCAATAGGACAGGAGGCGATGGGCAGAAACTGATGCACAGAAAGTTCTACCTGAACATGAGGAAGAACTTCTTTACTGTGCAGGTGACAGAGCACTGGGACAGGTTGCCCAAAGAGATGTTGGTGACTCCCTCCTTTGCACAAGACTGTCCAGGTGATTCTTGAATATCTCTGCAGCACTCAGGAGACTCGATCGATATGATTGCTGCAAGCATTTGTAAGGAGAAAGCATTCTATGCTTCTCTCATTCTGGTATAATGATTAGTATTTCTTTTATGATTTAATCAGTAAAGTTTGGCATATATCTTTAGAAAAACAAGAGATGACAAGTAATTCTGCTTAGAATCATCCTTTCCAATTATTTTCACGTATTTCTTTAAACTTTCTTCTTGTCTTACTCAAACTCTGTGGCTTTGTTAACATTATGAGGCCAGGTCAAGCTAGATCTGTTCTGTGAAGCATTTGCTTTATTAAGCTTCTACTTGCTCCATATGCAGTAAGTTCATCAAATTAGGAAGACTTCTTACAAAATTGTCTCCAGTTTACTTGGCTTAGAAAAATATATGTATTTTATTCTTATATGCATAGTCTTTATCATATAACAAAGTGATAACATATCTTTCTTTATAGCCAAAAATAATTTCAAAGAATTTAGGATCTTAGAAACAATGAGGATTATAATACAAAGAATTTTTTCAAAAGTGATCTAGGTAGTTTGAAATTCTGTATGTTATTTTGCCTGAGAGATTTCCAGAGCCATAAAGGCATGTTTGAACAATCTTAGTACCCTGGCAGATTTTAGTTGCATTTATACCAGGTGCGGAAACAGTTGGAAGGTGATTTTGAAATCTCTTTAATATTCTGAATGCTTTTATTACCACCTGATTCCAAGCAATTTTGTTGTTAGGACATATCAGGAAAAAATGAGCATTTAAAAAAGTTCCAATTACCCGGAAGTTTCAGCTCTTAGGGAAAGAATTCTTTGTGATATAAATTGTTCTGCATTGGTTTTCTCCTGAGTATAAAAGTTGAAATCTTTGATTACAGTGGGATTGGCTAATGCTAAGACACCTCTGCAAGCTGCAATGGAAGCAGATGATGGCTCATCAAATTCTATGGTAACAGCATTCACCCAGTATTATGTAATAGCTATAATCCTTTGGGCCTATAAGAGAGATTCTGCATGGACTGAATTCTGAAAATGTCTTTCCTTTGAAGACTGTGGCCTTTCCAGTTCAGTAATTCGGTCATTCTTGCAAGTTTGGTTCAGTCTTATAAGTACAAAAAGGTTCTTTCTCTACGTGGTACTCTTTGGATGCTTACACTCACTGAGGAATAAGCAATAACCTAGTCAGCAAGGCAGCCTATTACTAGTTCATTCTATTATTCTTCTATTGTCCTCTATCTTTATTAAAGAAAAAAAAAGCAGGGCACATAGGGAAAAATATTTTTTCTGTAATGATCATAGTCCCTCATTTTTCATTGCCTTCAACAGCTATTAACATGTTTTTTGTATTAATAGCAATCAATGAATTTCAGTTGATTCTTATATTTTTCTTACCGCTTTTGAGAATGATTTTTCAGGGTCTCCAGGTTTTCTCATACTCAATGGATAATGGAGAATTGCAGACAACCTAATCAGATCCAGAATACTCCAGTCTTGTTTCTGTTGTTGCATATGCCTTTCTCTTTGTTGTATGTGTATCCCTAGCACAAGAATAAATCAGAGCAGGATGTCCACATCTTCCTTATGTTTAGAGAATTGAAGGACATTGTTTTGTTTTGAATGAGGGGGCTTCTTTACTGATGCTTTATTATTTTCTGGAAGCTAAATCTAACCTTGATTATTTGACCTGGGAGGTCATTCGCCATTTAAAATTGACACTTAGAGATCACAGTAAGATCATAGCCTTAGTTGTTAGGCCACATAGCCTGTATGTGCACTGTTTGACTGAAAACATCTTATGCACAGTAATCAGATGTTAGAGAATTAACATAGGTGATAGTAATCTTAAAATCTCTCAGCTAGTAGAAGGATCCACTACAAATATGTAGAGATGTCAGCTAGGCTGAGCTTCTTTATTTCACAAGAGAAGCATGTTTAGGGGATTCTATGATTCTAATAAAAGTTACTAGGCAATATCAGAATGCTGTTCTGGATCGTTACACTGATGCTCAGAACAATGATTTTTTTAGTGAATGGCGCTAATCGTAGTGCACTGTAAGAGTAAGCATGGAGGTGCTAAATACATCCATTATGTAATTACTTCATCTATGGAACTGTTGTGCTTGACATAAAATAATTGTTACAGATTTTCAGGATCTTCAAAATATGCTGGCACATCTTCTTAACAGCAATTTCTCTGCATATTTAAATAGGCAATTGTATTGACAATATTATTCACCAAAGACTAATTAATCTATCATAACATCCAGAAATTAAAATGTCTTCTCTAGAGGGCAAGAGCATCTGAGTTGGTAGGGAGATATCTTTTGATTTCCATGCATTTCTGATCGGTGCTTGTCTACCAATACCCTTAATTCTGTTGAGTTTAGGAAAAAGCAGTGTCTCTGGCACAACAGTCACTCCATTCTGGCTTCAACAGTATCAGTACTTGGAATTCAGGAGCTTGTGAACATCTGTTACAGTCATGCTCCCTTTTTTCCCCACACTGATCATTTGGACTAATAGACTGAGATATTATTGAGGCATCATTTTTCATACAGTGAAGTGTAATAACATATTTGACTATTTAAACATACAGAACATTTTGAGTAGGAAGGAGACCATAACCTTTACATTTGCTACAAAATGGCAATAATTTCACCTCAGGAGGAACCTATCATCTGTTAGGGCCTTGTTTCTCAGTACTCTAGAACATTAAGAGTTTTTTGTAATGCTGCCTGTGGTTGTGCTAAAATATACTTATTGTTTTGGCATGTCATACAGATGCCCAGTTTAATAGATCCATACAGCAATTTTATTTGGATTAGGCTTGTAAAATGGTTCTCCTTTTATGGTGTATAAATTGTAAGTTACCACAATTGGCAAATATAAAGATAAATACTCAGTAAAGATAAAACTCAGGGGGTTTTGTTTTGTGATTTTGCCGTGTTCTGACAGTGGGTGTAGCAGCTATGTGAGAAACTTCTTTTGTAGTCTTCATAGGCATCGCATTTTAGCTCTTCCCTCACTCTTCTTCAGTCTCTGGCAACCTTGGGACTCCCAAGCCAAAACATTAATCAATCTCTAGGGTAGTCAGTTTTTTTGCTTCTCTCCAGGGTAATGACAGCTAGTATCATGAAAGCATAATCTAAGCATGCATACTCAGTGAGAAGATGATTTTGTCTGTACGACGTGTTTGTTGCTGCTTTGATCTCAGCTCTCTGAATATTTGTTTTGTGTAGTTCCTTTGATTTCTTTCTGTATTTTGGTGAGGGTACCAGATGGCTCTCTCTGAGTACACTGACGTTCACACATTTCACAACTCACATCTTCATAACAGCTGATGAGGATGTATTGAATTGTTCATGATTGATCGCAATTTCCCACTGTTCTTGCAGTGGGAAACCACTGTTATTACAGCGGTTGCTTCTCCCTTTCTGAACTCTTAAATTCTTGCTTCTGCTTAGTTCTCCTGCTTGTGTCTATGAAAGTGGTACATTTGGAGACAGTTTTCTCAGCCAGCTAGCGAAGTATATGGGTCCTTACAGCTGCTATTTTACATACTACCTGTATATGGGCAGACTATCTGTTCTTCAGTCCTTCTTGAAATGGTGCTGAAGACCCAGAATAGCAAGAAAATTAGTCCTTCAGTACTCATTTCCAGATCTTATGCTTCTTTGATTGAATTTTATACTTTATATTTTTGATTTCATGAGGCCTTTATAATTTCTCTTCAAAGGTCCAAGTTTTCTAGTTTGTTTCTTTTCTTGTTGCACTGTGGGAATGTCAAGAAGTTTGGCTGACTACACACAGTGATTGTTCAGGTGACTTTCTGTCTCTGAGTGGACTCAAGGAACTTCCTATGGCCAGTCCAAATTCTGTTAGATCTCTGGACAAACTTAGTATCTGTACTGTATGGTGTTTAGATGTGTGCTGTAAGGTCACCTGGAGTTCTTTCTTGCTTTCACCCAGCATTGTCTTAGTCTAATAGGATCCAGGGCTGTTTCAGCCTTCAGTGGAGTGATGCTGCAGTTGTTTGCGGAAGTCCTCAGGCCTTCTCCGGGATGGGAAAAGGCAAAGGTAACTGCTCAGAGTGAGTCGTTGTGGGAATGTACATGCAGACTCAAAGAAGAAAGGTTACTCATCAGTAACTGGTGTTCTTTGAGAGGTATAGTCTGCATGTACATTAGTCTCCTACCTGCTTTTCCCCTCTCTCTGAATCTCTTTCAGGTTTGATTGTGCATTTAAGAGGAACTGCAGTGGTGGCGGATGCACTCTGCCCTGTGTGTCAATGCCTCGAGCAGGACGAGGGGAGGAGTGGCAGTGCTCCTCCCAGGACACTCCAGGGCAGGCCACAAGCCCACCCACTCTTAGAGTATATGTATGGACTAAGTGTCTCAAAGTACTGCAGCTGTTCATTGGTAGGTAAATTTTCTTTACTGTATTCTCACAGGTAAAGCAGTAGATTTTATTTTTAAAACTGATTTCATTTATTGACTCTATGGATGATATGCATGAACAATACATGGGGGGAAAATTTATACCACAAACTTCATTACACTGAGTAGCTCCCTTTCTCTCCAATGGTTTCATCTCTTGTCTTTCCCTTCATCCTAACCTTATTTAGATATTTAAATATCTTCACTCTATTCAATTTGTCATTTCCATTGAGAGCTGCACAAAAACTTGCGATCGTATTAAGTTGTAACATAATTTTAAAAATAAAATTAAATAATGACTTTCACAATTGTAGCTAAATGTGCGAACTAACGTAAGATTGTATTTACTATTAGAAAATGAGGCTAGAAATGGAACTGGATTCTGTAAGAATCTGTTATATTTATACTAGCATATTGATCTTTAAAACTTCATAGTTGCAGGAAAGCCAACATTTGAGTTTAAATATTTTTTCCACAGCTGACCTCATGTTGTTTTCTTTCTTTTTAATCATAGAAACCTTGTAGTAATTTTCTAATTCACTACACTTCCTGCCAATAAAACAAGCAATCGTGGCGCATGACCTAGCTTAAACTGGAGATGTGCTTGTCCCCGCATGCGAGTATGCACATGCACATTCGGCAAATAGTTATTTTCGAGTGTAGTTTCTAATAAGTGCAGTTTATATGAGTTGAAGGCTATTACAGAAATATGATTCTAAGATGTTTGTACTGGGAGTTCTCTGAGATCTGTCACCTTTGCAAATTTGGTGGACGTGCTTTTACCAGTTTCTTAGGGTTGTAGCAGTTAATGTTGCCTTGGCAGCGCAAAGAAAGTTACGGTTGGTTTTCTGTCTCTTTGCCATTACTGTAAGATTAAGGTGTAGTTTATCTGGGCTTAATTACAGCCTGCAAACTTTGATGAAGCTTCTGATCTGTGGTACATGAGATACAAGTGCTGTAAATATTGGTACATATACATAAAATATTATTAAGAGCTCTAGTTTTAGGTTACTGACTTGGGTGTAATATCAAGCTGCCTTTGCACATTCTGAGAAGAAAACCCAAAATAAACAATTTTCTAAACAACCTTAGATGAACACTATATGTATGCAAATGGGAAGAAAATGTGGAAAAAGCCATCTCGTTGTGCCCAATAATCTGAAGTTTATGACTCCAAAACCAAGCACTTATTCTTGTGATAACAGGTCTTCGAAGTGCTGTTCTAATTTAAGAAAATTTTAAAAACTTAAAAAATGAAGGGAGAAAGTTTCTGTTTATCTGTTGTTAGTAAATAGTATTGGATTCATTTACTTGGTTTTTTGCTTTTTTCCTTTTCATTCCAGTTGTTTAGCTTGTATGGTAGGGATAATCAAAAAATATATATTAAATCTCAAGATTCTCACTAGGAGAACTGATACTGGAAAGGAGGCATCATGTCTTTTTTAAATTTTTATTTGTTTTCAATTCTTAAGAAAACCAGAATTTTTATAATTCTGTAATATTTATTTCAATGAGTAAATATTATATTTTAGAGAGATGCCTTTTCTGCATGGCAGAAATGAGGCACATTGAACTTCGGTGCTTTTGTTAGTACATTTTTGTTAGATAAAGATGAGCACATGCACATATAGGCCCACACTTATGTATATATCTGCCAAATACAGAGTCAACAGTCAAGTTCTTTTTAGAGACAGACACATTTGGAAAGTATCTAATTCTGACTCTAAATTCCATCTCTTCTAAGTTCCATCTCTTCCTCCAGGCATCTCAAGAAAACTGTTACGCTAGGTGCCCGATCCTTTCCTGTGAGTAGCTGTGAGTAATCTTAGTGTGACTCCAGGAGGATACCAGTGGCACCAGCACTAGATGGGAACAGAGCTTTGTACTGAAGGAAAAGGGTCTTGTGCCTTTGTGTGCATGTAGATACATAGTTTAATGCAATTTATTAAATTATGCAATAAATTCACTATTTCTCTTGGTTATACTAAGTTAGGTAGCTTGAAATAAGAATCTTTCCTTTCTTTTTCTGAGAGGAATTTAACAGATAGCATTTAAAACTCCACTTTTATTTTTTCAACTCAACCTTGTACATGGCCTCTACTGTCTCTACCTCTCACTGTCAAAATAGTTAGGAATTCTATTGCCAGTCTCAGCTCTTAAAAGGTTTGGCACTTCCAGTCGTGATGGTTTGACCAAACACTTCGGTGTTTGTACATCTCTCTGCTAGACTTCCTTTACTTGTTTGCATAGATGAACTCTGTTGATGATTGCACTTCAGTGCCTACTTTATTTTTCTCTTTTTTAGGGCTAATTACCATGAATAGTAGCTTTTAGAAGACATTAAGTACTTTTTAGGAAAGGTTATGTTGCAGAGTGCCTAGGTATGTTGGACCTTGAAAAACTTGATAGCTGCAATGGAAAATGCCTGTAATTAAATTTCCATTTAAAAAGTAAACCATTTATAGAGTACATTTTTATTACATTCCTCCTTTAGTTTTTCATTTCAATAAAATAGTTACATTTTTGTGGCATCTTTTAATACATTAGGTTGGTATTTAATAAAACAACTGCAACTGTGATGCAGTTCCAGTGTCTGTGATGCTGGAAACTGGAAATTTACCTACAGAATCTTTGAAAGACAACTTACTATGTTCTGTAAAATCTCAAAATTTGAGAAGCTCTATTTAAACACTGTGAGATATATACTTGCCTTTTATCCAAGTCTCTTGACTACAGTGATTGCACTGAACATATTCCTAAAATTTCTCTCACTTTCTGCCTTCTGCTGGTGGGGAAAGGATAAAAGGAATGGAGGTAATAGAAAACATCAAGCATGTTTTCATGGTGTTTTAATGTTTAATTTTCTGAAATTCTTAAATCATTTTGAGATTGATTTCTTGGAAAGTTGTAGCTCCACACATTAATATCTTCAGGCCTCCATATTTCATGGAAGTTTTTGAATAGTAAGTAAAGGGTGAGCATAAGAAATAAAACCTTCACAAAAAGTAGGGCAAAAATATATGAAATTAATTCCAAGAATACACTGATGTTTTGAAGACCTTCCCTCCTTTTCAAACTTAATATTGAACTCTCCTCTTTAGTTCATTGTCTTTCTTTATGGGTGTTTGTTTTCTTGCATGGTCCCCAGTATATGATTTTCCTTTTTAAATTAATAGACAAGCCATGGTTCACTGAATAGAGAGGATTCAAACTCCTGAATAATACAATGAGGAACAAATGGGTTCCTTTCACCTTTTGTTCTTCTTTTCTCCTGCTGTGTGTGCTGTGACATGAATTTCTGATTCACTCAGATGTGTATGCTCTCTCCTGTCACAGAATCAGGCCTAATCTTTAGTGAGCTGGGGTCTGGAGTAGTCCAAGCTCCATGATTAACTAAAGGTTGTTATGAGATCTTAATGTGCTAATTCCTGTATTCCTGAAGATCAGTGGTTGAAATTACATCCAATTTTCTTAGCAAATCTGTGACTATGCCAGAATTTCTCTTTTTTGATGTCTTTTGCCATATTGTCATTCATTATAGTTTCTTCATTGTGATGTTAAGTCATCATACATGAAATTTGTCTTGTACACTCTTTCAACTTGAGCCCAAAAAGCATGAAAGAACAGTAGATTGATATTTATTATGGCCTTTTATATATTAATATTTTTTAATTTAACTTGGATTGCTAAGGAAAGATATCATTATACTTTTTAAAAATATACATTCACATTTAAAAACTACATGTTCTATGTTTCTCCTTGCATTTATAAATGTATTTTCCTGAAGTAAACAAGATTTGCTTGCAAATACAGAATTTACATGATTTTACAAAGCTTGTAGTTTTGAGGTCTGTTCTGGAGAATACAGACTTCTGCATCTCTGTACATTATCAGTACTTTGTCCTGGAAGCCACAGTCATCTTTTAAGTCACATGAAGTTGTTTTGAGAATACTGCTGGATAGAATGCTTGTCTGTAAACTAGCTTATATTGACTTTCCTACATTTCAAAGTCTAATGTAAATAAATGTATATTGGTTCATAATTAAATTTCATATTTAACATTTGTATTTGTTCAGCAGTCTAAATGTTAACATCTTTTATTTACTATGTGAATAGTGATGCATATAAGGTGAAATAACTTCATGATTGCACTGCACTGGAAAAATCTAGCATGTGCCAAAATGCCAAACATCTTTGTTAACTGTAGAATTAAGAATTGTTTAACTTAATTTGTTTAAATTAATTAGTTTCAATGCTAAATATAGAATGAAGGAATTCTGTATTAATTCATTATGAATACCTGCCCTGTTTATATTGTTTTTAGCATTTTTCTATTCTTTCTGGATATTTTAAATTATAACAGTGTGCATGTCATGTTCTAATGGCTATGGAATATGAGAATATGTATGTGTATTGAGAATTATTTTTATAATCTTTGTATTGTGAAGTAAATTATGTATTGATTAGAAAAATATATACATGTTTGTCTAAGTGATAAGCACCAGAATAGTGACTTGAAGGAAGATATTCTAGTGATTTTGGAAACATAAACACGTGGGAGTGTTATCACACTCTCACAGCAGTGATGGCAAAAACAGGACAATAAAAAAAATGCAGGACTGTAGCATCATAGGAAAGGAAAAGTCATCAGGACTTCAGCTCTTCTGTGTAGGCATTTAATCTGATCCACAAGGACCATTTTAATGTGCTTTGTAGAACTTGTGCTCCAGTTAAGGGTCGTAGTCTCAGTGTCTGTGTGGAAAATCACCATACAGTAGCACTAAGAGGACTGGAGGAGCCTTGCAACCTGTCTCAAGTTTAAATCTCTGCCTATGAGAAGTGACCCCCAAACATTTGTTTTCTCCAAAGATCAGGGCATTGTTCCTCTCTTTCCAGAAAGGAATCCCTCTTTGTTTTTCCGGTTCACTTACTCAGAGATTAAAGGTTAATGGAGGTACAAAACAGCCCACTTTCCTATCCATTGTAATTGTGTATTCTGTGATCACATTTATTATGTATCATGGTGAGGCATTATCCCACTGAAACAATTAGCAAAGAGTTACTAGAAGTACAACAATACTTAATGATAATCATGAAAAGTTGCTGGAAAACCCTACCAAATTAAAGCATAATGTATTTTTTCTCTCTTGAACCCTATAGATTATGGTAGGGTCGTGTAGGGAAGAGTCTGAGCCCTAGAATTAATTTTAAATACAAAAGGAAATTACCAAAACTTTGTGGCTTGCTCATTGCAGCTTAGACTAATGGCAGTGTTACATCTTGGACATGGAGATGCTTAAGTCACCACAGAGGGAAATGTGTCACTGAGTATTCAAGCTGTTTACTGACTGAACTGAAAATCTTTCTCTCTTTCCATGAGAGATCTTTAGTAGTCTTTAAATCAGTAAATTTACATGTGAAAGACTAGGAGCTCAGAGAAAAAATGAGGCAAGATTTTTCTGCACTGGTAAAGTTAGCACTAGTCATGAAAAAATTCAAACGGATCATAAAGGTTTTGATGAGTAGTTTTGTAATTGAAGTAATTTCAATATTGGGCAGTGCATAGGAAGTCCAATGAGTGGTTCCAAGTTGAGGGAGAGAGGGAGCTGACAGAAGCAAGAGCTCTTTGGAGCAAGAGATGGAAATAGATTGTTATACCTAAGGATTTCTTACTCATTTGAACGAGAGAAATTTAATGTATTTAAAAGAGAAAATATGAGGAATTAGGTAAAGAAGACAGGGAACTAGATGTAATCTAAAGCTTAAGGAGACAACTGGCCTGACATTTTATTTCTGTGCATGAGAAAGCCATAATTAATATCATTATTCTAGGACTTCAGTGAAATCTGAAAAGGTTGTGTCCTTTTGAAATAAAATTATTTGTGGAGGAACTGTCTGTAATGACTTAATTTCTGTTATAATATACCTTGACCCTGGAAAATAACTGATAAAGCCTAATTTAGAATACTAATTGTTTAAAGTATTGAGCTTGTTATTGGTTGGGGTTTTTTTCCCCCTGGAGCTCTGTAGCTTTGTTCTGGCTTTTTAAAACTTGGTGATAATTTTACTGGACTGTTTTCAGAGCCAGCTACAGTATTTTGTATCCATCAGCACCATTCCCTTGGCCTGAACGAAATAACAGTGCTTTACATAATCTGTGGACATAGCCATTTTCTATTGAAAGCTTATCATCAGAAAAACAATAGAAGAGGAAAAATATGCATAAAAAATATTAAATGAAAATTTCTTTAGTTGAAATGTTATATAACAATTTTTCTTGTATGGCATCAGTAAAGCCAAATATCATGACACTTGCCTAGAGAAATCTTCATTTGATGACACAGAAAATTCAGTTCCCTGCAAAGCCAGTACGGAATCTACCTGGTTTGAGTCCACAATTTGTTCATAATTGATCAGTGTGGGGCTTCCTTTTTTAGATACTTTTACAGCAATGAGAATATTTTGTGTTTTTTGGGTTAGAGAGAAAATAAATAAGCTGAATATAAGCCTCGCGTATTTTTCCATGGTTTTAAAATATCTAACTGATAAATTTGCACTTCTAAAATACAATGAAACCCAAACTTACTGCCTCATAGTTAAAGGTCTTCTACTTGAAATCCTAAAAGTTTCTTTAGTATAACTAGAATTTGAGAGAGAATTCTATCTGGGAGTCTGCCTAGGTTCACTGATGGAGTAACAGAAATAGGCACTTAATTATTTCTCAGTTTAATTGAAGAGTGAGGATATTGATTTCTTTCATTTTTTGTAGAATATCACGTTACTTTCCTCTCTCCCTCCTCCCCACCCCATTAATGGGAATATTGCTGACCTGTGGCAAAATGAGAACAGGGGAAGGATCTATTTTCTTGTTAAAAGGAGTTTTGCAGGTTTTATTTTATATAAAGATAAATTCTGCTTTTAAAACATAAACCAAACCCCAAAAATCTATCCATCCTGTTTTATATAGGAAGTTTTTTTCCTGACTATAATAATTTTTTAAATAAATGTAACATTAAGGTCTAACTTTGCCAAACACTCAACTTCTTCAGTGTTCTCTGAAATTTGTGCCTGTTTAAGTCAAGACAAATATGTTTCTAGATGATAGAGATTCCACCTCTTTGAAATAAATTTCCTAACACATAACTTGGTTATTGAAGCAAGGAATTTTAAGACCTAAAATCCTTTTTTACTACCATAATTCACAAAATGTAACACAAGAGCCACACTTACTAGTTCATTTTTTTATGTATGGGTTTGAGGCATTGTCCTTGTTCCTTTCTCGAGCTTATTTGATATGTTCATATAACAAACTTCTGGTATGTTCACTTACAACTCAGTCAATTAGAGAGTTATTCTCCCAAGGGGAAGAGTAAAAAGATAAATGTGATTTTAATAAAGACAAGAGAGAATACAAAAGAGAAAATGAAAGTAATGAGTAGAGAAAGGAGAAATAAAGACAGAACCTTTGGTTTTGCCACTTCTTCAAGAACTCCTTGGGTGCATTGGTGTGATGGGGCTTGCAGTCAAACACAGATTTATTCTAGTTGCAATTTTTAAGTGTCTATATATGATCTTTCTGTTAAATGGAAGTAGCATAGCAGTACTAAGCCTGGAAAAATACAGCTGAGGATTACCTAAATTGGTTGTACTTTTTTAAATGTTCCAGACAGTTTTATTTTAGGCTTTTTAGATCAGTGTATTTCTCAGATCTAATTTTGTGATAAATACTAAGCTTTAAGCCAACAATCTCCAAAACTATTCCTTCCTTCTCAGTATAATACTCCCAAAACTTAAATTTGCCCTGAACATTTTCAAATAATGTTGTTTCTTTGCTAGAATATGGATAGCTGTCTCAATAATAGATATGATCTGTGCAGATGGCTACTTTACTATGTAATGAGTGTACTTATGGTAACACAGCTAATTTTGCACTCCAAGCAGACATGCTCCTGCTGTGCTGGCCCACAGTCAAGTACAAAGGATAAGTGATATAATCACCTTGAGATTAAATAAGTTTTCTGCTTATGTCAAATTTTTATTATAGTATGAAAAGTAGTTTAAAAAGTCATTTTTAAAATTAATGCATATCAAATTAAACACTTCTCTAGCATCATGAGTTATCCAGTGTAAACCATTGAATTTACATGACAGATTTGTTAGTCCAGCTTTGGAATGGGTGCACGCACTCCTACTGAGATACCGGGGAATGTAGGAAAGAGGATTATAGATCATCACCTGCTGCATCAAGTGCATTATTGCATCTTTTGATGGTTAAGCTTACAGATATGTGGTTCTTGTTTTTTTCAGGCTATTAAGAAGTGCAGAGTGGAGACCAAAGTTACTGTAACAAGAATTAATTATGTAATCCAAATTAAATGTACATACTCTATTAATGTGTATCTAAGAATATTATATTTATGTATCAAAATAAACAGAGATAGAAATTAATAACTGTGAAATCTTGTTTCCCATTTCAGGTCAGGAGATGGAGAACTGAATTTCAGTTTCCATATGCAAATTAATATTATGTGGATACTTGCATTATTTTGTCTTATCTTGGTTATAAATAGTGGTTTAAAATGTTTGTATAAAAAAAGCCATGGGTGGTTTATAATTCCCTGTATTGTGTGTGTATCTGTTTTTAAGATTCCAAGTCTTCAGGTGTTATCTAAGGTACCCATTTCTTGCTATATCTGACAGGATTCATGTTCTCTTTCAGGAGACGCTGATAGATTGGTGTGATGAAAAGGAACTTAATTTGATTTTAACAACTGGAGGAACAGGGTTTGCACCGCGAGATGTCACTCCAGAGGTGAGATAGTCCTGGAATAGAAAAATNCTTTGCAGTATCTATGGACAGGTCAAGTGCTACACAACTTGGAATCAGAAAAAAGTAATAGAAAATACAGCACAAGAGAATTACTCTGACCTTGGGCTCTGACCCAAAGCAATTTTCAAACTAAAATGTGGTATAGTACAGTGGTTTTCCAGTCCCCTTACAAAACAAAATTCTAATGGCTTTGTGGTGTAATTTTCCTTAGCACTACAGTACAACACTGCTAAGCAAAATCTTGTGCAGCTTTTTTTGTGTCTTGTGCAAGGAAGAGTGGGATAAAAGAGATCCTTTAATTCTCCTTTGAAGAATAGTGCATTGTCAACTATTGCATTGTAGATAAGAGTGTGAGGCAGACAGAAGGGGAAAAAAATTCTATGCAAACCTACTGTAGATCTGCTTGTCAAAAAAATCTAAACAGGCACAGAGTTGGAGGTAATCTGCACCAGTAAATGTTGCTCAGGAAATTTTCTTACATTACACTTACATGGAGCTAAAGTTTGGAGGGAAAAATGAGAAGTTTAACCTAATGAACTTATGGCCATGAGTTGTCATGTGAAATGACTGTGTGATTGTTCTTGAAGAATTTTGGTACTTATGGTTCCAAATTAGATTAACATGAACTTTTAAAATCACATATTTTATTCGGTGTGATTATGCTCACTAAAGGGCAGAATTAAGATTGAGTGAGTTGTGGTTTTTTGCGTAATTAAACACATTAAATTTCTCTTAAGTACTCGTGTATGTTTTCAATTTCTTAGACTCTCAATTTGACTCTTAATTTGAGTTTTTTATAGCATATCTACAATCCCTTTTACTTACAAACGTGTTTTGTCGTATGCCTGAAGTTCAAATTCTTTTTTCCGTTGGGAATCTAAAAGCATTTTTTAATTTATTGTATAACATCTGTGTAACTACAGAAACATGTAAACTAAATGCTCCTGTTCGTTACTGCTGATGATTTTAGATTATATACTAGAAACCTTGAGTAAATAAAACCTGGGGGGCAGTCTGTGTACGAGGAAATGGGAACAATATTTAGATGAACACAATGTGGTACCTAGTGAAACTGATTTTGCAGATGATTCACTTTGTTAAAGCAACCACAAGTGAAAAGTGAGTTGGTTAAATTTGTCTCTTGCTTGCAGGCTAACTAATGCTTTTGAAGGTTGTGTTACCAGGACTGTGTAGAAGAAGGGATGAATTTCTGCTTTAATTTTCCTTTGTGCAGGGTCAAGCTTGGGCAGCAGTGCCAGATGAAGCATTGTAGCCAGTGCAGAAAATTAACTACAGATTCTCAAGCAGCATTTGGGACCAAAAAACAAACAAATGAGAACTCTGCACATAAATACATAGTTTTTTCTTTACACTGCATTGCTGGTACTCAAACTGATTAACACAGGAAGGGATGATTGTTTTCATTAGTTTTGTTGAGTAAGCCCTTCTGAAAGTTACTTGAGTTGTTACTATGTCTCTGTATAATAAAAACACATTTGTATAAAAAACATAACAACTTGTACTGAAGAAAAACTACATTGTTTTTAAACATAACAGATAGCAAGACTTGGACTGATCATAACAGAAACAAGCGTTTTGACTATCAAATTATTCCTATATTTAAAAAGAACTTGTACAGAAGAGTCTTTACTCACTTTTCACTTAATTAAGTTGGATTAACTTAAATCACAGTGGAGATATAGAATCCCAGGTTTATTACAAATTGATGATGACAAGCGTTGTTCCTCTGATGGGTTTTATTACATCATTCATTCAAACAAATGTTTTTTAAGGGAAGAAAATCAGTTTGCCAGTAGATGTCATACCAAAAACATATTAAGAAACCTAAGTTTTTTCCCCATATTTTATGTCTTTTGGGCCAATGAGAAAACCCAAAATGGAAAATTCATTATGTCAACATGAAATGTGCAATAACAAGCCTTTAGGAAAACTTGCATCGAGTAGGAAATGGTTTTCATCCCTTGTGTGTATGGTGTTGGTTCAGCACACTCTTCACTGAACTGATAATGAAAGGAAGTGATCATTGTATTGTGCTATTGAGATGTCATCTTTAAGATGTTAATTTAAAACTTTTAAGAATTGAATTTGGTAATGGAAAATATTTTATTATTTTGCCTTAGAATAGAGACAGTAGTCTGTTGAGTCATATTTCTACTGGTATGTTTCAATCCTGGTTCTCCTTAATTCCCCTGTACTTGGGATTAGAAAGCAGGTTTCTCTGTTTCTTTTTTAGTGTAGATATATAATTGCTATTGTACATACACAGTTAAGGTAGTTCCCAAAAATAATTGCAACCTAAAGACTTAATGTTAATTGAATTTTGTAATTATTGATAAAATTGAAATTAAGTGCTTAGCATAATGTAGCTAAAAATGGCTTCTTGATACCTCAGAAATATGTAATTAAGCATCCCAAAAAATTAGTGGTTTTCCCACTCACTTTGCCTTTTGAACACAATATCAGAACCATTCCAGGTTGTTGCAGTTGTTTCAGTGATGTGTAATAATATCTTTTCTTGTAATGGAATAGAGGATTTTAGGGAAATTCACAATATCTTATTTTCCTTACCTATTTCTGATCCCTGAATTTGTAGCCTCGGTCTAGTCAGTGCATGGAGAGGAGCTTTTGAATTAGTTCCTACAATTCAGATTTTGAGGGGCAAAGGTCAGTTTACTTCAGCAGTGTGGCTATCCTTCACTTTCTTGCCTACACAACTAGAAGTGATGAAATGTATGTGGATATTAAAGACAAAATTCACTCAATGAATGGCTGAATATGAAAGTAGATTGTGATAGGCGTTACTAGTGAATGGTGGAATTCTTAACTGTTATGGCAGCTGGTGGTAGTTTGCATTTTTACTAAGGCTGAAGTGTAAGCCTAGTTTTGTAGATACAACCACTTTTTTACAATGAAATTTCATGTATAATTTATGGGAATGGTCTTTAAATCTCTACTGGTGTTTACTCATACAGTCTGCTTGTTGATTTAAAAAGTGTTTGTTGCTGGACAGATATCCAAGTATGGCCCTTTAATTTATTTAGGGAACTTTTGTTTTTTATTTTCAAATGCAAACATTTATATCTTGGAACTACAATACTTCAGTGGTAGTCCTTACAGAATGTTGATAACAATATACATTAACTTTTGTGAAAAAATTAAATAATGTTTTTTTATCAGTCACTAGGAATCCTTCTGAGGTATTAATGTATTTTCTCTGTTGCTGTTGCTCAGTACAAAGGGAGAGAAAAAATCTTGTATATATGGGTACTCTGCTCAGTTTTCTGTCCTATGTATTTTTACATTTATTCTTTTACAAAATTTTGCATTCAGAAAATTCACTTGTCTGTCTCCTAGCAGTCTTCTAGCTGTTTCCTTACCCTTTGTCTCCAGTAGGATTCTGTGTGAGTCTTGTTTGCCCATCTGTGAGACTAATTTTATGTACTTAGGTAATAGCAGTAGAAATCAATTTATTGTCCTCAACTGATGATAGATGTTCTTGAACTGTGTCACAATGTGTACTCACAAATAGTTCATCCACACTGAAGGTAATTTTTCATCCTTAAGATTTTAAGATAATACTTTATTAAAAAAATAGAAGAGCTGTTTTCCAGCATGTAGCACCAGACAGGTGTTTCCTCACAGTCTTCCTACTTCTCAAGTGTTCTGGAAAATTTATGAATGCTTCTTTCAGTTCTTGCTGTTTATAGTCTTCAATATTTGTGGACTGGTTTAAAATGTATTTAGAAACATACTTGTTTTCATTTAGTCTTAAAATACATGCATACTTATTTATTCTTTCATCAGAGTTCTCTAGTTCATGGAAAGAAATCATTGTTCTCTGCAATTCCCTTCGGTTGATAATGTTTCTAAGAAATCACGCTCAGAATGAACAAAATACTCTCAACATACCACACAGAAGCCATGTTTGGATAGAAAAAAGTCTCAATTCTTCTGTAATACATCTTTTTATATTCAGTTCAAAATTGCACTAGCATTTAGAAAATTATTGCCAAATGCAAATTTTCTATCATTTGACTCTTCCCTATTCTCTAAGGTATCTCTCATGGATTTTTCTTCAAATTCCATTTTACTTCCACAGACTATTTTAATATTGATATCCTTCCATTTCTCTGTCTCAAGTAATGTTGGAAAGCCTCTTGATCTCTATTATTTTTGTTTTTCATGTGTTTTGTCTGTTTGCTTCCACTTTAACTTTGTTAATGATAAAAGATGCTTATGACACAATAGGATAGTCATGTTATAGCCATACTCTCATAGCAACACATTCCATCAAAGTAACCCAAATCCACTGAGACTTAAACTTTTCAAATAACAATTTCCATTAAATAAGAAGCAACTTAAACTAGAAATAATATATAGGAAGTTTTTATCCTCCCTGGTTCAAATACTGCCTTTCCAGAGCAGCAGGATTTCTGGGATTGTTTATTGTGGTTATAGGACTACTTCTATTCTTCCAATATTTTATTATTCGCACTGGATGGAAAGAAAATAATTTCCCTTTTACAAGCTGTCACTTCAGGTTGGCTCCACTGTGTGGAGGGATGAAGCCTTCATCTCACATGGGACATAAGTAATTTTGTGATAGGAATAATATGAAATTGTACAACCTCTAATAACCCAGGTTAATGTTTCAGTTTTTTCACCCTTCAATATTCCAGGAACCCTCCAATTTAATAGTTATTTAAGAAAATATTTTTGTAGTTTCTTTTAAAACTGTAGCTTTTCATATCTCTTGATGGCGGTCTTGCTCTGAGTTAAGTTTGATTTCTGTGGTGAGCTATTGTATATGTGCTGTGTATGGATGATATCTGACCCTGTAACTTGCCATCAGACTTTCTGAGGCCTTCATAGTTCTTAGAAAATTGTTTCCATCCCAGCTTGCTCCTAAAGGGTCAGCATTACCAAACCTTTCCCCTTGCATCTAATCAATGAAGGTGATTAAACAGAGCAGATTGCTCTGTGACAGGCTCCTTCCAAATTCTGTGCTACTCTTAGAATTTTATCAGCAATCAATCAGTAAAGCACTATTCCCTTTTGCTTAGTCCTCCAGGCAGTTCCTAGCTTATATGATTAGACCTTTATCTAGTCTGCTTTAATTTTTCAATAAAATTTATAATTTTATATGCTGTATTTGGTGTTACAAAATTCAAATATATTTATGTTCCATAACACTTTGATTTTAAATTATATATTTAGATTTTTAATCTCTCTTAGGGAGGCATGTTATTATAGCAGAATTGGTATGTTTAGTTGTAGAACACTTTTCAGTAAACATCCATTACCAGTTTCTTTGAGAAGCAGGAGTATACAAATTATTTGCACCACACAGCACACCATCAGTTTATAGAAGTACCTGTTTCCTGAGAAATTCCACTCTGATTTAGCTGATTTAAAAAGGTCAAAAGAGTGCTCTCTTCTCTTCTCTTCTCTTCTCTTCTCTTCTCTTCTCTTCTCTTCTCTTCTCTTCTCTTCTCTTCTCTTCTCTTCTCTTCTCTTCTCTTCTCTTCTCTTCCCTTCTCTTCCCTTCTCTTCCCTTCTCTTCCCTTCTCTTCCCTTCTCTTCCCTTCTCTTCCCTTCTCTTCCCTTCCCTTCCCTTCCCTTCCCTCTTCTGAGTTTCTCAGGGAAAGTTGCTAGCACACTGTTGTCACTGAAGGGCTTGGTTGTGCTATCATCAACTGCAGTCACTGCATGGAAACACGTGCAAGCTGCTCAGACACCTTTAGTGAGGAATATGAGGGGCAAGAAAGACAGATCCCATTCCAGCTCCATTTATTCTATCAGAGCTTACTCAAAAAAATAAGACTGTCAAACAAATATAGACAATACTTGTCTGTGTATGGGATTTGATGTATCTAAAATGCAAAGCTGTATATTTTTATTGACATTCCTTTTAAAAAGTTTCAACTGTCACAGTGGATCTAGAAAAAGGTAAAAAAAATATGATGGCAAGGAGGGAAGCTTTCTGTAAGGGTTACACAACTCAGTCTGTTTAGTTTATCATGAAGAACACTGAGAAATAACTTCGGTTTTGCCTGTACTTTCTTTGGGAAAAAATGTACAATACTAAAGGTTCTGTAAGGTACCAAAGTCTTTCTTTACCTACTAAAGAGAATTGTAGAAATAGTGAGGGATAGAAAGCTTGAGCCAGTAAAATCTAACAAAATCATCATAATGAAAAGCTTTATGTCTTTGAGTTAGTTTGTTTGTTTGTTTAAGAGATTGATCGCATAAACAAATTCCCTAAAAAGCTGTATTCTTAATTTTAATTCTGTCAAATCAAAAGTGTTGGCTAGTGGGAGAAATGTCTTACAAAACTCAAGTTATCTTGTGCTTCTTGCAAAAATCATGGATAATGTTAAATGAATCATTCTGCACTTTTAGCCTTATGTTCTGTATATGTTAGATGAGAAGATAGTTTGAATCAAATGAATCCTGAAATTAATAATTAAGCAATTTTATTTCCTGAATTCAAAAGGACTATATGAATTGCTTTTGTCTCTTTTTTGAAAATGTGAAACCCTGATAATATTGGCTGAGAATGCTGGGGCAAATATCTTTTTAATTACTTAACTAATGTGTTAACCTTCTGTGTAAAGTTGTCTGACCATCATATCATAAAGGTAATGCTAATAGAATTCCTATTAAGCCTTTGGTTATTTTTGCTCATTTGAGGATTAGCTTTTATTTGCTTTTTTTAGGTGTCCTTAATACTCTTGAATAGCAAATAGAGGCTGTGTTTTTTGACTTTCCAACACGAAGGAAATATTTGCAAGCTCTGCTGAAAAGAATAGTAAAACAGCAGTAAGGAATTTGAATGTTTCATAAAATGAGAAGTAAAACTACAATAGTGAGCCAGGAAATCTCACCTTTTTGTTCTTAAATTTTGAAATTAAAGAGTTTTTTCCAAAGTAATTTAGGAATGGCAGTTGGAAGAAGGCTGGCGTGTCCTGAGAGTGGACAAATAGTTCCTGTATGAGTGACTCAGTACTTCCAAAAGTACACCCAGGTGAAGAATATTATGGTGTGCTTTATAAATGGGATTTCCTCCTCTTGGTTTACTGATGCCTTTTAGCTGTGTTTTCACTGTCAGTCGCACAGCTCATGTGGACATTTCTCTGTTTAAATAAATTGGCTTGTCTCCTATTAGCAGTGTAGCCACAACAGTGACTGTATCTTGCAGTACTTTGTGTAACTGGGGAAGAAAGACAGGCCTGCCACAGGACTTCTGCATAATGAAATTTTCAGTTTGGAACTTTTGGAATTTTTTTTCCTCTCAGACATTTCTAAAAATACTTTCCATTAAAGCATCATTTTGGAGAAGATAACAGGAAACTGAACAAAACTATCTTGAAAATATTGTCAGTCCTGTAATTTTTGCCCTTAATGTGCAATTTTTTTCCGGTCATGGTCTGTTACAAAGTGTTTAGTAAAGCTAAATACAGGGAAAATTAACAAAAGAGGAATATAGACATGTTAGGAAGACTTCTCTGTGAAAGCAGCTTAAAGACATGATAACAAAAGGGCAAATAGCAAATACTAGTTTGGATTTAAGATGTATGAAAAATTGAGTGAGTTAGTCCTTTTGATATCAGCACACCAGAATAGCAAAATGACTCATTATTAAAATAGTTGATCATTAAAACTAATAAGTATTAAAGAATAGAGCATTTCTCATTTACTTCTTCCCTGCTGTGTAGGAGCTTTTCCAGCCACTAAGTGGAAAGGAACTAGAAGAGTCTTGGAAAGCAGCTGGCTTCAGTAGTTATTCTTAGGATTATAACTAGTCCTTCTCCTGCTTTTGCTAATTGCTACCACATGGAGCAGTGAAGCTTTAGCAAAATGTTGACTCAGTATAAGTACCAAAATAGAAAACCAAAATGACTATTGTCACGCTTAGGCATGAAAGTCTTATCAGTTATAGACAAGAAAATAATTACTTTTTAACCTTTATTTAGACTATATTTTAGTTTCTTGTCCCCTCATGCATGTATTTTTTTCCCAGTTACTCTGTCATCAGAATACCTATATTAATAGTGAGGTGTATAACCACTGTTATTTATTGTTGACTTTTAAACTGTCCCTGGATTTTGAAAGTCCATGTTTTCCTCCACAAATAAGCATTTTCTTATGGTATGCTGAGATCAGTTTGTCATAGTTCATTTTCATTAAGCTTGAAAGATCTCCCTTCAGAGAGAAGGTGATAGCAATTTTGTTCTTGACGTGGTGCAGCTAATTGTAGGTCCTGCTGGCCACAGAGTCACTGTGTGCCCTTAGTACCTTGTACTCTGATATCTCTGGTTCAGCCAGTATTTGCAGTTCCTGCCTGGTTTATGCCATTATATGATGGAAGTCTTCTCTACCTAAATTATTTGCCTTTTTGTTTGAAGTCCAGATAGTAGTGTTCAATATGGAAAAGTTTGGGTACGGAAGAAATTCCTATTCTATGACCCATATTTTTAAATTTGAAGTTCTGTCAACCTCTGTTATTCTTGTGCCTTGCTCTGCTAGAAGAATGAGTGGTTGATACTCAGAGATCAGTATAAATGAAGTTCCATCAGCTTAGCCTATCACTACTATATTATTTATAAACTTTGTTGCATATGAGTGCATGGCAAATTCATACAGATTCTCTCCGCAACCTTTCCAAATCCTAATTCAGCAAGGGCATAACTAAGCTAATGATTCCTTTATGTTATCTAAAGTCCTGTACAGTTTGAAGAGGGAAGAGTTGGCTTCTTGTTTCATATTACTGCCTTATCAAAGTGGAGTGTAGGTTTTCGGTGTTGACAATAAAAAGTTAATGTGCAGGTAGATAAATATATACACAATGTGGACATCTAAGTAGGCAGAAATAGTGAAGTTTGATTCTTTTAGTTTCTAGGTAGATACTGAGTAAAAAGTCTCATGATTTAAATGACAGATGAGTTAAATTACTGAATTTTATTAGTGCTGGGATTTTCTCAGTTCTTACATTTCAGAGTTCATTGCATGTTTCTGAAATAAAGCAACAAGTAAGATTTCTGAAACAGCTTAATTTGTTTAAAAAACCAACCATATTAAACAGCAAAATGCTCAAGTTAAAGACAAGAGGATATTCAAGGTAACATATAGGTGCTGATAAGTTTGATACTTAGAAGAGGGTTGCCCCACAAGATTCATAACACTAATTCTTTTCATTAGAGTGTGGGTGTGTCTAAGCCAAATTCAAACACCAACCTACACTAATAATGAGTAACAGCTGATGATGACTTGTGTGTATGTCACAAATGGCCGGCAGTGGCTAACAGGTACTCCTGTTCAACTTCACAAGCCATTTTGCAGTGGATATGGGAATGAGCTCACAAGACCAACCCCTTTCCCCTCTTATACTAGAGGTGCTAGAGGTAAGTGTCGTTTTGGGGAACAAGGGTGGGAGGTCATGAGATGGAAGTGTTGTGGGCTTCTTAAATTTTTCACAAACCTCCATAAAGGCATGTATCTGGGGATGGGCAAAGATTCAGTTGAATTCTTATTTTTTGCCCAAAGAGATTACCCAGTCCTAAATTGACATGCTTTCCTTGAACTGGGAGTCAGAAATCCCTTTTCTCTTCTGTTTTTCTGCTGCAGAAATTCCCAACATTCCCATTATGTGGGCTCCAGAGAGGGGTAAGCAACATCTTCAATCCCACCCAATCATTTCCAAACTAATTCTTTGCTAGTATTTTTTTGCTTTTTAAATCATCATCAGAAACAGTTTTTAGACACATTTTTCCCATTTGTTTGATTTTCTTGTGGATTCTCATACTTTTGTTTTATAGGAAGGTCCCATGGCCTCCCCAAGTGCTAGGGTCAGACTCATTTGCTGTTTCCATTTGTGTGCTATTCTCCTGTGGATTTCCATGGTTCACTCTGATCAAATGATATTACCAAAGGGTGAGCATCTAAACTCTTGAGACTGTTTCACTCATGGTATCCTGAGTTGTTGAAAAAGCACTGCCACCCTGGTGCCCTGTCAGTCATTTGGCAGGCTTATGTTTTGCTCTTGCCAACAGTTGCATCTGATTGTTGGTGGGCTTTCGTCTTTTTCTGCCTTGTCTGGGGACTGCCTGGCATTCACTACTGTCTTGTATTCTCTCTACCTGCTGGCTATGTGGCATTGTCCTCCTGAAATCTTGGCCCTTTGCCTGACTGTCTGGCATTGCCTCTTGACCAGCTAATTGCTTGACAGTGACTGCCTACTGCCCTGTCCATCTGCTGGCCGGCATGTGTCGCCTCCTCGCTGTCCTCTCAGTCTGATTGCACATGGGCACTGGCCTCCTGCTGCCCAGTCTCCTGCTCCAAGTGCCTGGCATTGCCTTCCTGCTGAGTGCATCTGCTGACTTTGTGGGATTGCTCTTCTGCTGCTTGGCATACCTGCTGAACGTTTGGTACTGCTTTAGCAATTTGCTGAATGTTTGGCATTTTCCTCATGCCTTTTCACCTGATCTTTGAATAAAGTGTCTCCTTGCTGCTCTTTGAATCTGCTTACTCACTGATACTTGCTCTTTTGCCATCCTGTCCACTTGCTTTTATGCCTGGCATTTCTATCATATTGTCCTACCCATCTGCCTAGATTTTATTTCTAAATATGCACCAGCCTGAAAAGATTAAGAAGAATTTTAAGGAATGGGGAAAAACTATTGTCTGGCTCCTTCATGGTCTGATTCAGTTTAACATATCAACTAAAAACTGATCTCAGTACCAGCATTAAACTTTTTCGTAGAACTACTCAAACCCCTTTCCAATCTTATGAAGAAAGAAGCCAAGCCCAAACCAAATTGAATTATATTTAGTCTTTGCTTCCATCACTTTATTCAATAGGTATATTACTAAGTTATACTGTATTAAGTATTAAATTTGATAGTAATTAAGTGCTGTAACCCTAATATTGCCTAAGGTATCTCAGAATCCACAGAAGGTAGGTAATTACAGGAGGGAAAAATAATCTGTTGCTTAGGCTCAGAAGCATTAAGATTTGAATATAATCATTAATCACAGTGGATCAAAGAAGCTAAATAAGAAATTCTGCTGGTCTCTTTAGTTAAACAGAGGTTTGCAGCTAATCTAAATAAACCATTGGATCAGTACAGTATTATCAAACTAAAATGTGTCCTAATTGCTGCTTCCTACCCTTTCTGTACTGTGAGAAGGGTCAATTGCCAGTTTACCTTTTGTCACTCTCTCAGAGATTAAGAACAAGGACTTGACTACATCTGTAAGGTCCATAGTAAGGAATAAATCATTGCCACATCTTAGAGTAAAAGCAGGATTTCCTGCTCTTCTTTATATTCAACTCATTTGACCTCTTTTCCTAGCTCTGCCATAGTTTTTCGCTTATTTTGAGTGTTTGTGAGTTTGTGTTTTTGAATCCAGTAACAACTAGGAGCTGGAGAAGATATTCTGTCATAATGAATCCTGTCATCATTTCATAGAGAAATCTTGCCATATTTAAATAAATTGTATGCAATGTTCTTTTAACCTTAGCTTTTAGTCTCTTCAGATATATTACTACTGCTCTTGCTATCTTCAAAGGTGCCTTAAATATGTGAAATTATGTCTAAGCATAGAGGCAAGGCAGCATCCCTTGAGTCAGTAGCAGCTTTCACCAGTGTGGGATCAGCTGTGGAGTCAGAGAAAGACACTGTGAGAGAGCACCTTGTTCCCATGCCCCCAACACCAGCTTTCTGCTCTGGAGGGTGCCTTCCAGGGCAGTTGACAATGTTCAGAGGAAGAGCCCTTCTCCCAGTTTTCACATTAATGCCTAGAAACCAGTTAACTTGTGTTTTGCTCCAAGGAACTGGAGGATGCGAATGTCCACCTACATTTTAGTCCCTTACCATCTCCTAGGCTCTCCTGTTCTCTCTCTTCTCAGCCTTTCCAACCCTTGCTTTTCCAAGCATATTTTTTTCACAACTTGATGAACTCTTAAAGATGGTAGGCTGTCAGTCTCTCACTTCCCACTGGCTTCATGTTGTTGAAGGGTGTGGTGACAAGAACAGGTCTCAGTGGCAAATCTCTTTCTCCAAGCTTTAACTCCCAGTGTTACTTTGATGCTTCCCTAGGCTGATTTTTGAGAAGCATAGCAGGGGCTGGAAGGGAGGAGGAATATTCACTCTAGCACTGTGGGGCTGAAGGATACTGCTAGAACTCTTATCCCAAAAAACAAAGTAATTCATTCATGTATCGTTTTAGTTATTTTTAATATAGGATTTTTTACGTTAATATTGCCTCAAATATGTGGGGATTTTTTTCAAATAATATTCAAGTTACCTAAACTTTAAATGCAGAAAAGCAGCAGAAACTGGAGGAAAAGAAAGCTGAACTTTTTCTTGAATGTATGGAATATTATTGGCTGAAAATTATACCTATGACAGAACTGATGCCGTGCTGTCTTAGGCAGCTTCACTGTAACATCCTAAAGTTAAATCAGTTTTCTACCTGAAGTGGTCAAGTTATGGTACAAATATTCAAATTAGTCCTAAAAGAATCTATGGTAAGTTTTTAGGTTTTGTAAATGAGGTTTTATAAATTTAGGTCTTATAAATGAGTCAACATTTGGTTAAAGAAAAATTTGCACACAAAGCCATGGGAGTAACATTTTCTCTATTAAATCCCTGCAACAGTGATATACAACATTATTCTTTTTTTTTTTCCCACAGGGGTTTTGGGAAAATGTTTTTAGTCTTTAGTCCTTGGGTTTTTTTGGTTTTTTTTGGCAGAGGGGTAGGGTAGTTGAAGGTATTCTTTAGCCTGTCCTGTGCTGATTTTCTACCAAAATTAGGTTTGAAGCTGTCATCAACAGTACAGATCTTTCCAGCTCATAGAGTTTCCTTTTCCAGAATAACTAAATTTCCTGTTATCAGCCCTATTTTATCTGTTTTATTCCTCTTTTTAGACTCTTTTCCTTCCTTATTGTCTCTGATAAAAAAATCCTGTTACAGTTCTCATAGTCATTTCCTGAACTAAAATATTTGTCAGGAGAGAATGTTTGTTGTATATTCTCCTTAATTCAATGCAGTTTTTATTTCCATTTATTTTTACAGTTCACTTTCTTTATTCTTCTCTGTTTTCTAAAGGTATCCTTTCTGATGATAGCAGCATTGCAGTCTCTAAGCAACTAATTTCTTCAGTTGTTTCTGGAAAGAAAACAAATTCCTTACTAATACAGGTCTTCTGCACTCAGAAAGAAAGAGAGATATATGATTATTTTTTGACCTTGAGATTTCCAGAAGGTGTTTCACTCCCTTGATCCATTTAATCACTGCTTTCACTTTCAGTTGAAGTTTTACACTCTGAAAAATAATGTGTCTGACAGTGACTCATATCAACTTGGAATTCAGGTTTTATTATGTCTGTATGTTGCTTCTGGATTCAGACTGAAAAATTTATTTGGTTAATTTTAAACAAGAATGCTTTGAATAATACATATTGTGCTAAATAACGTACATGCCTTTTAGTTCATGCTTGTCATCATTGACAAAGGCTTTTGTTGTTACAATTCACGTAACAATTTGCTGAATGAGTATTGATACAGAGTAAGTTCCAGTGTCTCTGCTGTCTCCTCTTAACTTAGTGGCCAATAGCTTTTGTTGGAAAAATGAGGAGTTGATGTTGCATTTAGAGCTAAAAATTTGACAGCAAATCAATCCCTTGCTTCCCAGCTGTTCCCTAGAGATCAAGAGGGTGTGGGTGCAGTCAGCTTGCTCTGACTGCAGCAAATTTGACACTTTTAGTCTGGTCACATTCAGTAGGAACTTTTAGTGCAGTTCATGAAAGCAACATGTTATATGTTCTTGTTAGATTTACTCTAATAAATACACTAATAAGTACAGTCTAATAGATATGTAAAATGTGAGCATATAGTGCTATGTTCAAGTCTTCACAGGTAATGTCCAAAGCAGACAGAGGCACAAATCTTACAGATGCATCCCAGCTTTGGCGAGGAAGAGAGGAGCAAGCCTCTTGACTTGTCTGCAGAATGGGATCATATTCTCATCCTCTACCAAAGGGGATTTTAAATGGAAAATTTATACTTTAGGGAGAAGTGGAGATGATGTATTCAAATATCCTGTTGCTGCCTTCATAAATGGTTGAGGGGGCAGCTGTTTGTACATACAGGTGGGGTTTTGCACCCCTAGCAGCGGGCGGGCCATCATGCCCTCATTAATCCCTTCCCCACACATCTCACAGCATCTCTCTTGGCTTTAGGCCTTATTCCTACAGATGGGTGTGCAAACTAATGAATCAATGACTGCTTCAGAATTGTTCCTCCCGTACACTTTGCTGCTGTTTTGCCAAGACAGGTTTTAGATTCAGCCTGGAGAAGAGAAGGCTCCAGGGAGGCCCTATTGTATTCTTTAAGGACTTTGAGAGTGACTATAAAAAGGATGGGACCAAGCTTTTTAGCAGGGCCTGATGTGATAGGACAAGGAGGAATGATTTTAAAATGAAGGAGGTTTAATTTAGATATTAGGAAGACATTCTTTCCTGTGAAGGTGGTGAGACACTAGCCCAGGTTGCACAGAGGAGCTATGCGTGCCCCATTCCTGGAAGTGTTCAAGGTCAGGTACAATGCAGCTCTGAACAGCTTGATCAGTTGAAGATATCCTTGCTTTTTTGCAGGGGAGGTTGGACTTAAATGGCCTTTAAAAAGTCCCTCCTAACTCAGACTATTCTATGACTTGCTGGAGCTTTTTTCACTTCATTTGGGAGTTTAATCAAGTCAGATTTATGTAATTGTTTGGAAATTTTATCTGAGACTGCACCTAAACTTTTGTTTGATTTGGGCTTTACTGCTCTCATGGGACATCATAGCAACAGTAATCAATCTTTTTCACCTTCATTGTTTGCTCTCAAAAATATTTGTATACCTTTATTAGGTTCTTTTCTTGCAAACGTTTTGCAGATTGGGTGAGTAGTAAATAAGCTTTGTTTTGTGTAGTGTTGCAATTGCATACATCACTCATTCATCATTACATTCAAGTGGCAGATTTTCTGCTTTCAAAGCTGAATGAACCTATACATTGCAGCTTTAATTTTGACTGAATTTTTGCCCTACAACTCCCTTTCTAAGAATGAAAAATTTTTGGGTTATTGTCACTATAAGCTGACCAGTTCTTCCTTTGAAACCCAAATAATGTTCAGGTATCCAGTAGTATACATGAATAGTAATCCATCAAGAGCAAGGTTTAACTCCATGGTGTCTTTCAAACTCTTTTACAATTCATCCATATTTTACTGATTTCTGCTGGTCAGCACTGGGCATTCCTGGAAAAAGAGCAGAGAAGGGCACAAAATTCTTTTAGATGTGTTTGTCTCCTAGGGATTTTATTTCCTCCAGAATCTTAATGAGAAGCTGCTGTTAAATTCTCATCATTCTTTGCAGGAAAGAGAGAGCAGAATTTTCTTTTGACTTTAAGGTTAACAAAGATGGATTTTCCAGTCCAGCTCGAACTGTGGGATTTTCTCAGTAACTTTTACACTGTTAAGGCAGTCTAATATTTTCCCCAAAAAATACTTCGTGTCTTTTTTTATTTTCATTGTTATCTTTTCTTTTAAAAAAGATGATTATTCAAGATGTGATTTGTTTCATCAGATACAAAGTGTCGGGCAGCTAATCTAGGGTGCATTTCTGTGTTATTCTGGATTATACATCACACATATAATTAAGTCTGCCTAGAGGTATGACGTTTGTAGTTGCTGTACACTTAGTGTGAGCACATTTGCTGGGGTAGTGAGATGCTTAGCATTCAATGCAAGAGTCCTGTATATATTTTACACAGGGCAAGAACTAACTTGTTCCCTGTGCCTATCCAAGAATCTCTTTTGTCTTTTCATTTTTTAAAAGCTACTGCCTTTTCTCAGTGATCCACTCACACACTGCTAGTGTAAAATCAGTTTGCTGGAAAAGTTTGGACACAGAGGGAATTTTATTAAAAAGCAAAATATTTTTCTGCACAAAAAATATTTCATATAGTCTGCTGCTTCAAGCGCAGCAGAAGTGTATGTGAGGGGAGGTGCTTATACACCTGTGCTGCTGTATCTGAATTAAGGAAAAAGTGTGGATGTTATAGGAGCCCTGAGGGTCTCAAAACTGTGTGGCTGGGAAGTAAACTGGCAGAATTTGTCTGTACAATGCAAAGTTGTAATAATGTGAAAGCATTGCTCTGTCACAGCTGAGTGGTGTCAATAAATAATTCTACTAGTTTTACCTAGTGCATGAAAGACATTTTAACATCTAAAACTGAAACAAACTGGTATTTTGGCAGTGTGTATAGTAAACATCTTAGGAACAGTGTAATAGAGAGAATATATTCTATACTGGACTTTATATATATATATTCTTGGCTTTTACTATAAAATACTGTAAGCCATTAATTAAACAGTAAAACAAAATTCCAGAGGAGAAGGTAAACTTGATATATTTAATATTACTCAGTATAGATTATGAATTCTGTTGTCTTCCACTTCAGTGCTCTGTGCTAAAGGTAGTCTCAACAAAATGCTTTTCAACTTCTTTTGAAAAACCTTTTCATTCAATTGTTTCCATGAGAATCTTGGAGGTAAAAAATGTGATTTATGCCAGAAGTTAAAATAGTCCTATATAGGAAATCATTTGATGGAATGCACAGTAGGTCACTTTGGCTTTAAAAATTTATTCACCTGTTCAATTCTAATGAAAGCATCATTGGCATGTGCCAAAACTGACAACTGTTCAGACTCTGAACACATGAATTGTATCACTGGATGTCACAAAATAATAATTTCTATTAATTTATGGATTATGGGAAAAGTACTTTAAAGTTACTGTTATTAGAGATGCTTTATCATTTACTTGGGGAGTAAAGATGCTGTGTAAGAGAATCTTAAGAGAAAGTATTTTTTGCAGTTCTTGTGCTGCTATGGTGTATTCTTGAAAAATAATCACTTATTAGTCCGTCCTTTGTAGTGCAGAAGGTGTATTTTGGGAAGGGTTGTTTTTTATGAAATCTTCAACATTGATGATTTGAGATCTGAAGCTGTTTGGAGGAGCTACTTAACCTGTGGAAGAATTTGACTGAAGTTTCTGAAGTGCAAATATTTCATGTGCCCTATTTGTTCTTGGCAAAAGGTAGCAAATGTTAGGAAACATCAGACAAGATCTTCAAAAGAAAAATGCTTCACATTTCAATTTCAGTAACCAGTGTGGTAGAGGTAAAGCATTGCAAATTTATAGATTTATAAAAGTGAAATTGCAAGTAAAAACTTTTGGTTCTTTCACTGCTCCAGACACTGCACAAGCTCTTAAGAGAAAGCAGTGTGTATTTCTGCCTTTGTGGCCTCATTCTTCATGTGTCCCTATGAGGGTCTCTAAGAAATAGTGCCTTCTCTTTTCCCATGATATTAATAACTGTGTGAAGCCAAGGTTACAGTTTTCTTTCTCTTATCTAGTTCTAGAATTCATTGCTTACTGTACTTCCCTGAACCATAAATACACCCACTCTCCCTGTGTAGAAGAATCTATGTTTGGCACTAGTTTTGAATTGAAGCTGCCTGTAGCCTGACTCCACTTTGGTATAGAGGTATAGTCTGGAAGATAATACACATAACCAGAAACACTGTCTAGGGTATATTTTTATGAGACAGTGCTCCCTAGTTGTTATTCCATTAGTTAAAGCTTGTTACGTTGTCACTTCAGTCATGTAGAATTCTTACTGGCGTAGTGTAGATACCCATGCTTATTTCTCTTATTTATGCTACATGAGTCTGTTCTTGAGAGAACAAAATTTTTCACTTCTCGTGTTTTCTTCCTTTTCTTCAAATTTTAGAGAATTATTTAAAGGTTGGGCTGGATTTCTTATTTTATATTAATACAAATACAAAAGTTTGAAATAACAGGGGGAAACTTAAAATAATAGTAATTATTAACAGATAACATTTTAACAGAGTTTTTGTAATAGCTGAATAGTTTTATTGTCTTTACCAGGAAGTCTTCAGCTATACTGCTTTTGCTGAACAGAAAGGGATTTGTTCTTGCACAAAGTGGAGTTGCAGTGGGAAGCACAGCAGTTTGCACATAGAAAGAGGGCTGAAAGAGGAAGCAGACACCTGACCCTTCTTTGTACAAAGTGCAGGGGCTTGTTTCCAGCTCTGGTTTTACCAGACTTCTCCTGAACTCCCCACAACTGCAAATACTCTGCCTTTTGACACTGGCTTAACACACCCCTTCAGACAGCTGTAATGTACTGCATCTGGTGGGCTGTGTCCAGCTCTGTACAGCCTAAATGCATCCGTTACAGACCAGAAAAGCATTTAGTGTCTTGTTTGTTTAGCAGCTACTAAAAATGATTGTTCTAGTGGGTTTATGATGATGTATGGGGGTAGGCAGTGTCTTAAAATTATGATCATTTTTTATGGAGTAAACATTTCATACACATTTAAGATCTTCAAACTTTGTTTAGTGACCAGGAATAAATAAGTATTATCACCATAATATGTATTAGAAGTGATATTTAGAAAATTTACATGGTTGGATGCCCAGAAACATCAATTTCATTAACACTTCAATTACACAAATGAGGCAAGCAAATCAATGATCTATGAAGTTTATATAAATCTTATGCAGTCAGGTTTAGCTAAAAATTTAGATACAGATTTGCAGAAGTGGAAGAATAGTTTACAAATTCCACAGTGTTGTTTTATCTAGTATATTAATTTAAATTTTCAGCTCCTCTATAGTGTATAAAATGTGAAGCATCTTTCCCCAAATGTTTTGCAAGCTGTAAGTAAAAAACTGTGTGTTATTAAATAAATATTTTAATGAGCTTGATTTCAGTTGAAGAAAACAAGGAAAGCTACCATGAACGCTAAGGTTTTTATTATCTAATACACAATTTATTTTATTATGATAATAATAATAAAAATAATTTATTTATTTAAAAAGTAATTACCATTGGGGTTCAGCTATTGGGAATTAAATATATTCATGGCTTGGTAATGTGTAAGTCATTGAGTGTTGTCACAGGTACCTCTATTTGCTACATGCTGTTTATGGTCGTCTATGCAGTGGCAATGTTCTGAGAGCCTTGTTCTCTGATACCAGTGTGTAAAGAAGGCAGAGGCTGAATTAGCCTCTGGCACTTGGGTCTCATGCCATAGGCATTGGGCTGCAGCAAATGGCATGATGGGTCCCAGTGGAAGGAGTGAGGGAACTCAGATGAGACAATTTGCAGGCAGAGGGAATCATGGATGTGGGGATAAATAGAGAAAACAGAGTCTGTGTTTAATCTAACAGTAGTTACTGCTGTGACACTTTTGTTCCTGGCACTGATAAATTTTGTAGGGTCATTCTGTGATGTTTGGGTGGCAGCAGAATCACTGCAGATGTGCTGAGAGTGTAAGCAGCATTCTGGTGCTCCAGAGTTATTGTCAGTGGAAATGTGTTATTGGTGTGTGCAGATACACCAGTTTATAGAGTTCAGTTTTAGTTGGCTACACTAATCAGAGTTCCATTCACCTTTGGCTGTTTGTAGATATAAGTTTTTGAGAAGAGAAGTGTCCTGGTTTAGGGCAAATTCAGGAAAAAACCTCCAGATGGAGTCCCTCTAGAAAGCGAATCCGAACCGCCCCTCCCCCCAGCTGGTTCGGGACAGAAAAAATTTCCTTGGAGGAAAGTGGAAAAAAGTTGTTTATTTAACAGTCAAAGCACTCCCCAGCACCACAAATGAA
>VZTB01014361.1:362496-373287 GCA_013397245.1 Thryothorus ludovicianus
CAGCACAGGCCGTGTGTGAAGGAAAGCTGAAAACTCTGATCTTTATGTTTAGAAAACAACCACCTCAGACATTCCACCGCATCTCCTTCACTCTCAGATCCAGTTTTTAAAGGTACAACACTTATTTCTGAGCTAAACAGACGAATGGGGATACAATTTTAGCATCAACCCAGGATAAGAAGGAAAAAGAAAATGGAATCAGGTCAGTTAGTGGAGAAGTATGCTTCAGGCTTACCATTGGTAAGAGGGAAAGGCACTAGGGTAAGCCACTCTAATAGGATTAGAGTTTGTTTTGTTTTCTTTTGTGTAAATAAAATTCTACAAAAGTCTGAGAGTGCTCTTAGTATATGTCTATGTGTACCTGACATAGGTAGCTGTGTTTAACATCAAAAATTCTCAACGAAGACATCAAAATGGAGACCCACCAATCTCAGTATGAGTTTCTTACTGTACAGTAAAATTGGCAGAAGCTGGATGGACACTTCACGAGGAGGAACAAACGTATGCATCGGGGTCAGCACTGGCCCCATGTCTGCCTAGTCATCCTGTGAGCCCAAACACAACAACTGCTGCTTACTTTAGCCTTATATTTTTATAAACCTACTTGATTTTTGTTGTTTTGCAGCAATAGCATATGTGATCAGTTTCATCCATTTGTCAAGGTAACTGAGCCAAATTAGCCAAAGAAATTTGATTTTGGAAAACATCAAAGACCATAAATCCTGTCATGCCTTACATTCATAAATAACCCCAATTAATATCGCCATACAGGTTACTGGTGACAAAGAATAGGAAGGACAGGAAAGACAGCATAAGGGTGAAAGTGAGATAAATTCAAAATCCTTGTCCAAAAAACTTTCCAGTGTATTGAAAGAAACCAACTGCTGAAACCTGTATTTCTTATTGTTCATGGAGAAGGAATAGATAAGTGATTTTTTGGTGAGAAGCGCTGATCAGTCTAGCTCTATGTAAGCTCTATTTTCTCCCTGTAAAATAAGATTAGGGAAGTAGACAATAAGCTGAAATAGCTGATTTGTGAATAAAAATTACTGGCACATGTTGTCTCCAGCAGAGGTATTCTGAATAGCTTTGAAGAAGGCATCTCATCTCCAGGCTGAGACATGCAATTTTTATTCCTAAAGTACGCACTCCTTACACAACTGGTTGACAGACGTGACTGACCTTTTTGTTACATATTTGACCAACCTATCTTTCTAGTTTTTTTCTGCTCTTCTGTGGTCTGTGAGCTCTGTTGCAGAGGTTATATAGGTATTTCTTTGGTCAAGCCCTTCCAAGATTTCAGCTTTCAGTGGAAAGCTCAAATAGGTTATTAAATCTTATCAATGCTAATGCTGTAGTCTGTTAAACATAAATTACCTGCAAATTTGTCCATTAATTTTGCATCTATAGCTCTATTATATACTATGCAGAGTCATAGATTTTAACTTGTTCAACAGAAATAATATTTTCCACAGAGACAATCTCTGTCATCTTAATTTAATTGAATTTATTATGATTTCTGAGTCTCCAATTTGCATTTTAGTTGAAGAAGTTAAACTATATTACTGCTCAAAAGCAGCTGAAGAGTATATGAAATGTCTCAGACCATTACTTACTATTGAGGTCAAACTTTGCTATGCTTGGAACCCGAAAGACAAAGATAAGGAGTTTCTCAACATTTCCAGAAGAGTAGTCCTAGGTATTTTTAATTAAATCAATCTACATTAGGTATATCCTCCAAAAACTGCCTAGGAGGGTTTCCACAGGTTAGAAACTGAACTAACAATTTATGTGGAGGCAAAGAAAGGCAGTGAAGCAGCAGAGAACTCTGTGAAACCAATTGGCAGTGAGCCATCTGTTAAGCAACCGCAACTACGTCAAAGATATCTAAAAATATACCAGTTGGTTTGGGAACATAATGCCCTAACTCCAATAAAAAGGCACTTTGTAAACAATCAAAAATGTGCTTTAAAATCAATTGCATTTGTTCATATAGCAATGAAATGTAAGAAGTACTGCTCTCATAGATGTTGTTAGTAAATCCTAAATAATTAAATTGTTTGCACCTCTTCTCCTCTTTGGAGTAGAAACTAGCATTTTATTTCAATTCCATTGTCTCTCTCCATGGCTCCCCCATGTCCTGACATTTCTGTCATGTCTTGTCTTCCCTTTTTGCTTCTCCTGAGTTTCTCTCTCATCTATTTTCTTGTCCAAGCTGCCTTGGGCAGTCTTTCTTTGTAGAACCATAAAATGGTTTGGTCTTGAAGGGAACTTAAAAATCCTCAGGTTCCAACCTCCTCTCTGTTTTCCATCCCACTCACTTCATTCACTTGCCTTCACACTAATGTCGTTTCTCTGCTTCTGAGAACCCTAGTTGGATTTCTGGCAGTTCTGCCTTTCCTCTTCAGCTTCCTTCTTCCACATTGCCTTCTATCTAAACTACAAACCTTGCCTTTCTCTGCAACCTCCAAGCTGGACTTTCTGCTTTTCTGTCTTTCTCCTGAACTCCGGCTTTTACTTTCAAGTACTTTTGTTTCTGTGGAGCCACTCTCTTCCACCTCCCTCTTATATGCACCTGTCTTCTTTGCACTACCAGCTTATCTGTCAGAAACTGGGGACAATTTTTGGAGTCATTTTAGTGTTTTTATGCAGTTTTGCTCCAGTATTTTCCACCTACCTGAGTCATCAGCCTCAGGTTTGAGAATAAATGTAAGGCTTCAGTCCTGATTAAGTCATCAGTGTGACAGTTCTGAATGAAATATCATCAGTTTTTTCTGCATCTGCCCAGCAGTGTCATCACTGCTGTTGTAAGAGAGCTGAGGGCAACGGCCTTGATTTGTGATTCATTCTGTGCCAACACTTTGGCCCCCTGCAGCGGGCAACAGCTGGCTGATGGTGAGACTACCAACAAAAAAATTGCCCATGAAACAAGATTGAACAGTCTTAATTCAGCCTTGCTGGAGTACTGGTAAAATGTTAAGATGCTGAGTCACTAATTCCCTAATAATAATTTCCTTCCCTATGAAGGCAGGTTTTGGTACCCAACAGTTAACTCCTGAACTGGACACAGGTGAAAATCTAAATATGACCTCTCTCTTCCACACTTCCTTCAAACAAAAAATACTGAAAGAAGGATGAGAAAACCTGGTCACCAGCACTTTGGTACATTCTTAGGTGAAACAAAGAGTTGTTACAGAGTGCATCATTGCTGGTTTCATTCATATATGTATAGCTAATTTAGAGTGTACTTCCCAGTGTGATGGTGATTTCAGTTCCTGTTCAGGGCACATATTAAGTCATGTTATTTGAGGACATCCCAGAAGTGGACTATACAGTGGCTAATTTCAAGAACAGATGTCACTGTAACAGTGGTTTACTTAGCAGTAGCTTTTTTTGGTTACATCCCTCCAGTCAGGCTGCAAACATGAAAATAGGAAACGTTTCCCTGTGTAGAGGTCCATCTGCAGTAATAAATATAAGCATATATATTTTGAAACAACTATTTTTAGAAACTTGTTGAGGATCATACTGCTGCTTGGACTTTATGCCCTTTCAGATTTTGTTGCTTAGTCGATACATTTTTAATAATCACATTGCCTGCTAGCAGTGACATTTTGTGAAGGTCATTTTTCTTGTGAAGTTGGAGAATGGACTTGCATTTCATTGAAGGACTCCCTGAGCTGCAGGATCATTGTTTATGGACTGTCTTGCATCTTGTACTAGCTTTGAAGCCTGCTTAGAATTTCAGCTAATGATATCTTCAAAGTGTCACTGTGCTCAAGGCCAGAAAATAAATCTCAAAATGCACTTTATACTTAAAAACAATTTTTAATAGCTTTGAAGCATGGTATTAACTGAAGTGAAAAGGTGTAGATACAGACTTGGTATGTATGCACACACACAGAATTCCGTGTTTCACTAACCTTTTCATGGTCACCAAAGTGTCTCTTCATCACTGCAATGCCTTATCTTCTGTATTATACAAATCATTGAGTCTATGAATATCTTAAGAATTTTTAATGTGATTGATAATTTCATACCTCAGCAGGTATCTTAAGGTAATCTCTCTCCATGGAGGAGTTTAATTTTTGTCTACATCGTTCCAAGCTCATTTCCTTTTTTCCCTGTGTAAAAAGCAGTCACTGGGTTGTATTTTTATGCATTTTCTGTTTCTGCATAGAGAACAGCAGATCCAAAAAACCAACATGCTGTGCTTGAAATACAAGAGACTGAGGTGTCAGCTACTAAATTAAAATTGCTTGGTTTTTTATAGCTTCCCATAACTGAGCACATAGCAAGCTTGCTTATTATTAAAGTACTCAAATGTTTACATAGTAGCAACATTGATGTCTTCTAATACTGATATTAATTTCTAATTAATTAATATTCTGGTATTCCTTTAAAAAATATCAAAAGCAAGTGACCATGTTTGAGAATATGGCCATTTGAATATCTATACTCTTGATGGATTTTTTTTTTTTTCTGTTTTATTTATTGCTTCATGTAAGCACCCTTACATGTAAGCGTCCTTCTTTTAGGGACGCTGTTGGATTAATTCTGTCATTTTCCTTCTCTAGGACTTTAGTTTTCTATTCGTAAACTAAAAGCTTACAAAAGTACAAGTATGTGATTTATAATTGAATCTTTCCCACAAAATAATTTGCCTGGTTTTTTTTTCTGTATCAAACTGCAAAGAAAATTCATCTTATTCAGGGTGTCCTTATATTTAAGATGTTCTTTTCTATTTCTGTTTTGATAGTTTTACCATTAAAGCATTGTAGTTTGGCTTTATGTTATACCTTGGTTTTCATTGTTTTATGACCATTGCTACCAATTTTGTTGTGCTGAATAAGTTAGAATCTTGTTCCAGAGCATGAAGCAATGTGACCTGAACAGCAGCAACTGTGGGGGAAATGAAGAGATAGGGCTGTAATTTGTCTTTAAGATGCCATATCGTAAAGTTAGATGCTGGGAGACTGGACAGATTGTGCGTTTGAGAAAACTTGTGTTAAGAAATAAGGACAGAAGGTTGTGCATGATTTTCCATCTGATTCCCTGTTTGGGAAAAGGACTAAAAAGACAAGAATTTTCAGAATGCTTCCAGACTTGTCAATGCCCACTGCCTATGGACTGCTTATGAATAAAAGCCACCAGCCTGTTTGGAACTGCTGTTTTGCTGACATGATCAAAAGGGAAGGCCTCAGCCTCTGGCCATTATCATTACCATTTTACTACTTTCCTGCCTGCCTGCTACATGGGCTTCCCTTTGCAAATTTTTCTTTCTATCTTCTGTGCAGACTGATTCATCCTTCTCATGCCTGAGAAAATCTCAACAGGAAAATGCACAAGATTGATGAGGAAGAGAAGGCAGTTACATTGGGTCTTGTCTTTGCTTATTCTCAAACACTTTTTCCTTTCTATTTGAGGCAGTTGTTATTTCTGGGGTGTTGGTTAACACTTTTTATATTTATAGGGTCCTAACTTTTATAACTTTCTATAGGAATCTTCACAGTGCTGCTAACAATCCTTCATCCCAACTCCTTGTCCTTCCCTATATAACACAGCCAAGAGAAAATTCTATAGCATATTTCAGTTGAGAATTTAGCAACAACATTTCTTGGCAGAAAATAAATGAGGAGCTATGCCTACCCAATTTTTAGCTGGTTTCATTTTTTTTTTCTTATCCTTACACTTGTTCACTCAGTTTGCTATTTGATCTTTGATTGCAGGCCACTAAAGAAGTAATAGAGCGAGAAGCCCCGGGGATGGCCCTGGCAATGCTGATGGGATCACTTAATGTTACACCTCTGGGCATGCTCTCTAGGTAAGACTACTTCCATCAAAACACGAGGTGAACTCTTCCCACAGAATTGCATATTGTTATCCAATGGCTGTGTGCAAATCATTGAAGACTGCCATTGTTATCAAGGCTAGAATCTTAACTTCAGAGAAAAGGCCAAATTCATGTAATGGTAATTGCATTGTCTCATTAAATTCCCTTTGTCTCTATTAGAGGCTGTATCCTCCTGTATTTTCTGTGCCATGTTATTTGTGATTTTGATGCACACTCTTAAATAGCTGTCTTTCCATTCTAGAAATGTGGCGTTTTGGTGATGAGTGAAGAATTTGTCTGTATGTTGTTCATCAAGTATTTAAATGGTTTGTTCAGCAAAAATCTTTGATAAAGACAAATGTTTTGTACTGTCCTACATGTGGAGGAATGTCCTTAGTTTATCTCTCAAATACCTGGAATGCATGCACAATCTCTGTGGTTTTCTTGAATGCACACAGTAGTTTGGCCAGCCATGCAGTTCTTAAGCACTTTTACTTACTTTTGCATGCTCTCTTGAGATTTTTTGGCAGCTCTATTTCTCTCTTGAGCCGCTAGATCTGATTATTGGCAGCTGAAATTTGAGTTTCATGCTGCTGGTTTAGACCTTTTTTGATTATTGGTTGGTTGTACTGGACATTTAGCTTATAATGCTCAAAAAATATTTAAAGCAGAATAGAAGAGCCAAGAAGACAACTACTAAAGGAGCTGTCTGCCAAACACAATTCCACCTCATTTTTATTCCTCTGTGGACAGTTCTTATTTCCTTTGTTTTAAATCTGCCATAAATGTAACCCACTTATGGGATTTGCTGGATTGAGTTTGTTCTCTGTAAGCTTGACTACTGCAACAGGAGTAAATGAACACACTTCTTTAATTCAGGCTTGTCTCTGTGCTGCAGTAGAGATTCCTCAGCTACCTGGAATTCTTTCTAAACTGAGGGTAAATAGTGTGAAAGAAGGCAATATGAAGAAGAGAGACTAGGAGTCAGGCAATATTCAAACTGCCAGCTGAAAACAACACTTCAGGCTGGCTTGAGTATGATATCAAAAGTTAATTTAGTGGCACAAAGACGATCTCTGTGCTATTTACTTGTGAGCATTGTGACAGCTGTTGTGGAAATACTTGTTACCCTGCTAAAAAAATGCTATGCAACCAATAAATGACATTAATCACTAAGAAATTTTTATATAAGAAGAAATCCAGGGAACTTGGCTACCCAACAAGCCATGTCCTTTGGCTCAAAATTTTTAATAATGCCATAACTGGAAATTATGTTTTCTGTTCTGTCTTCACTTACAGCTCATGTTTTTATTCAATAAAGAGAATATTACAGTTTCTCTAAACTGTAACCTCCATTTCTTCATGGTTTAGTTTTGTCCTTTTACATTTTTCTTATCTTTATGTCCCAGCCCTGAGTTTTTCACCTTAGCTTTTGTAAACAATGAAAGCACTCTTTCCAACCTCAAGACAAAATTCTGTAATTTATTTTTTTTTGTAATATTTAGCTAAAATGTTGAAAAGTCAAACTCTAGACAACAGAAAGCATTCAGCACTTGAGTGTTCAGCCTTACATTAACACCAAAGGAATTTTGAAAAGACAAAATAAAACCAAACATAAAACTTCCATCTTTGATAGCTTTTCTTGAGGGAGGGGGAAAGCTATTAGGGAGCATTATATATGAACTGCATAAGTACAATTTTCACTTGAGAGTTATGTCCTTCTCTACTTTTCTTATGTTTAATCTTTAAACAAAAAGGACATATTTGAATTAATGCAACAAGTACAACTTGGTATTTTTACCTGGCCAGGGACATGGTCAATTACACTGCAAAGGAGCCACATGTACAAATAGAGACTATATCAAATAATGTGTTGGATGCAAGTAAACAGTAGAATTAAGGGAGCTACATAGATCTCAATAAAGATGGAAATCTAGCCAGTGTTTATACTATCAAATTAATGTTAGACCCTGTCAATCTTGTTTTATGCTTTTCAAGCTCACCTTCTCTCAAGTACTTTTTTGAGTACACAATCAGCAAATATATTAGAAGTTAAGTTTACAAAATCTGATAAATCATAGAATTTATGTTAAAAACTTTCCTTTTGTTTTGATAGTAGAGATAGTTACATGCAAGAATTTCAGTCTGTGTTTCTTTCATTTCAGGCCTGTGTGTGGAATCAGAGGGAAAACTCTCATAATTAATCTTCCAGGTAGCAAGAAAGGGTCACAGGTAAGAAATGTTCTTACTGATCTACTAGGAAGGAACTATGATGAGCACTTCTCCGTGTTTCCAGTGGGAGAAAGTGCCCACTGTAACAGGTCTTACAAAAGTGAATTGAAATTCATATTCCTGTAAAGTTACCACACCATCACCCTTAGCCAAGGGCCATGCGACTCCAAGCTGATTGAAGGGCCTCTATGACCAGGACAACATTACATGTAGTGCAGGAGAGCACTCACTTGACCAGGCAGTGCTAATGAAGAGTCTAATGATCTCTTACACGTTCCCTTTCTGTCGCCCTGATTTTTCAAGTTTTCTGAGGCATGTTCTAACTCGATGTTTTTCACAGTTCTTAGTTCTTTCTCACACACACGGGTGTTGTTATCAGAAGTCTGTTCTGATAAGACGAAGTTGTTGTTCATACTCTCTCTCGGTGTGGAGACAACTGATGGACAGTTGTCTTGACCAACGGGATGGGAGAAGTGTCAGCCTTCTTCTCCAATCCCTGGTCTGTGTAGAAATGCTATAAATATGGAGTCAGATGTTTTAATAAATAGTTTTTAGCCTTCTCAAGAGAAAACGTCTGTGTGTGTCCTTGCGTGTCCCACAGCAACACCCTTTCTTCTCTAATTAGCTGTACTTTATCTCTGGGTTGTCTCTAGTTTCCAAGAAATCTTTTATTTCACACAGGAGTAAGAGGAAGGCTTAGTATATGGTAGAATTCGTTGGCGCATTCGCAGTTTTGATCAGCAAGAGGGCAGAAAGGGAACATCATTTTAAGAGTTTGAGAATGTTTTTGAACCTTCTCTATATGGGTATGTCAGACTTTTCACTCTTTATACAGTTTGTTTTCTTTATTCATTTTGCTCTCTTTGGACAGAGAAGTTAGAATATTTGTCTTTATTCATGCTTTCTGTCTGACTCTGTAGCTGAGAGGAAGAGAATTAAACTCCAACAGGGATTTGTGTGAGAGTGTGTGTGTTAGTAAGACTAGATCTTTCACTAATTTCTTCGTAGCTGGCTGATAGAAAAACAATCTTTTCCACAAAAGTACTGCTAAGCTGAAGAGTGATCTGAGATAAAACTGCTGGGGAAGATCCCCAATCAGTCACAAAAATCGATTTCTTCAAGGCTCAGAGTAAATATGGCCTTGTTAATAAATGAGTTTTCCTCTGGCCCTGAAGAAATGCATACCTGGTACACATCTCCTGAACCTGTGGCACCAAGGCACAGAGCAGACAGTACTAACATGTTTAGCAGCACAGTCCTGGAGTCGCTGCTTCTTAGATTTCTGTCTGGAGATACAAAACCAACGTTTATGTGGGCTGTCACCTGGAAGTTGAAGAGGAAACGTTTTGAATACTATGATCTTAAACAGCCACCATAGGTTTTCAGAGGCACTGTCAACATGTTTCAGTTCAAGGACTCAGTGCGAGCCCTCCTATGATTCTTCCATTCCTTACAGAGTTTCTGGAAATCTAGTGGGACTGTAATTAAAAGGAAACTTAATAGCTTTCAAAACACACAAGAGGCATTGGAGGATGGTGAGGTGGGAGTATACCTTCTTGAAATTCTTCCAGTGGGAAATCATATGTATGTACATGTATTTAACACAGCAATAGCCCTCTATTTTAAAGAAGTGATAAACCAGTAAATGGTTATTTCACAAGTGAATACTTCTGCTGCTGAATTAGGAGAGAGATGAAATAGCCTACAGTCTCTTACGGGTTTTATTGTGTTCAGGAGCACTCCTAACCCAGAGAAGCAATTGTCATTTTCTGTCCTGAGGGGATCAGACTTTGAAGATAGGTAAATTGCAGAAAGTGAATGAGGAAAACAAATGAAAAAGTATTAATAAGTATTTTAAAATAGATTGATATAGAGTAAGTAATAAAAAAGGTAATTGTGCTGGAAAAGAAAAAAAAGTCATGTGATTGCATCATACAAGCAGTCTTATGATGAACTGATTTTTATTTGTTCCTATCGTGATGATATTCTGTCCTGTCATGATTTCTTTTTGTATGAGACATCCGTAAAGTCTCAGATTTCAGCAAAGACTTCTAAGATGAAGCATGGAGAAAATTGGTCCATAAAAGACTGAATCTCAAGAACCAAAAAGGACAGATTGTGACCAGGAATTTCCCTCATTTTTCTCGTTTATCACTTGCTAATTTCCTTTCCGTTGTATAAATATGATCATATGAGAAGCTTATATAAAACGATGAAATTTCAGCAGCATACATGTTTCTTTAATAAAATATTAATGGAAAATTACAGCAGTGTAAATGCTTCATCTCCAAAATGGACTGCATGCCAAATATGTTTTCACCAGAGAACATTTGTGTGGCATGTACCATTGAATCCAGATCTGCAGAAATCTTTCATTTTTGTGTTGGTGGTTTGTTTTTTTTTAGTCTTGCAAAATATATTTAATGTTAGGAAAGAGGGCAAAGTGTGAAATGACGAGATGTTTATTAAGTTTTTGAAATTTTATAAATGTAGTAAGAATTGCCTAAAACAATGGGTTTCATATGTATCATGAGCTTTTAGAGGACTTACTGGGAATCTGTGCATTAACACTCAAGCCAGAAGGCTTTATTTCAGTGCTTGGAGTGGGGTACATTCTTCTCTGGTTAGTCAATTATTAGTGTACTTTTTCACAGTTGTTGGACAGTTCGGGGATTGTTCTTGTTTCTCACTTACTTGCTTCTTTGCTAAAGTAATGATGGCTGTAT